>JAJPGS010000540.1:0-42095 GCA_028654335.1 Alnus rubra
TTAAATTAACGTCATTTGAACAATAACGACATCAAACTAATGCAACAATTGACGTCGCTTGGCAAAAACGACGCGAAATTAATTTCTCTACTGGTGTATAGCGACCACATTCAAACGACGTCAATCAAAAGACACTAATAAATTCATGTCGTTTTTAGAACATTTTGAGTCATTTAACAAATGACGCCAAATGTCTAAATTTTTATTATTATTATTTTTGTAGTGTCTACTAGTGTAACAGAGACGTTGATCGCACAATGTTATGGAAGCAATCATGTTTGGCTCTTATACCAATTTGATGTAGGTTGGATATAAAAAAATGAACAAGAAGCAGTAAAGAAATCTCAAGTTAAACCAAGTCTCACTGACTAACAATGGGGTGTAGTAGAATCTCACAACTGAAAAGAGGAGTCACCTCAAAACAATTTGGAAGAAGTGTGTTTATTCATTAATCTATTTCCATTAAAGCACAAATCACACTTAAATAGACTACCTGACTAAACCTTAACACCCTAATCTGCAGCAAAATCCATTTATTGAATTAGCTAGCAAAACCATTTATAGAGTTATCAATAATACTATTGACTCAAATTAAATAAAATCAGGCAAACCAATACTTCGTGCTTCGCCCTTTTTCTTTTCTTTTTTTTTAAGCAAGTACAAGCTAGGCGGAAAACGGAAAGGGAAAAAGCAGATTAATATCTGCTGTACTTAAGAGCTCATTTCTGTAAGGATGAGGTTTCATGACGACGGTGCTTCTCTTCCGAGAGTAGCTTTGCAAACCTGCATTATTTAGAGAAAGCTATCATTATATATTATTGAAAGAGATTTCTCGTTTTACTGACAATGATCGATAGAGAATATTCTCAGCTGGGAAATTTAAAACGAAAACGGTTAGAATAATTTCACACTTTATGAGAGCTTGCTCATTATTCTCAAGTTTCGAAGGCTCAAAATTACCCGTGTCTAAATTCACCCTTGAAACTGGTTTCTTTAATAACACTTCTGCAACTTTTGTAAGCTTTTCCAAATTCTCCTTGGTAGAAATATCAACAGAAGACACTTCCCCTTTTAATGTATATATCATCCTGGCAATTTCTCATTCCAATGTGTTGACATGCATGATCAGTCCTGAATATATATGAAGTTATATAATTGTCTCACTTAATTTTTGGACTTTCAATTTAAGACATCATCTTAACTTCAGTATGAAATTCTAAACTGAATATAACTTTTGCATATTGGACATGGAAGATTACCTGAATTCGGAGGTAGTTTTGTTCAGAATTAAGAGCTTTACAAACCACAGAAATGTGAAAGTCTACCATATCAGCACTTGCTTGAGTGAACGCATCCACAAATGGGGTGGAATGGTCACTAGTTAACCACCCGAATATACCCCACGAGCGGCTTCCATGGCATTGTATTTCCCTTCAACTTTTGTCGAGCTGTTCCTAATGATAGAACAAGAATCGACCATAATCTGCTGACTTTTATGTTATGGAAATCAGAACTTCCCCGGTTGATCTCTTTGACACTTCGCCAATTGCAACTAAAGTCTATAGTATGGATAATCATACGAGAATTAATCAGAAACGTTATATGATTTTGAAGGTTATATATATATATGTTGATATATATATGTCAAACCCATTTACCGGATTATTAGCAGCTACACCACCATCAATAAGATTGAATTTCTCACTTTTCCAGCGGAGTCTTTGGTATGAAAATAATGAGCAGGGAAATATGTTGGGGCAGCTGAAGTTCCAATGCATATATCCGAAAGCAAGGCATTGAATACAAATATATGAAGTGTTATTATATAAAGGCATTGAGGTGCGGGTGGTTCTTTACCTAATCAAAGCATGAATACAAATATATGAAGTGTTATTATCCTTCTCATTACACTGTGGACTTATTTCAGGTATATTGAAAAACTTGGATTAATTTTATTTCAAATTAAACCTCATAGCTGGAAAAACAGTTGGCTGAAGGTTCTTGATGTCGAAAGTTGGGATTACAACTTTGGTAAGTGTCTGGTGTAATCTCGTGCTCCCTAGTTTTTCCTTGAGAAGCTATGAAGATACTTTCCATCATATTTTGGCCCTGATATGGTTTTGAACATTTTTGCAGCACCAGGAAATGGACAACTGTTGCTTAAGCAGATTGGGTTAATTTATGTTAATTAATTAATATAGAATAAGACATATATAGTACTACTGCATGCGTATTAATGTTTAAAAAGTAATAAATATATTCAGGGTTTTTTACCGCTTTTGAGGAAATATTTTAGGGCCATTTTCAAAATAGAAGGTCTTGATGTCTTTTGCAGCATAGATAGGGCGACTGTTTTCATTTGGTGCTGTTAGCATGGTAGTTATGAGACCCCCGGTGCTCGTCCCTGCGATCACATCGAAATAGTCTGCAATTCTAGCTTCCTCGCCATCAAGTTTCTGCAAATAACCATGCATATGCAAAAGATAGTCAATCATCATATATATATATTGAAGCACCTGTGGCAAATATTCGTTTGATACGATGAGTTGGAGAACTTAATAATTAAAAATCACTACTGGCGTTTATTAAGTCCTGCCCGTTAAGTCACTACTTTTTTTATTAAAAAATTAAATATTCGTTTGATACACTCATCTTTTTTTATCAAGAAAGCCAAGTATGATTCCAGGAATAATCCCTCTTATTCCACCTCCATCAATGCTAAGAATAGAAATAGTTTCCATGAGTTGGAGGGCGTAGGGGTGATATAGTTTTCTCCATAAGGAAGTGGTGTGTGGGATATATGTGATTTTGGGGCGGGAGGTTCCATTTATATATACTCCTTCAAGCTTTCAAGCCCTGGTAAGGAATCGACATTTTCATGAGATCAATGATGCTCTAATATGACCTGTCGACACATGATACGCACGTACACTTGATCAATTGGGATGTTCATCATTTACAGGAACAACCAATTAAAGGGTTCCATTTCCAGTAGTGCTCTTGCTTTTGACAAAAACTATAAAAAAAAAAAAAAAAAACATAACAAAACAAAAAAAAAAAAGTGGCATATATCTAAGACATGCACCATATATATATGTGCAAGAATTGTAGTTGAGACTCCGGGAGAATTTCAGGTAAGCAGAATTAGGTGAAATTAATTGAAATGTGATCGATCTTTTGGATTAAATCCTTATCCAACAAGTCACGTTCTTGAATATATTACATTTATTAATAAATATCTTACCATTTTCTTCAAGGTTGAATTTTTAAAATGACTGATAATTTAGCATGAAATTATAGTAAAAATAGTCACAGTTTACTCAATTTCAATTAAAATATTTCACATGTTTAACTTCATTTGTTAAAAGAAAAAAATGATTAAACATATATGATTACATTGTAATGTTATATATATATATATATATATATATATATATATATATATATATATATATATATATATTAAAGTAACATGTATTATATATGTGTGTATTTTGTGTATGTGTATAATAAGAATTTAAATTAAAAAAAAATTAACTATTTCAAATTATAATAATATAATAAAAATAAAATATGTAATTTGTCGATCATGTTACTTGAAAGTACTCTAACAATTGAAAAAATATATACACAATAAACTAAATTATTTAATTAGTAGTTTATATTAATTTTTTTTGGCAATATTTTACAAAAATATATATCAAAATTAATAAATTAGAATATAATAAAAGAAATCATCTAGCGTATATAGCTGTTTTTAATTCTAAATTTTTATTTAAATTCATAATTTTTCTAAAAAATTTAATTTATTTAAAAAAAACTCTAGAATCGGATTATGCAAATAATTTTATATATTATAAAAATATAGAATTAGATGATAATGCTACAGCCACGTGTGTGGCTGTGGCTGAATCAGGGAGAAGATATTTCTTCTCCCTCACTCTGTCACACAAAGCAAGGATAAGACATGCATTTAAAAATAAAAATAAAAAAGACAAGACACGTAAGGGTGTGTTCTGTTAAAAAAAACATGTTTAGTATTGATTAAGTAGTCATTACAAAAAAAAAAAAAAAAAAAAAGACACATAAGGGTCTATTTTTCTTTTTCTTTTTCTTTTTTGACAGAACACACTATTTAAGCACTATTTAATCCGTGATTAAATGGTGCTTAAATAGTGTGTTCTGTAATAAAAAAATAAAAAAATAAAATAAAATAAAAAGGAAAAGAAGACCCTTATGTGTCTTTTTCGTTTTTCTTAATCACTATTTAATCAATATTAAAGATGTTTCTTCTTTCTTTTTCTTGTTTTTACCGGAACACATCTTTACGTGTACGTCCTGTCTTTTCTTCTCTAAAATTAATGCATGTCTTATCTTTGCTTTGTGGGACGAGGTATGATATTTTTACACCTTAAAACATAATTTTTTACCACATTATTCATGTAATAAAGTTATTTTTAGTTAGCTTTAGAATTTTTTTTTCTTAAAAAAAATAAAATAAAAGTTATCACATAGATAAAAGTGGTCAAGAGTTATGTCTTAGGGTGACAATGTATCATATCTCTTATGTGACAAAGGAGGAAGAAGATTCAACCACAGCCTCACACACACGCGCGGTTGTGGTATTATCATCCAATTCTATATTTTTATAATATATAAAATTATTTGCATAATCCGATTTTAACATTTTTTATATAAATTAAAATTTTTAGATAAATTATAAATTTAAATGAAAATTTTAGAACTAAAACCAGCTATCACTACAAAAAATAATAAATAAAATAGTGACGTATCTACAGTAATCCACTTTTTGCCTCGTCACTAATTAGTGATGTGTCAAAAGTGGCACGCTACTCTCTCCTTCTTTTTTTCTCTATTTTACGTGCGAAATTTGCCATGTCACTAATTAATGACGTGTCAAAGATTGACATGTCGCTAAATTTTAAGTCAATATAATTTAAAACAAAAAAAAAATACTGAAATTTAAATGAATACTAGTAGGTTACAAAGATAACTATTAATCAAAATATGACTCCTAAACTATTAACTAACGGATTAGGATTAAGACAGACTCTATTAAATCTAGACTAGGACTCTATTAAGAATCTGACTCAATCTTAAACTGAAAGATTTAATTCCTTGTTGAACTCAAACACAACTCAAAACCAAATAATGATGATCATATCGTTCCCTTTCCCTAACAATTTCCTTATCCCCAAAGAAAAATTCTACAACTTCTAAAGATAAATGTTAAATATAATAACTAAGGATTAGATAAATCACAAAAAATAAAAAATAAAATAAAATCTTTTTGGTGCCACTTCACTTCATGTTTATCTTGGTTGCTTTGTTTGAAGTCACATGACCCAATGTCTTCAACAAACTATTTTTTCTTTTTCCATTTCCTTCTGAAGCCAAGCAAATAGACAGGACATCTTCTTCTTCTCTTTCTGAACTAAATAAATTTACTTAAAAAATAGAAACAGCAAGAACATAAGAACGGATTAGTAGGAGGTGTGGCCCGAAGGAGTTTTTGGGCTTTTGGCGCAGTGCTCTCCCAGCGGTGGACTGACAGCGGAGACGATTGACAGGGGCGGGGTGTTTGAAAGTTTGGGTCCGTTACTTTCTGGATTTGCAACTGGGGTGGGCTGATCAACAATGGTTTTGTTGGAGGTCGACTTGGATGGATCTTTGTTGCTTCAGCAACTCTTTTTTTCCTTTTGACAATGGCAGCCAGTGGGGTAGACATTATGGCCGGCAAGGATTGGCTTGTTGGAGGAGGCATGGTGGTGAAAAACTTTTAAGTTTTCTCATATGATCTTCTATCTTTTTGTTGATTTTTTCCCTCCACGCGAGGAATTCTGACCACATCTTTTGGAAAGACATGGTGATGGGCATGGATCGGTGATTGCTATAGAAAACAATCAACTTGGCTGTGATACCAATTGATGTGAACCAATTAACCAAAAAACAGAAAAATGATAGATTGGCTCGTTCGAGGAAACCATGACCTCCAATGACTGTTTCAAGTGAGCCAGGAACCCCCAAAAAACACAGTAAATTGTATTTCACATAACAATAACCAACTTACTTTTATTAATTAATAATCCCCTTTAAATAGAGGAGCAATACTGATCGGTTACAAAGATAATTATTAATCAAAATATGACTCTTAAACTATCTAACTGACCGACTAGGATAAAGACGGACTCTATTAAATCTATACTAGAACTCTAATAAGAATCTAACCCAATCTTAAACTAAAAGGTTTAATTCCTTATTGAACTCTAGCACACCTCGAGACCAAATAGTGATGGTCATATCACCAATTCTGCTGCAAAATCCATTTATTGAATATTTAGCTAGCAAAGCCATTTATTGAGTTATCAATAATACCATCGACTCAAATTAAATAAAATCAGGCAAACCAATATTTCGTGCTTCGCCCCTTTTATTTATTTTATTTTTTTTCTAAGCAAGTACAAGGCAGAAAACGGAAAGGGAAAAACCGAAAAAGCAGATTAATATCTGCTGTACTTCAGAGCTCATTTCTGCAAGGATGAGGTTTCATGACGACGGTGCTTCTCTTCCGAGAGTAGCTTTGCAAACCTGCATTATTTAGAGAAAGCTATCATTATATATTATTGAAAGAGATTTCTTTATATATTCCCACTGGGAAATTTAAAACGAAAATGGTTAGAATAATTTTACACCTTATGAGAGCCTGCTCATTACTCTCAAGTTTCGAAGGCTCAAAATTACCCGTGTCTAAATTCACCCTTGAAACCGGTTTCTTTAATAATACTTCTGCAACTTTTGTAAGCTTTTCCAAATTCTCCTTGGTAGAAATATCAACAGAAGACACTTCTCCTTTTAATGTATCATCCTGCAATTTCTCATTCCAATGTGTTGACATGCATGATCAGTCCTGAATATATATGAAGTTATATAATTGTCTCACTTAATTTTTGGACTTTTAATTTTAGACATCATTTTAACTTCAGTACTGAAATTCTGAACTGAATATAACTTTTGCATATTGGACATGGAAGATTACCTGAATTCGGAGGTAGTTTTGTTCAGAATTAAGAGCTTTACAAACCACAGAAATGTGAAAGTCTACCATATCAGCACTTGCTTGAGTGAACGCATCCACAAGTGGGGTGGAATGGTCACTAGTTAACCACCCGAGAATATACCCCACCGAGCGGCTTCCATGGCACTGTATTTCCCTTCAACTTTTGTCGAGCCTGTTCCTAATGATAGAACAAGAAATCGACCATAATCTGCTGACTTTATATTATGGAAATCAGAACTCCCCCGGTTGATCTCTTTTGACACTTCGCCAATTGCAACTAAAGTCTATAGCAAGGATGATCATACGAGAATTAATCAGAAACCTTTATATGATTTTGAAGGTTATATATGTTGATATATGTCAAACTCATTTACCGGATTATTAGCAGCTACACCACCATCAATAAGATTGAATTTTCTCACTTTTCCAGCGGAGTCTTTGGTATGAAAATAATGAGCAGGGAAATATATTGGGGCAGCTGAAGTTCCAATGCATATATCCGAAAGCAAGGCATTGAGGTGCGGGTGGTTCTTTACCTAATCAAAGCATGAATACAAATATATGAAGTGTTATTATCTTTCTCATTACACTGTGGACTTATTTCAGGTATATTGAAAAACTTGGATTAATTTTATTTCAAATTAAACCTCATAGCTGGAAAAAACAGTTGGCTGAAGGTTCTTGATGTCGAAAGTTGGGATTACAACTTTGGTAAGTGTCTGGTGTAATCTCGTGCTCCCTAGTTTTTCCTTGAGAAGGCTATGAAGATACTTTCCATCATATTTTGGCCCTGATATGGTTTTGAACATTTGTGCAGCACCAGGAAATGGACAACTGTTGCTTAAGCAGATTGGGTTAATTTATGTTAATTAATTAATATAGAATAAGACATATATAGTACTACTGCATGCGTATTAATGTTAAAAAAGTAATAAATATATTCAGGGTTTTTTACCGCTTTTGAGGAAATATTTTAGGGCCATTTTCAAAATAGAAGGCCTTGATGTCTTTTGCAGCATAAATAGGGCGACTGTTTTCATTTGGTGCTGTTAGCATGGTAGTTACGAGGAGTTCGTCTATACGGAGGACGAGGGTCAGACCCTCGTCCGACCCAGAATATATAAAAAAAAAAAAAAAAAAAAAAAAAAAAAAAAACAATGAAAACGCGGGACAAGAGACTTACAGACAAAGATGTCCAAAATTTCCCCCCATTTCTCACCCTCTCCGACCACCGACCGAGCACCTCCCACCTAGACGACCACCATCCCTCTCCCAGCTCAGCGCCTCCCACCTAGACGACCGGCCCACCGACCGAAACCATCCCTCTCCCAGCTCTCTCTCTCTCTCTCTCTCTCTCTCGGACCCAGCAGAACGGACCGATCGCCGCCCACCGACCAAGCGCCTCCCACCTAGACGACCGGCCCACCTACCAACACCATCCCTCTCCCAGCTCTCTCTGTCTCTCTCTCGGACCCAGCAGACCGACGGCCCACGAGCACTGCGGATCTCTGTCCAGGTCCGACGAGAAGCTGCGCCAGAGCCGACGACGAGGACCGCCGATCTCCGGTTAGTCTCCCTCTCTCCGCAGATCTCTGACGAGGAGCGCCAGAGCCGGGCTTCCCCTCCCTGTGTGACGCCTCCTTCTCTCCCAGTGTGAACAAATCTCAGGTTTTCTCAATCTCTCATCTCTTTCTTTAGAGTTTGATTTTTCTGAAATCTGGTTTGATGGGTCTAAATCTGGCTTTGGTTTTTGTATTCGTATACTTTCAAATATTTGCTTTCTCTTTTGTGCAATGCTTGCTTCTCTTGCTGTTCTCTATGTTTTTTTGTTCCTGGCCTTGTTTGGTTTGTGGTGGAGGGATTATCACTTTTTTTCCTTTTTTTTTTTTTTTTCTTTTGTGATTACTGGGAATAAATCGGTGGTTGAAAAAAATTTGATCTCTCGTTTCATTGCAAAACGATTTTACATTTTTTTTTTTACCTTTGGACAGAACAATCATTAGATTTTTGTGTTCTCCATAGCAATACTTTTTAATTGGATTTTTGTTCTTAGTCTGTGTTTTGGTACATGGGTACGTGAGGATTTTTTTTGGTTTGTGTAATCTTGTGGTTAGTGTTTTTTGTGAAATTTTTCCTAAATTTTGTTCAAGTAGTGTAAAAATAAATTAAAGATGATGGTATAAATTAAGATTGTGCTGCTTTGTTTGATCGGGTTATATGCACATAACATCTTAGTTCTTCCTTATGATAAGATCTATATTATGTATATGTATATATTTTTTGTTTCTACCATATGCTTTATATTCACTCAAGTGATTAAATATAGTTGATTGATTAAATTTTTTATGCAAAATAACTCTTAGATGGACTTTGAGCAATCAGCCTTGAAGTCACAATGCCAAGAAGATTGTTCGTTGATACATGAACAATTTGATGATGTTGTGCCCATTCACATGGACCTTGAAAATGGTATATTGGGCCTTTAATTCTTACTTTTAATTTTTGTAACATATCGTAGTAGAGTGAATATTAGAAAACATGGTTGGGTTCTTCACATAATGTTTTATTTATGTTAATATAGATGGAATAGAAACTGTAGCTGATGAACAGTTGAAAGATGGTGTGGACAATTGCAGTTCCAAACTGAAGCTCATAGATGAAGATGGAATAGAAACAGTAGTTGATGAACAGTTGAAAGATGGTGTGGAAAATTGCAGTTCCAAGTTGAAGCTCATAGATAAAGTTAAAAATGTTGAGCAACCTAAGGAAGGGATGCTATTTGGCTCCATAGAGGAACTTCATGAGTATTATAGGAGTTATGCAAAGCAAGAGGGTTTTGGTGTGGTACAGAAGAAGAAGAAAAAGAATAAAGATAAAAATGTACATTACATAAGTCTAGGATGTGCTCGTCAAGGCAAAAGACAATCCAGCTCAAGTAATAGCTTTTGCAAGCCTTCTCAAACAATTAGAACAGGGTGTAAGGCTACTTTGAATGCAAAGTTAGTTGACACAAAGTGGTATGTGACTTGTGTAACTATTGCCCATAATCATGCTTTAAGCCCTGGAAAAGCAAGATATTTTAGAAGCCACAAGATTTTGGATCCTTGTACGAAGCGAAAGCTTGAGATTAATGATAGAGCTGGGATACGCATGAACAAGATCTATAACTCGCTAGCCGTTGAAGCGGGGGGGTATGAGAATCTTACTTTTGGAGAGAAAGATTGTCGCAATTATATTGCAAAGGCAAGACATCTACGCCTTGGCACAGGAGGTGCTGCAGCATTGTATGACTACTTTTGTAGAATGCGGAAAGCTAATGATGATTTCTACTTTGATATTGACATGGATGATGAATGTAGGATGAAAAATGTGTTTTGGGCTGATGCACGAAGTAGGGCATCGTATGAAGTTTTTGGGGATGTGGTTACATTTGATACAACATACTTGACGAATAAGTACGATATGCCATTTGCTCCTTTTGTTGGAGTAAATCATCATGGTCAATCAATACTTTTTGGGGCGGCATTAATCTCAAATGAGGACACAACGACATTTGTATGGTTGTTTGAGGCATGGTTGAAATGCATGAAGGGCCGAGCGCCAATGGCAATTATTACAGATCAAGATAGGGCTATGAAAAATGCAATTAATAAGGTCTTCCCGAATGCCCGACATAGATTTTGTTTATGGCATATTTTGTTTATGCCATACGAAGTTGTGTGTATGATTCTCAGACATGTGATGAGTTTGATGCAAGCTGGCAGAATTTACTTAAGAGTTATAATTTGGAGGATAATGCATGGCTGCGTGATTTATACAAGGAACGAACTTTCTGGGTACCGGCATATTTGAAAAGTGTATTTTGGGCCGGCATGACTACCACACAAAGGAGTGAAAGTATAAATTCATTTTTTGATGGTTATGTGCACTCATCAACCTCTTTGAAGGAATTTGCGGATCAATACGATAACGCTTTGCGAAAGAGGGTTGAGAGTGAGAATGTTGCTGATTTCAATTCTTTTAATTCCACGATTCAGTGTGTGAGCAGATTTTCCTTTGAGAAGCAATTTCAAGAACTTTACACGCATAACAAGTTTAAAGAAGTTCAGGAGGAGATAAGGGAGTTGATGTATTGTGATTGCTCTCTTCTAAAAAGTGAATGTGGAATTTGTGCATATCAAGTGATTGAACGGGTACAAATTAATAGCTCCTACATGAAGAAATTATGCTTTACCGTTTACTATAGTGAACCTTCATGTGAAGTGAATTGCAGTTGTTGTTTGTTTGAATCAAGAGGAATTTTGTGCAGACATGTCATATCTGTACTTAGCAAACTTGATGATGTTTTGTTGTTGCCAGAAAAATATTTTTTAAAACGATGGAGGAAGGATTTGAAGCAGCCATATAAGTTAATCAAAAGTAGTTATGATCCTTTGAGTGGCAACCCTAGTGCAGATCGATATGCTGAATTGTGCAAATATATGTGTGCGTTAGCTGCAATCGCAGCACCAAACGTGGACCATTACACGGAATTGAAGAATGATATTGATGTGCTAACTAAGAAATTTAGTGATCTAAGTTGTGTACCAAGTCCACCTTTCCAATTACTCCCAAGTGCATCTACAACCGGTAGTTTGGCCATTGATTGTACGGCGGTGGAGATTCATAGTCCTCACGTGGCTCGAATTAAAGGGAAGCGAGTATCAAATAGGACGATGTCTGCAGTTGAAAAAGCGGTTGTCAAAAAGGCAGGAGGAAACAAGAAGAAACAGAGTGATACAAATCCCAATCAACAGGTGAAAAAAAAAAAAAAAAAAAGGTATTCATTGTACTTGAGCTATTTTAGGTTTTATGTCTATGCATAGTATCCATTATTTGCACATATTTGAGTAGTATTTAATATTTTATCTAACATGTTTGAATATTTTATGAGTTGAAGATATGTCAAAGATCGTTAGTTGATGAACTGGACACATGTGAAGATCTGTTAGCTTGTGTAACTGATGTACAACAAGACCAAGTAATTGGAACTCAAAATAGTATAGTTACACAGGTATTGATGGAACTCAATCTGAGTAATATTTAATATTACCTTTTAAATGACATCTCCTTTAAAAGTATTTAATATTGAGTAATATTTGTTTCAGAGCTTCATGAATTCACAGTCAATATGTTCAATTGAAAGAGAGGTAGATGCAAAAAAAGAGGAACAACAGGAAAATGTAAAATTTTAACTGACTTGAGTAGTATTTTTTGTGTAATTAACTTAGTTTCTAAGTCGTGTTGGTCTTGTGCCAGGAAAAATAATCCAGCCGAGGGTCTTAATCTTTTGGTGGAAGCAATGGAGCAAGCGGTAAATGAAGAACAAGCTATTGGATATTAGATTGTAAAGTTGAGGAGTTAGGATCTAGGAGAATATTATATGCTTGTACTTTCAAAACTTTTATGCATTTATTTTCTAATCCATAACAAGAATATTATTATTATTGATATTCTCTATTGTCATATTGATATTTTGTATGGGGAGCATATATATAGAACACTTATTTAATTGTAAGTGATGAGGAAAAGCTTGTTGTCTATTTTAATGCTTGTTTTTTTTTTTTTTTTTTTTTTGCAGTTATGGAATGGCTAGGGATGAAGGAATTTGTGGACATAACCTAGTGTTGTTTGTAATATGTTCTAGTAATATGTAATTTAGTGACAAGTGTTGTGAATAGTTTCAGACTTTTAGAGTATATTGTTATTTTCTAAGTGAGATTTTTGTTTTAGAGCAAGATTGAGATGATACATCCATGTTCCGATGGAGTGAGTGCTCATTGTTTTTGGGTCTCAATATTCTTACAGATTGATGGTTGTAGGTGAATTACCAATCATCTGGTTGGCTTCAATGGCTTGTGTCTTTCCAACTTGGTTAGGATCGACCATTTTTCTTTTTTCTTTTGAATGTGGAAGAACAGGATGATGTGAAGAAGATGGAATTGTACTTCATTGGAATCAGTCTATGGAATTTTAGATGAATAAAGGCTTTCCTGCTAGCTGCTATATTGATGCGCGTTTATTCGAAATCAGAAGACCAAGTACTTGCTTTGATTCAAACTCTTCTTTACATGTCACTCAGAGTTTGACTACTTGTTCGGGTAAAATACAGGTGAATTGATGAGAAATTTTTTGAGTCACCATCCCTAAGATTATGTTAATGTACATCCTACCATTTATGCATAGAGATCATCAATGGTAGTTGTTTTCTTGTTTGGAAAGAGATTGGCTAGCAAAATGGAAGACATGTATATAGGCTTGATATTCTAATAAGCAAAGAAGAGTGAGTGCTTCCAAGCTGCATATGCAATATTTTAGCAGCACAGGGTCCACAATTCCTCTCTGATACTAGTTTGGTCTCAAACAAAATTATTACAAGGGCCTTTTGATTATCAACAAATTCATACTAATAGTCAAAAGAAATTACACCCATTTGGAAAGCAAGGAATTTATTCATCATCATGGCATATTTGATATGATGATTTCGAATGGCCCACCAAATGTTCAAATTTGCTCTAACTTTTTCCCCACTTCATAGTGGAACAGCTCCATGAGCTCATTTTTTCTCGACTGCAATTGTACAAAATAAAGATAGAATAAAGCAAATAACACCCCTCTCCCCATTTTTCTTGACTGCAACTGTACAAACCCAGAGGGGAAGCTTATTCCCAAATTTAGAACCTTTGTTACAAACATGAAAGTAAATAAAAAAAAAGTAAAAGTAAGAGGACAATATGGTGACCAGAACCAGAATGAAGTTGGATTCCCTTCCCTCTCTTCAAAATCAGAGAAAGGAACAAAAGAGATTCTGCACTCATTTGCCTAGTTTTCAATCCTAATCTCATTTGCCTTGTCTCCAGCAGGCATTCTCTCAAATAAATCCCATTCAACATTAAGCCCATCTTTGATTGCTCACTCCCACTTTGGCATTCTATCAAACACTTGCCTAGTAAATTCAACAAACCGACACCTCAAATACAAGCCAATCATAGAACATTTGAAGTGAAAATTGCAGTCTTGAAATATACTCAGAAACTATATCAAAGTTTAGGTCCAAACATTTCAAAAAATAAACAATCCCAAACACCAAATTAAACAAAATCACTCCTCTCAAACACCCATTTTGAACAGTAACTAAATGGGCAAAAAAAAAAAGCACGAATTTTAGAGAAAAGGGGATAAAAAAAAATTCAAACAAGAAAAAAACCAAATCCCAACCATCAATAACCATAAACAAACCCATTTCTTACCTACCCATACCCAAAAAAAAAAAATCCATGAATAAATCAGAGAGAGAGAGCTGGGAGACGTTGTCGGTCGGGTGGGCCTGTCGTCTTGGTGGGCGGCGGCCGGTCCGTTGGACGGTGGACAGGGGACGATTTGGGAAGTGGCCGGAGCTGGTGGGCGGTGAAGAGCAGCGGCCGGCGAACTGCAGTGGGCGTTGGAGATGGGGTGAGTTTTGTACGGTGGAGAGGGGAAGATTTGGGAAGTGGCCGGAGCTGGTGTGCTGTGAAGAGCAGTGGCCGGCGAACTGCAGTGGGCGGTGAGATGGGGTGAGTTTTTGTCACCGTTGTCCTTGAAGCATATGGTGGAGCTTTGAGGATGGAGTCTGAAGGTGGAAGCTTGAAGAGGAATCGAGATTGAAGAGAGAAGGCGTGGAAGGGTTAGATGAGTTCAGAAGATAAGGGAGTACGTGGCAGCAAGAGAGTGGCTCAAGGAAAGTGCGTGCCAGCTGGAGTCGTCCCTCCCCAAGCCCAAACGGTGGCGTTTTGGTGTCTTGCGTTTTATGTTATTATTATTGTCGTTTTATACTTCCAGTAAAGGCTAGTCGTTTAGTTCAATCCCTTATGTGTTTTGTAATACCTAATGGACAGTATATAAGTCCAGCAGGTAATAGACTGAGGCAGCTTTTTGGTTGACAGAGGTTATGTTTGGAGGCTCTGGCATCCTCGAAATTGCCAATTTATCTTATTATTCAGTAACAATTCCGCTTCCAAATTCATTGCATTTCACTTTCTCCCCTACAATCCGCTCATCACTCCCCAAAAACCCCTAAAACCCCAAAAAACCTGTTACAAATTGGTATCAGCAGCCTCTATTTCCCCTGCGCATGAAAACCCGTTCCATGACTATGGCTGAAGAAAATGCCCCAGTGTCTCGTGCAGAATTTACGGGCATAGTCCAGACCTTACAAACCCAGATGGATCGGCTAGAGGCCTTGATCTTGAAGCAATCGGAAGCTGGGGGGTCCAAATCCCCGGTGCACACCTATGACTACATTCCCCCACCATTTGGAGGGGGCGAAAATTTTTTTCCCGGAGGACCGAGCGGCGGTGAGGGTTTCTTGAAACCCAAATCTGTTCGTTTGGATTTCCCGCGTTTTGATGGTGACGACGCCGAAACGTGGTGTTGCCGGGCTGAACAATTCTTTGATTACTACAACACACCAGATGAACATCGCCTCTCACTTTCTTCTTTTCATATGGACGGCAGAGCTCTCATCTGGTTTCGTGAGCTCCGTTCTAGCAACTCGATTCATGGGTGGGGTGATTTTGTCCGGGCTTTACAGATCCGCTTTGGCAGAGGGTCTTATGATGACCCTATGGAGACACTGTCTAAGTTAAAGCAGGATGGCTCCCTCGAGGATTACAAAAACCAGTTTGACACACTGGCCTTGAAGGTGCAGCACCTCCCGGAATTTCACAAACTCAGCTGCTTCTTGGGCGGTCTTCGGGATGAGATCCGGCTTCCTGTTCGGATGTTGAATCCTAGAACCCTGGTGGATGCTTATTCTCTTGCCCGAATGCAAGAGGAATGCGTGATGACTACTAAAAGGTACCCCCGTTCTTCTTTCCATTCCTCCCACTTCCATCAAACCACCCAGGGCCTTAGTGCACAGTTACCGGCTGGTTTCACTAAAAACCCTTTATACCCACAATCCTCTAGGCCTACTGCCCCAAACACTTATTCCCAGCCTTTCACCCAACCTACGGGAGGGAGTCTAACGGGTAAGGAAGGGTCTAAACCTAGCCAAGCTTTGGTTCAGGTCGAGAAGATATCCCAGGCCCAAATGGAAGAACGCCGGCGTAAAGGGCTCTGTTATTCTTGTGATTCAAAATGGTCCAGGGGACACGTCTGTGCGGTTCCCAAACTCTTTCTCCTTGAACTTACGGATGAACCCCCACCTCACCCAGACAAACCTGCGGGCCCTGTGGAGGAGGATCCGGGAGACTTTTTTCTAGATGAATTCCCAGAAATTTCCCTCAATGCCATCACCGGCACCCCCCATCCGAAGACTATGCGATTGGTTGGATTCCTCAACTTACACCCGATTGTCATTTTAATTGACTCGGGTAGTACCCATAACTTTATTCACACCACTGTAGCGGCTACACTGGGTATTCAGCCTCTGGTGCAGAACCCTCTGAGGGTGAAAATTGCTAACGGCGCGGAGATTCCTAGCCCCGGTTGCTGTAAGGCGGTGGAGTTCAAAATCCAGGGCTTTAGTTTTCGTACTGACTTCTTCATTCTGCCCCTAGCTGGCTGTGATGCTGTTTTGGGAGTTCAGTGGCTCCGCACCTTGGGGCCAATCCTCTGGGATTTTTTACAGCTAAAGATGGAATTCCAGCATGCCGGGGACTCTTGCATTTTGTTGGGTTTGAAACAAGGGCCACACTTGAGCTTGGAGGGGAGTGAATCCTTTCGGTTGCCCAAACAGGAACAAAAGGGTCTGGTTTTACACCTCCTCAGTTGCCCTGCTCACTGTCTCTCCTTCCAGGGGCAGCAGTCCTTACCCACCCACCAAGACCTCCCGCCTCCTGTAACCGCCCTCCTTCGGACTTTTGAGGATGTTTTCAAGGAACCTACTGCCCTCCCTCCAAGGAGACTTCAGGATCATTCTATTACTCTCCAACCTGGGGCTCAACCGGTGTCTGTCCGTCCCTACCGCTACCCATTTTACCAAAAGGCGGAAATTGAAAAGATTGTCAAGGAACTGCTACACACGGGTGTGATCCGACCCAGCCATAGCCCCTTCTCCTCCCCTGTTTTGCTAGTTCGGAAGGCTGATGGCACTTGGCGCATGTGTATGGATTATAGAGCTCTAAATAGGGTCACTATTAAGGATAAGTTTCCTATCCCAGTCGTTGATGAACTGTTAGACGAGCTGTGGGGCTCCAGATTTTTTTCTAAACTCGACCTACGGTCCGGGTACCATCAAATTAGGGTAGTTGATGAGGACATCCCTAAAACTGCCTTCCGTACTCATGAAGGCCACTATGAATTCTTGGTCATGCCATTTGGGCTGACCAATGCCCCCTCCACTTTTCAGAGCCTCATGAACCATGTCTTTCAACCTTACTTACGAAAATTCATCCTCGTCTTCTTCGATGATATTTTAGTTTATAGTAAGGACTTGGAAACCCATCTTACTCATCTATCCCTCACACTTGAAACCCTGCGGCAGAATTCCTTGTTTGCAAAGTTGTCTAAGTGTAAATTTGCTTGTTTGGAGGTCGAGTATTTGGGACACATAGTCTCGGCTCAAGGTGTTTGTGCTGACCCGAGCAAGATTAAAGCCATGGTTGATTGGCCTTTCCCTAAAACCCTAAAGGCTTTGCGGGGATTTCTAGGGTTAACGGGTTATTATCGTAAGTTTATAAAAGGCTATGGTTCTATTGCTGCGCCTCTCACCCAGATGCTTCGCAAAAATTCTTTTGCATGGACAGCTGCAGCTCAGGCTGCTTTTGAGGATTTGAAACAAGCTGTGACACAAGCCCCGGTGCTTGCCCTCCCCAATTTCTCCAAACCATTCATCATTGAATGTGATGCTAGTGGCGTGGGAATCGGTGCTGTCCTCATGCAAGACAACCGCCCTATTGCCTTCCTCAGTCAGGCCCTCAAAGGCAAGGCACTACACATGTCCACTTACGAGAAAGAGCTCTTTGCTCTGGTGACCGCTGTCCATAAATGGAGACCCTACCTCTTGGGTCAGTCTTTTGTCATTCGGACAGACCAACAAAGCCTTAAGTTCTTGTTAGAACAGAAGGTTGGTACTCCGTTCCAACAACGATGGCTAACAAAACTCCTCGGCTACGATTTCTTAGTGGAATACAAGAAGGGAATCGACAATAAGGTGGCAGATGCTCTCTCTCGACGACACTCCGAGGCTGAGGATATTTCCTTGTCCCTCTTATCCCTTCCGGTCCTTGGTTGGGTGGATGACTTAAAGGCCCAGTATCTAGTTGATCCTAAGCTCCAACTGTTACTCACTCAATGGCATTCTCATGAGCTCAACACCCAGAAATATTCTCTCCGCGATGGGATTCTTCTGTATAAAAACAGAATTGTGTTGGGTGACTCCCCGCATCTTAAGACCCAGGTTTTGCTCTTTGTCCATAGTGATCCCATGGCTGGACATGCGGGGTATGAGAAAACCCTACAGCGGGCTAAACGGGACTTCTATTGGCAGGGTATGCGACGGGACATCAAGGCCTTCATCCGGCAGTGTGACACATGCCAGATGAACAAACATGATAACACCTACCCTGCGGGCGTGCTGCAGCCCCTTCCCATTCCCTCTCGGGTCTGGACAGATATTTCTATGGACTTTGTGGAGGGCCTGCCCTTATCCCAAGGGTATTCGGTCATCCTTGTTGTCGTGGATCGTTTGTCTAAATATGCCCATTTCATGGCATTATCTCACCCCTACTCCGCAGCTAGGGTGGCTCAGATTTTTGTTGCTAACGTCTTTAAGCTACATGGAATGCCCAATTCCATCGTCTCGGACAGAGACACTACCTTCACCAGCACATTCTGGGGTGAACTCTTCCGGCTACAGGGCACTTCCTTGAAGCTCAGCACCAGTTACCATCCTCAGACGGACGGTCAGACTGAGATTGTTAACAAGGCCCTCGAGAACTACCTACGCTGTTTTGCCCAAGACAGCCCTAAACACTGGTCTTATTGGTTACCCTGGGCCGAGTATTCCTACAATACTTCGTGGCACTCTTCTACAAAGCTAACCCCTTTCGAGGTGGTATACGGGGTTCCACCCCCTAGACTCCTAACCTACATCCCGGGCACCACCCGGGTACAGGCAGTGGATGAGGTCCTCCGCAACAGGGAGCAAATCCTCTCCATTCTCAACCACAATCTCAAACAAGCTCAACAACGCATGAAAAAATATGCAGACATCAGACGTACAGAAAGACAATTTGAACTGGGTCAGATGGTTTACCTCCGTCTCCAACCATACCGGCAAACATCCGTGGCCCACCGCAGATCGCTCAAACTGGCCCCCAGGTTTTATGGGCCCTTCACCATTGTACGGAAGGTCGGCGCTGTGGCTTATGAACTCGATCTACCCAAAGAGTCCCGCATCCACCCCGTTTTCCATGTCTCTCAGTTGAAACTGAAATTGGGGTCTACTGTAGCCCCCGTGCCGAAACTACCCCCAATCGACTCCAATGGTGTTTTCCGACCGGAACCCGTCGAGGTGCTCGACCGTCGTTCGCGGCCCCGTAACAATCGCCCGCTCACTGAACTTCTCATCCGCTGGGAGGGCCAAACGGCCGATGATGCGACTTGGGAGGAGTTTCAGGCTCTGACGAACGCCTACCCCCACCTTGTGGGCAAGGTGTTTTAATCGGGGGGGTAGTGTCACCGTTGTCCTTGAAGCATATGGTGGAGCTTTGAGGATGGAGTCTGAAGGTGGAAGCTTGAAGAGGAATCGAGATTGAAGAGAGAAGGCGTGGAAGGGTTAGATGAGTTCAGAAGATAAGGGAGTACGTGGCAGCAAGAGAGTGGCTCAAGGAAGGTGCGTGCCAGCTGGAGTCGTCCCTCCCCAAGCCCAAACGGTGGCGTTTTGGTGTCTTGCGTTTTATGTTATTATTATTGTCGTTTTATACTTCCAGTAAAGGCTAGTCGTTTAGTTCAATCCCTTATGTGTTTTGTAATACCTAATGGACAGTATATAAGTCCAGCAGGTAATAGACTGAGGCAGCTTTTTGGTTGACAGAGGTTATGTTTGGAGGCTCTGGCATCCTCGAAATTGCCAATTTATCTTATTATTCAGTAACAATTCCGCTTCCAAATTCATTGCATTTCACTTTCTCCCCTACAATCCGCTCATCACTCCCCAAAAACCCCTAAAACCCCAAAAAACCTGTTACAGTTTTGAGTGGATTTTGAAATTTTGGGATGAAAGTTTTCTGAAAATGGGGGGAAGAAAATGGCAGATGCGTTTTCTATACACCATAGTTTTCGTTTTTTTTTTTTTTTTTTTTAATCAAAGAATATAAAAAAAAAAAAAAAAAAAAAAAAAAAAAAAAAAATAGTGCCACGTAGGACGAGGGTCGGACGAGGGTCTGACCCTCGTCCTCCGTATAGACGAACTCAGTTACGAGACCCCCGGTGCTCGTCCCTGCGATCACATCGAAATAGTCTGCAATTCTAGCTTCCTCGCCATCAAGTTTCTGCAAAGAACCATGCATATGCAAAAGATAGTCAATCATCATATCATACATATATATATATATTGGAATTATATTTCAAAGCAAAGCCATTTTTAGGTTAAAACAAAAATCAGAATGCATGCTACCAATGATTAATTACTACGTACTTAATTAACGCTTTTAAATAAAATATTCAGATTGAAAACCATTGGTTACGATATATATATATATATGTAGGATGCATGTGACATTGGCGAGGGTTTATATATAACCTGTAGCTCAGACTCAAGAAAGCCAAGTATGATTCCAGGAATAATCCCTCTTATTCCACCTCCATCAATGCTAAGAATAGCAATATAGTTTCCATGAGTTGGAGGGTGTATGGGTGATATAGTTTTCTCCATAAGTGGTGTGTGGGAGATATGTGATTTTGGGGCGGGGAGGTTCCATTTATATATACTCCTTCAGGCTTTCAAGCCCTGGTAAGGGATCAACATTTTCATGAGATCAATGATGCTCTAATATGACCTGTCGACACATAGTGGTTTTTCTTTGATACGCACACTTGATCAATTGAGATGTTCATCATTGACAGGAACAACAAATTAAAGGGTTCCATTTCCAGTAGTGCTCTTGCTTTTGACAAAAACTTCAAAAGAAAACACAAAACACAAAACAAAAAAAGTGGCATATATCTATGACATGCACCATATATATATGCAAGAATTGTAGTTGAGACTCCGGGAGAATTTCAGGTGAGCAGAATTAGGTGAAATGATAAATGGAAATGTGATCGATCTCCTGGATTAAATCCTTATCCAACAAGTCACGTTCTTGAGTATCAGACGTCTCAATCTATATATAAGTGGCTATGCGCACGCTAAGGGTAAATGTCCACATGATTTCGCATTCAGAGAAAATCAGCAAACATCTAATCACCAGTTGAAACTTAGCTTCTTCTTTTTTCAGTCGAACAATTGCAAGTGGTGGCACACCAAATGATTAGAATACAGAAAGTTAAACCGATCGAAGCGATCATATTGATTTTAAAAGATACTATTCATATTAGCACGAGTACTCTAAAAAGATAACTAGTTATCTCTCCGCTATTACTCTAAACAGATTAATCCCAATACAGGACTGAAGTATTGCGTACATATTGTGGGTTGATATTTACGGGTTGTTCTAAGTTTTACTTTTCCTACCAATTTGGATTATTAATTATTTTGTGGTTATTTAATTTGATTTTTCTCTCAGGCAGTTACCATATTAATCATTAGCATTTAAAACATTAATCAAATTATGGATCACATCATAGGGTTGACGATACAAGGCTTTTTTTCTTCTTTTTTTTAGTGAGATATGAGGTAATGACACAAGCACTGAGGCACACACTCACAAGGGATAGATAATAATTATCACCACCCAAGTGGAGAACACCAATAGATTACAGAATATCACGCCTAAAGGAGACAATTAGGTATACTGATCGAGCTAGTAAGGAAACCGTTATCTCTCCGAATGCACAGAATTCTAAAATTGCAAAAAGTATATACTCTATTTCGGAGTGAATTTGAAAGAAAAAAAGTTTGAAAACGTGAAAACAAAAAATAAATAAATAAATAAAAAATCAAATTACAGGCAAATAAATGCATTTTTAAAGAAGCACAATTTTAAGGGACAAACCGCAATTTTAAACTTCAAACTGCGATTTAACCAAACGTTTAACTACATTTAATTTAAATAATCTCATTTCTATTTATGCGTTTTGAAATTACTATTTTTTTAAACCGCACGTTTTGAAATTACTAAATCAAACGGACTATAAAAGCAAGAGAACTACAAAATTAGACATTCAGCCCGCCCATAACTTCACCAGATTGTCGTTTGCTTGCTTGGTCATCAGTCAAGCTCTCCAGGTTGGAAAACCTTCTTCTTCATAGTATGGCAAAAGGTGATCAGTAACCTTGGAAGTCGCTGAAAAACAATAATCGTGTGGGATTGAGCTCGACCTTTGTATTCATTGTTGAAGCATGCACTTTGAATATATGGATGACCATCAACTCCTTATAGCTGGATATATAAGTCCCTTTTGAAGCAAATTAATAAACATCACTGTGAAAGCACATGCATCGATCTGCAAGCATGGGAAAATAACCCCCACAGGAAACCACTGGAGAACCCCTCCCTCAGGCTTTCTTAAAGCAAATTTTGATGAGACATGCATGCAGTTTATAGATCAAAAAATTCTCCATTGTTGCAGCTAGTTAATTATTAGTGAGGATTAAGGTGATTGCTGCCTGCTTGCAGAAAATAGACGCAATAGAAGTAATTGTGGGGTAAGCAAAAGTACGTAGTCGCTCTTTCTTGGACCGAGTCCCCTGATTGTGGAAGGAGATCGATTCCTCTCAATTAGAGTATGTTTGATTACCCTACATTTAGAGATTTGATGAAGATTTGTTTAGATCACATTACCCTAGATAAATGAATTTGATTAGATTTGAATAAATTCAAATCATTTGTATGCTCTATAAATAGAGTCTTTACTCAATCGATCATATTATTAAGTAAATAAGAGTAAAATGTAGCTTTTGGAGCTTTATCCTATGAACGTATGTCATAAATTGAACCACGTAAAATCTTTGTGTACGTCTTTTCTCTTTATTCCCTTTTAATTTCATTTACTTTCATCTTTTCTTTCAATTCCATCATCACTATTTTGGCCATAAACAGCCCATCTCTTACCTCAGAGTGGAAAATTGAATCCATCATAAGAGACATTCTCAATATCCTAGCAATTCATTTCCAAGTTGGAAATTAATTAAGCATCAAAGATTCATAAAAATGCAAACCGGAGGGCTCACTTAATTAGGAGCGACTCCATAACTTTCGGCCCAGACTGTTATAAAAGAGGCCAAAATACGTAACTGATCAAGCCCTTCGGTTTTGAGTCTGGGCTGAACAGGTCGGATTGGACCCATAGGCAGTCTTGACGCTTGAGGCCTTAAATCTAAATTTAAACTCCGAGCTAAATTATGGGAAAGAGAATAAATATATTGAAGATCAGGGGCACAATCGTAAAAACATCCCAAAGAATTGAAGCCACATATAAACATTGTCGTGGCCCGTGGGGACCGGTGGGGTCGCATTTGTGAACGGTCCAGATCAGAAAGCAACCAGCCATCTAGGAAATTTTTCTAAAAGAAAGCAAACCGATAAATTTTGATCAATTAAGATTAGAAATTATATTTTTATTTTATATTGTTGATATAACAATTTCAAATAATTTTTATATTAGTTATTGTTAAAATAAAATTAATTATTAATTAGAACTATTACATCACTATTTTGAAATAATTATAAAATAAAAATATGATTTCTAATATCTTTTGTGATCGTGTACAAATGCCTAGCTTAAAAGTATTTCGGAAGTCACGGGATTAAATTATTAAAAAAAAAATTAAATTGGATTTCAAAGAAATTTGCCTAATTCATATTAAATTAACATATTTATTTAGAGCTTGCGATTTGTATGCGTTTTTTTAAAATATATATAAAAATTACATATTTTAAAAATAGAGTGAATTAAAAATGAGTATATAATCCCTGAGAGGTGATTCCCGTACACCACATGTACAACAAGTGTACAACACCTCTCTCACATGGGGTGGGCCCCATAATGTGTGGAGCCCACCCCATGTGAGAGGGGTGTTGTACCCTTGTTGTACATATGATGTACATTTATCATTTTCCATAATCCCTATACAAAGGAAAAAATTGTCCGAAATCCTGAACCTGCAAAAAGGTCCGGTGTCCACTGAAACCAGCTTTCATTCACTTTTTAACTTCTTTTTCTTTTTCTTTTTTTCTAATTCATTTACTTTTTAACTTGGACGAGGTGATTGATGGATCGTGCATGGATGTGCTTCAACGTTTTTTATTATTATTATTTTCTTAAAAGTATTTAAAACAGTATTTTTGACTTGTACTAACATTTTTTGTTCCCACACGCTAGCTCTTTAAAGCATCCACGAGTTAACCAAATTTAACTTATGGGTTAAAGTAACTCTCCTGCTGGAGATGCCCTTAGAGTTGACAACGAAGGAGTTCGATCCAGAGAGATATTTATTAAACTCTCTTGTTTTCTACGCCATTTAATGTTCCATCCGTAATATAATGAAACATGTTCAACGAAGAAATAGATTAAACATTAAATATTCTTATGGCAAGTGAACACGAAATACGACATGAAAACGGAAAACATGACAAGCTAGCAAGATTTGAGATTTGAGACCCACCAGCAAAGGTGTTGCCTTTATCTCTTGCTTGGTTTTTCCATACATAAAATCAGCAATCTATGACAGCGACATTTTCCAAACTTAATTTGAAATGCAATATGTAATTACATACTGACATTAAAGATGGCCTTGGTTGATGAAAGAAGACAAGCGTTTAATCAAGCTCTTGGCTTTCTCACAATTGGGATCGAAGATATGGAAGACATGATCTTCCCCTAGGGTCTCCACGATCTCTGCCTTCCCCGTCCATCCGCTGTTCACCAACTTTTCATAGTAAAGCCTCCCTCTGTCCCTCAAGATGTCTTTCTCAGCAACAGTAACAAGGATTTTATGGCAGGCCAAGTTAGAAAGACTTGGGGATCCATCTGCGAAAGGGTTGATGAGCAGATCATCACCACCTTTGTCAGATGGACAGACATAGCGCCACCAGTTATCCACCATCGCTTTTCTCGCCGGGTCTGTAATCTCCGACCCAATTGCCTTTTCTCCCCAGAAGTAAGGATTGATTAGACCAATGCCAAGGAGCTTTACATTTCCTGTTGGGTCCGATTTCACAGCCACGTGGTGTGCCATAGTGGCGCCAGCACTGTCCCCTACCAAGAACACCTTCCCGAAATCAACGTGATCCTTGAGCCATGGCTCCTGGTGATCATGATCTGCCAAAGCTTGGGAAGCCACCCACTGAACCGCAGCCCAGGCGTCCTCGTAGGCCGCCGGAAGGGGATGCTCCGGGGCCCTCCTGTAGTCCACCGAGACAGCGATGACGTTAGCATCAGCAACTAGGATGTTGAGACTGTTGTGGTAGACGGGATCAGCGACTGAGGATATGCAGAATGCTCCGCCGTGAAAGTAGAGAACGAGAGGAAGCTTTTTATCACTCTTGTAATTATTATTGGGACGGTAGAGCCTGGCGGAGACACCGGTTTCTGGTATGATCAGTATGTCCTTGGATTCAACACCCGTGTCAGGATCCAAGCCTGCGGCGACGACTTGGGTCCCCGCAATCCTTTCCACGGTTCCATCTTTGTATTCTCTAAGGTAGGGAAAAACCTCAACAGCTACCTCTGTCTTGCTTGGATCCATTATTTGTCTGAGTGTGTGTGTACAGTACGTGCACGCGACGACTTAGAGAAAGAGAGAGATTGGAGGGGGAGGCAGGGGTTGCCGGCTTGGACACTTTTATAAGGAGATCGAGGACTAGGAAAAGGTCCGCTAGCGAAGACAACGCACTTCGATCTTAATTTACACCGACAATACGTGACTTTTGGGAGTGCATATGGGAGAAATTAGAAAATGAAAAGAGATAAGTGACGATCTTGGATAGAGCCATCTTTCCGCTTTATCCGATGAGGTTTAATTCCTACACTTCACCGGTATAATAATTGCACAACACCTTCTCACATGGAAAATGTTAGATTTACAACACCAATACAACAACTGTACAACAATCCCTCACATGAGGGTGGGTCTCACATACTGGGGTCCACCCTCATGTGAGGGGTTGTTGTACAATTGTTGTATTAGTGTTGTACAAGAATCAAATCCCCTCTCACATGGGGTGGGCTTCACACACTGGACCCCACCTCCATGTGAGGAAGTGTTGTGTAATTATTGTGGTGGTGTTGTAAATCCATCATTTTTCATATCTGAATATACTCTAACCACCAATGGATCCGAGTTTAATTGCATGCCATCGATCTCATCGTTGGATCGGCACGGATTGAATAATAATAATAATAGAAGAAAGATTTATGTTTTTTTTTTATTATTATTGTGTTTTTCTAAAATTAATATATCTTTTAAAATTATTATTAAATTAAAATTAATAGCGATCTATTACGAATTTAACGATAATTTTAAGTAACAGCACAAAAAGACCGATATTCTTTTTACTATTACTCATGATTAAAATTAGGTTGTTCTAATTTCAAAGTCCAAGAGACAGAGGGATGTGGGATAACCGATCGGAGGGTTGACCAGAGATACCTTACATTGTCCGGCACTGTAGCTTTTCTCTTATATATCCTGTTTGAATTTTTTAATTTTAATTTTAGGCAATTTTCATCCCTTGAGGTCAGCAAAATGAAAGGAAATATCTTTATTATATTAATTGTAAGTGGGATAGACATGCATGTATATTTTATCCGGATCGAATTTCCTTAAAATTTGGACAACTTAATTAATTCTAGGCAATTCTCATCTCTTGAGGTTAGGTAACATGGAATTCCAGCTACCAAAAAAAATAAAATAGAAAAGGCAAACAAGAAGGAATTCCAGCTATATAAGATAGGCTATCGATCTGGTAGGCATTCAACAACTGAAGCAAACACCAGTTGTAACAGTTATAGTTCTTGCACCACCCAACAACGTAACACAAAAGTCAAGAAAAGAAAAAGCTCTTCGATCTCATGTGTGTATTCTCAATATATTATCAGGCAGATTTGGCTTAGGTACTATCTAAGAAACCTATATCTTATTACCTATATCACATGTGTTGCAGTTTACATCACATTATATATGGTTGATAAGAATTGACTTTACGTAATATCATTTGCTGTTTTAATTGGCCGGCACTGAAGGTCCCAGCTGCCATGGACTTAATTAATATTATTAAGTTTATTAATATTTTAATTAAAATAAGAGATCCATCGATGAATGATAAAAATAAGGTTAAAAAAACTTAAATTAATAAAAAATTATTATTATTTAATTATTATTCAACCGGTACCTACGTACTTGTGCATATGAAACCTTGAAGAGAAGAAAGCTTAAATTGATTAAAAACACAAAAACAAAAAACAAAACAAGAGCCCAGAATCAAATGATCAGTGGAGGCATGTTCTTATGAGATGTGATCCCTAGTCTATCAATTTTTCACACAATTAAAAATATAATTATCTTATGTGATAGAGAATTATAGGTTATTTGAAAAGAAGAAAATCACAACTACATTATGATTAGGATAGTTGTGTTTTTAATTATGTAAAAATTAACAATGAAATTTATGTTCTATTGAAGAAAGAAGCCAACAATTGGATCAACTCCTTGGCTCTCTCACACTCCAAATCATTCAAATGAAGACCATGCATGGTCCTCCCCTTCTGACTCTTTGATCTCCACCACATTCAAGGACGGAATTAGAAATTTTTATGGGCATGGCAAAGACTAAAAAATTTGTTGACAGGAACTAGTAGGCTAATTTTTTTTATTTTACCTAATATTTTTTTTTTTTAAAATTGAGGGGCGCCATGGCCCTGCAGCCCCCCCCCCCTCCTTAGATCCATCACTGACCACACCCATCCACCCGCTCCGACCCAATGCCTCAAAATAAAGCCATCCTCGATCCCTCAACATATCCTTCTCAGCCACACACACCAAAACTCTCCTGCAACCCAACCCCACCAAGCTAGGGGCAGGGGCGGAGCAAGGGGGGTCGAGAGGGGGCAAGTGCCCCCTCTCAACTCACAAAATTTTTTCTTACACCTGGTAAAAAAAATTTGGATACCCTGTTTGCCCACCCTAAACCAACAATAAGGGGCATAGATATCACCAGCGGGGGCAAGCAGCAGACAACGTTTCACTGTTTCAATTTGCAGATTTTTTTTTTTGTTGTTGTAAGTTTTACTGTTCTAGTTTCAGAGTTATAAGGCCATCTCCAACAGAGTGGCTATTTTAGCCACAATGGTCAAATTTAACTTTTTTTGCTTTTTTTTCTTCTCCAACAGAATGGTTACTTTAACCATTTTTCTAAACACATAAACAGTAAATAGCCAACATTGGCTATTCACTGTTCATGTGTTTAAACTTTTTTTATTAATTTTTTCTCTCTCCCTCTCAGATTGCTCTTCGTCCCTCACTGTCACTCTCCATCCCTCATCAAATATTTTCTCAATCTCCCACTCTCCCTCTTCGTCCCTCCCGGTTCTGCTGCCCAACGAAACCCGCCGCTACCCTTCTTTCCTCCGTCCCCAAAATCATCACCGCAACCAACTGGTGTTTTCTCTCCTTCATCACCGCAAACAACCAAAACGCATTCCCGAAATCAACCAAAATCATCACCGCAACCGGCCAAGAACAAACAACCAAAATCATCATAAATCAACAATAATTAAAAGTAGAATCTCAATGAAATTACCAACTGAAAATTTCTCAATGAAATCACCAGAAAATTTCTCAGAGATCTCGTCGATGGTCCGTGTAGATCAGGCCTCATTTCGTCGCTGATTTTCGGTAAAATGGAGGAACCGTTCTTCGATGGGTGGAGTTTCTGAGTCGGCCTTCAATCGCCGAGACTGATCTCCCTCATCTCACAGTCTCTCTCTCGTTTTCCCCTCTCACTCAATCTCTCTCTTTGTGCTCTCGCTTCATCTCTCTCTGTGTGTCCTTTGAATGGAAGAGAGGAAAGGAAAACAAGAAAGAAGGGGAAAGAAGAGCCGGGTGAAGGAAGAAGTCTCTGGAGAAACTGAGAAAGAAGGGAAAAAGGAGGAAAAGAAAAAAATAAAAATAAAAAAATTTGAGAAATAATATTTAAACGAAAATAAAGAGTTTTAAATAATAAATCTGTTGGAGAGAATATAAGATAAACAATAGTTAAAGTAGATAGTTGACTTTTTTCAATAGTTATTATAGCTTTTATTGCTGGAGATGGCCTAAGAAAGTTAGGTTTAGAAATAAGTTTCACAAAGAAGAAGATTCAAACGGTGCGTTTGAGCTTTAGAGTTTTAGTTGTTATTAAACGCTTCGTTTCATTAAAGGACATTGACTCATGGAGACGAAAAAGCGCTTCGTTTCAAACTTTCAACGTGAGTAAATGTGGGTCCGTTTCATACGGTAAAAAGTAAAATATTTAGAACTTTTTTTACTGAGCTGCCCTGCTTTTTGACTTTTTTGACTCTTCTTTTTTGCCTTCTACATTTTTTTGGTCTTAAGTTAAGGCTTGAATAATAGTTTGAATAAAATAATAATAATAAAAAAAAAAGACTTGAATAATATTTACCCGGCCAACTATTTATCTGTTGAGTTAATTTAACATATTTTTGAAAAGGTGATAATTATTGTAATAATAATATTATTTAAAAAATAAATAAAAAATAAACTCATGATTTGAGAACTAATTTATGTTTTTTTTTTGTTATGCTTATAGCTAATGCAAAATATAAATTACATTTAGATGATAGTTAATTAAATTATTTATGAATTTTGTTAGTTATATTTTTTTTAATATTTGTAATTTTTTTTTTTTTTTTTAGAAACTCTTTTAATCTTGCTTTTCTTGCCCCTCATGAGTCGATATTCTGGCTCCATCACTGGCTAGGGGCACCCTTGGCCACCGGATTAACCCGTACGTGGGTCATCGTTGTCCGATGCAGAGGGCAGACAAAAGGCCACAACCTATCCACATATTCCTTCCTACCCGGAATCAGAGCCTCCGACCCAATAGGTTCGGACCCCCAGAAATACAGGTGGACCAAAGCGACCCCAAGAAGGCCCAGGTTCGGCCCAAGCTCGGCCTTTCCAGCGGCCTTTCCAGCCGCCATAGCCAAGTTATGAGCAATATTGGCGCCAGCACTCTCTCCAGCCAAGAACACCCTCTCGAAATCCGCGTGCTCATTCAACCAAGCCTCGGGGCCACCGTTACTACAATGGGACATGACCCATTGCAGCGTAGCCCAGGCGTCCTCGTACGCGGCGGGAAGAGGGTGTTCGGGGGCTTTCCTGTAGTTCACAGAGACTGCAACAACTTTAGATTCGGCCACAAGAGCGTTCAGGTAATTGTGGTACTTGGAACTGAATGGCGACGAGACGCAGAAGGCGCTTCCATGGAAGTAGACAAGCAGAGGGAGCTTTTGATTTGGTTTGGTGAGCTCTGGGAGGTAAAGGCGCGCGGAGAAATTGGGTTGGGCGATGATTAATGTTATGTCTTTGGATGTGACACCGGTTCTATCATCCGTTGATGCCGGAACGATATCGGTGCCCTCAAGTCTCTCTAAACGGTTGTCTTTGTAGACTCGAATAACTAGGGGGAACTCGATGGCAATTTCTGGTTTGCTCAGTTCTTTGGGAGATGGGTAAAGAGATCAGTTAGAGAGAGATGGGGCTCTGACATGTTATGAGAGCGTGAATGATTTGCCTGCTTGTTCATTGGTTTCGGACATCTCTTTTAGGCTTTTAGCGTAGCGGTGACAATTTTCCTTCACGCGTCGGGATTCGTGTCATGCCGTACTGTTGTAGTTTTGCGACTTCTACCTACAAAAAAAAAAAAAAAAAAAAAAAAAAAAAAAAAAAAAAAAAGGGCAGAAATTTAATGGACCCGTTTTGTAACCAAACCCTATTTTAACTCATTGCCTTTTTGCCCATCAAAAACAGTAGACATGCGTGACATTTCTGAACCAAATCCTGCATCTCCTGCCACAGTCAGTCTTTTTGTTTGAATTTTCTTCCCGTTGAATGCTTGGTCCTCTCACCCAGCTAAGTTCCTCCCGCCCAGCTAATGTGCGCCTCGTCCCCTCTTCTCATGACTTTCCTTTCGTTCTTCTCTCCTCACGCCATCAACCCACCGACACCACCATCACGCCGAAACACGCTCAATCCCCTTCCCATCTCCAGCTCCTCTCTCTCGCCTCTGAAAATTGATCTCCTCTCTCCATATCCCCTCAGTCACAAACGAATAAAGGCAAAGCCTGTGAGATTCCCATTTTCGAGCCAAACGCCATCTCAGCGCTATGCCCTGTAATTCAGACAACCCATAAAACCCATGTATTATTTATGAAGTATCAAAGTTAGTCTTTTCATAAAACCCATGTATTATTTATGAAGTGAAATGAAACTGACGTACCAAAAAATAAAGTTTTTAAACTACAGATACCAAATATGTCTTTAACTCTTTACTTAAACTTATCGCGTATTTGATTTAGATCGTGTCGAGGTATAGGTATAAAACTATGAGATATGATACATTATCACCTCAAGACAACTTCTGACTACTTTTGCCCACGTAACAACTTTTACTTTTACTTAAAAAAAATAAAAAATAAAAAACCTAAAATTATCTAGGGGACCACTTTGCCACATGAATAAGGTGGTCAAAAATTATGTCTTGAGGTGACAAAAAATCATATCTTTAAAACTATATATGTCAACGCTAGTTCGATCCATGTAATTAAAAAAATCAAACATTTCAATTTTAACTTGTTAATTTCACGTATTAAATTCATGTAAAATTTGCCAGATGTGTCAAAAATTGTCCACCTTAATTATAGGGCAACTGTGTAGTCGAGTTGGGCACAATTGTCTTAATTTGGAGATAAATTAGTGTATGTTTTGTTTTTGTTTTCCAGAACATGAACAGTTATACGTACAATAGAAAGTCTTTGTCATTGTTCATCCGAGTTACATATAATTTGGGAGAAGATGGATAGGAGTGAAGGGCTCTGCACCAAATGAAATTCGTGTCACATCACATGTTTGGTCAAACATTTGCCACGAAAGTTCTTCCAATAAAAATGAATCTAAGAATTTTGTGATTACAACGTTACCTATAAAACAAAAGACTAGACATGCATTCAAACCTGAAACATGACCCATTCAAATGCAACTATGTGAATAATAAAGTACTAGGTAGATATTTTTCAAAAGAGATTTAAGACACAATTTTTGATCATCTTCTCCACCTATCAACTTTTTCTCCAACTATCCTTAGGGTTTTTTTAAAAAATAAAAAATAAAATAAAATACAAGTTGCCACGTGTACAAAATAATCAGGAGTTGTGTCTTATGGTGATAATGTATAATATTTATTTCTCAAAATGTGATGTCATATCATATACAATCACAAGGTAATACGTGTTCTTTATATATATATAAAGCAAAGAAAACAATTTTTTTTTAAAAAGAATAACACACACGAGAGGTCTTGTGCATGTTTTTTTTTTTAATCTTATATATATAATTTAATTTTTTATATTTTTTTATTAAAATGGGCATGTATTACATTCTGAATGGGTATGATGTGATAGCATCGTTAAAAATTTAACAGAAGATATAAAAAGATCTATTGATTTTATTCTATAACAATTGAAATCTTATGGAGTACTAAATCAACAAAATTTAAAAATTAAGGATTGATTTAATAAAGACTCCTATCTTAAGAACCTTTAGAGTATTTTTTTTTTCCTTAGTTTTTTTTATTATTTTGAATAATCATTTATTTTATTGAATAAATTCAATCACCTAAGGGCATAACGTTCCCTCGAAATAATACCACAAATATAATTTGGAGTTTTTTCAACACAAACCCTATTTATGACACAAAAAATAGTCTCTTTGACTATAGTATGAATAGTTGTGTTCACATTTTGCATTACATGGTCAATGCTCAAAAATCTCAATTGGCACAACCCAACTTTGATTCCATCTATGATATGTTCAAACTTACTCCAATTGTTTTTTGGTGCTTTAACTACATTGACAATCTGTAAGGTATCTCTCTCTAAAATAATATCAATAAAGCTCATTTTCTTACACATCCACAACATGAAAACCCCTACCAAAACTTCAGAAAGAACAAGTTTGACCATAACACTTTTTGTAGTACTACGTTCAGCTAGAACAACACCCTCATGGTTGCGAACAACAATTCCAATTCCAATCCGCTCATTCTTTTGATCCACAGCTGCATCCCAATTAACTTTATACATACCTGTGGGAGGGGATTGCCATAAAAGGGAAGACTCTGTGGGGATAGAACTGGTAGCAGCTAAATCCTTTGCGGCCGTCCTCCAAAATTCATAAAGGAACAAACTGGCTTCTCGGAACACTTGTTGAGGGTGAATGAATGCTTCTCCATACACCACTCCATTTATATGAAACCATATTTTTTGAGCCACAACCACTATGAGCTCTATTTTGAACAAGTCACAGCGTTCCATAAGGTACTCATCAAAAACTTTGGTAAAATTTTGTATCCCTTCCGTACCTTTTTGAAGCTTTTTGGGTCCGTATCCCCAAACATCTTGAATCGAAGGACAACTCCAGAGAGCATGCTGGGCAATTTCCTCTTCTCTTGTGCAGATTGGACAAAGGGTATCAGGGACCACACCACGTCTTAATAAATTATTCTTAGCGGGGAAGAAGATCATTGTAAGCCCTCCACATGAGCATTTTACTTGCATTGGGGATTTTGAGATTCCAAAGCAGGGACTTCCAAATTAAATTCCCATCACCTTTTCGAGAGCTTTCACTATAACGAATGGTTTGCAAATCCTTCTCCATAAGATACGCATTGCGAACTGAAAATTCTCCATTTGATGAACCGTGCCAAATGAGCGGGTCCTTTCCCGGCATAGGACTGTAATTTTTTGTTCATTTAAACTTTTTGGATAGTTAATGATTTAATGGTATTGCTTAATTTTGTCAAAGAGATGCTCACTTTAATGTAATACAATGAGTGGGAAAATGACAAAGCACTTTGGAGATGTCCTTACGCAAATTGTATTGAAGATTCATGATAGTGCTCATAAACATATGACATCAGAGTGGAGAACACGAGAGGTGGATGAGTCATGACTATCGATGTGTCCACTTTATGCGAGTGGGAAAATTTGGGCCTAAGCCCGATCTAAATTGGGGCAGCATAAACGGGCCCTGCCTAGCCCATTTGTCCAGCTTCTAGTTTCCAGTATATGCTAGCACACGACTAAAAGTCAACGGCATGAGACGACCTTAATTAGAGAACCTATTGGGCTTGTTGTTTGCTATAGATAAAGATTTGGGAATGGGCCTGGACTCGACTCGGTTGAAAGTTGAAACTCTTTTTTTTTTAAAAAAAACTAGTTCATTGCTTTCATAATTTTTACTAGGGGGAATTTGATCGCTTTGCTCGCTGCTTTTAGGAGATACCCCCGAACTCCATACCCTCCCTCCGCTTGTCCCCCTATGAGGGATCTTACCCACCTTCGCTTCACTCCTTGCAGTCGCTACACTAGCTCATACCCCTTAAGGTGAGAGCCTTAATCGCTTCCTGTAAGTAAGCTGTCAAGAGCAGGGATAGAGGACTCAAGTTAGACCATCAGTGAGGTTTCGGTAATGAAGACCAGGTCGATCGGCAGCTCGGGAGTAAAGCTATCAATGTCGTTTCGCATATAAAAATTAAAAAATAATAAAAATTATGATTTTAAGAGTATTTTGTGTTTAGGTCGTTTGTTAATATTTTTTACAAGTAAAAAAAAAAACATGTACTTTTGTAATTTTTTTAAAATTGAAAAGAAATAAAAAAAAAAAAAAAATCAACAACGACAATTAATGCTTCGTTTGTTTCGGTGTAAAATGATTTATGTTGTAAAATATTTTTTGGAAAGTCATTTTTCAAGAAAATATTTTCCGTCGAAAACATTTTTCGGAGTTTGTCGCGTACGAAAAATTACAACTATTTTTTTTATATTTTCATTCAATCATATTAAATTAATTTTTATTCACAATATTAAAATATTAATGTAAAATAATATAAACAAAAAATTAAAAAATTATGTTTAATTAAGATATACATATTGACTAACAATAATCATATTTTTTAAAATTTGGATTATTTTTAAAGTAGCAGGAATCTAGCCATTTGTACCGAATTCCGGCCGAAATGGCTGAATCTGGCCAGAACGGTCAGATCCTTGCTAGTGGCCGGAATCTGGCCAGTCCTGACTAGGATCCAGCCGTTCTGGCCGGATCTCGATCGGATTCTGGCCAATTTGGCAAGAATCTGACACAGTATTGCTGGAATCCGATGACAGTGGCTGGACATTGCTAGATTCTAGCACTGACGAATTCTAACCAGTGTCAGAATATGGCTTGTAGGAATTCAATGATGGTCAACTGCTTGAGCGTGAAGGTCGTCTGCGTTGTTTTAAAGATGATCAACTGCATCTACCGTTTGGGAAAAATGATTTACACTTTAAAAAAACATATATAACTTTTTAAAATTTACTAAATATTTTTTGGCAAACAAAAAATCATTTTACAATTAACTATTATTTTCGTCCTCTTAAAAGTCGAAAATTTTCGAAATCATTTTTTAAAAAGTCATTTACGCCGAAAGAAAGCGGAGTATTAAGTATAGGGGAAAAAAAACTGGTTCTGCGAGGACCGTCTCGTTTGCCTTTCCGATTACCCACAACGAAAAACCTCTGCACTTGTCACTCAAAACACTTCCGTCGTTCTTCTTGTTCGGAGAGCTAAATGGAAAAGATGTTGGTTGTGAGATCGCTGTACCGCTCGCTTTGCTCCAGATCTTATCACGTCGCCGCCGTCAGCCACAGCCTGCTCCGCCACCACCACTGCGCTTCTCCAAGCCTCTTCAATCTCTCGTCCCCATCTCTCTCCGCCTCTCCTAATCGTCTCCTCTCCGGTACCTTTCTCTTTCTTCATTTCTTATAGATCCGATCACTCCCAACAGCCATGTATTACATTTCTGTTGGCCGTAATTGGATCTTTAAAACTCCCAAATTTTTGCCCTAATATTTTACGAACTGGATCTAATTCTTCTTTGGTTTCATCTGCTATGAGTTTATGCCCTAACTTTCGTTCTCGGAGCTCGTCGATGACCCTGACTGAATAATCTAGTATTTACTACCAAAAAAAAGAAAAAAAAAAAAAAAAAAAAAGCAAAAGAACTATCTGAAGCTTTCTTATAAACCTATTTAAACATTTTGTTTTCTTTCTTTAATTTCAAGATTTTTTTTTTTTTTTTTTTTGCACTAGACTAACATAATTGGCAAGCAAAATTTTCAATAGACGAACTTGAAATTTGGGTAACTTTTCAGGATAAAACACATACATTAAGCTTCACTGCGAGTCCATCTGCCCTCGCAATTTTCGCAGGTGAAAAGTTTGTTTTTAAACAAAATGGCAGAAAGTGTCCACTCGAGGTGCGATCACAAAAAAACTACGGTTTGAAAACTTGAAAGAAAAAAAAAAAAAAAAAAAAAAAAAACTGTTTTCAAATCGCAGGCAAGGCGGTACATTTTTTAATATGGACAATTTCAAATGCCAAACCACAATTTTACCGAGCGGTTAATTGCATTTTCATTGAGTATGTTTTAAAATTCCTATTTTTTTAAACCTTACGTTTTGAAATTGCTAAATGAAACAGACCCTAAAACTCTTTTATGTATGCATCATGCTAGATTCACAAAGCCGCAAGGAAGGCAGATATCTTGCATGAGTGTTTGACATATTAGGCTAGGTATGTTGTAGGAGTGTTAAGGAGTTTATATATATTTGTCTCGGTTTGTGCATGTCTATTGTTTGAAGTTGTTGAACCAAGGAGAATGTGTTTGTCTACAGTGAAGGAAATATGATCTTTTCATGTGAATTTATGGGCTTCATATGCAAGGGCTGAGATGTGCCCTGTGCAAGTTCTATGTGGAGTTAACTTGGCTGAAACTTGATAGTACTTTATCGGACTGTGGCTATGACTGCTCGATGAATGTTTATGTAGCCTCACGAGATGTGATTAATTTTGTCTCGGTGAGGCTTGTGTCCCCATGGACATTTGAGTAGCAGTGTGTCCGCACAGTTGGCATAGAGGGTTAGCTTTTAGTTGATTCTAATATTGTAGAGATGGCTTTTATGTTCTGAACTTATTTCTCATGGTGCAAATCCGCAGATTGCTTGTCTCCTTTTTCGCTGGGCATAGGAAGCAAACGATTCTATAGTGAAGATGTAACTCACATGCCGCTCATAAATGACCCTGATCTTCAGAATGTTTTCAAGGATTTGATGGCTGGCAGTTGGGATACGCTTCCTGACTCTCTCATTCATGAAGCGAAGGCAGCATTGTCTAAAAGCACTGATGACACAACTGGCAAGGAGGTTGTGGCAAATGTTTTCCGTGCAGCTGAAGCAGTTGAGGAATTTGGCGATATTCTTGTAACTTTGAAGATGGAATTTGATGACAGCATTGGATTGAGTGGTGAGGTATTGTAATCTGTATGGGAAATTGAGGACTTGTTATTCTTCTGTCTGTCCAGTTATTGTAGTTTGATGGTCTTGAATTTTCTGTAGGATGTAAAGCCCTTGCCTGACGAGTTTAAGAATGCGCTCGATACAGTTTACAGTCGCTACAACAGTTATTTGGATGCATTTGGGCCTGATGAGACCTATTTGCGGAAGAAAGTAGAGACAGAACTGGGGACAAAGATGATACACTTGAAGATGAGATGCAGCGGCCTTGATTCTGAATGGGGAAGGTAATAAAAACTTTCACCCTTTACCTTTTAGAGTTTACTGAACTTTTTAAGTTAGATGATGTTTATCGTAGATTCTGTTGACTTGCATACTCCATGGAGCTTATTTCATGGTTTGGTATGCTATAAGAAGCCCTCTTCCTGGCTTAGTTTGAAATTTGTGGCATAGATGAATCATATATCTTTGTGACTTTTGAGAAATAGATAAAAAACAAACAAGGAATCTCATGTCAACTGATGTGTGCTAAAAAAAAATTAGTTCTTTGCTTCTCAGTCACACACACAATTTTTCTCCTTACTATTTGGTCCACCTCGGAGAACTAATGACAAAAAATTGACCTGTTTGAAGAATAACTATTGATTTAACCTGTAAACACCCCGCCTTCCTCTTCTCTTCTCAGAAAATTTGTATGGGGGAAAGATAAATGATGCATATATTCCTGCATCTGTAGGAAGATTAATCCTATAGTGAGTTTCTTGGTCATGTAGATTCATGATTTTGGTTTTTGATTGCAGGTTACGGTTCTTGGAACTTCAGGACTCTCTGGGTCATATGTTGAGCAAAGAGCTTAGACCTGTAGTTTTTGAGAAGTTCAATGTAATTGTGTGAGCGTGTGTTTAGAATAATGTTTTTCATTTTATGGAGACAGGTTGGTGTATTCTCTTCTTGAAAACCTTCATGGTCAGGGTTCAAGGGCAGTTAAATAAGAGTTTTTGTTTGTTGACTAGAATAAAAGAAACAAATGTGTCATCATATGGTTATGTTTTGTTTTTGCTTCTCCTTCTGCTTACAAGCTGGTTAAACTTTTTAGGGGAGAAAATTAGTTCTGTGATCGTTTGAAATGTTCAATTCATCCTTAATGTTTACATCTATGTTCTACCCGTGTATTCTAGGATTCTTTGTTAATCCGACGCAAAAGGTTTCTGTTGTTAGTATGAATTCTTTTTGTTCTGGTTGCTGGTAACCAGAACTGGTATGATCCCTTCTGAAGGGAGGCGATGTGCTCCTTATCTGGGGTTTGAAACAGATTTGTAATGATTTTGAGTCTTCAATCACTATTAGCCAGTTAGCTGCCAACAAATTTTTCTGGGAATCTCTCTTTTTGTTAATGCATTTTAGAGGGTACTTTTTTTGTGTTGTTTGAAAACGTGTTTTTGATGTGATATAAATGTAAAAGTATTTTTAATATTTTGTATTTTGAGTTATTGTCAATAATTCTTTGGAAAAGAGAATACAAAAAGGAAAAGAAAACTTATAATTGTTGACAATATAGTTACACTTAGAAGTTAGAACATATTCAACGACTTGCTCTGAAATTGCTTGGAGTTATAGAATCCTCTAAAGTTTATAGCTTTCAAACCTTTTATATATATATATATATATATATATAAAAAGCGAAGATTCTGCTGGCTAACAACAAGCAATGATAATAGACATTACTTTATTTGAAAGTAAAGTAGAGAAGCTGATTAAGAAAAAGAAAAAAGAACATCAAGAAACGGCCGGTGAGTAACTTTGAATATTAGCTCTTAGTTATTCTAGTGCCTTTACGCCATGACCAGGATTCAGACGGGGATTTAGGTAGGGGTGGAAGTAAGACGGCCTTCCGGCAGAGACCAAATGGCCACCCTTGGCAATGACACAACTCCTGAATGATCGAACGCCTCCAAAACTCTTGAAAATCAACCCCGTCCAAGCTCGAACTACGCGAAATGTTGGTCTTAACAGAATGAAATACTTCCTTGCTCAAAGCACTCGAACAGCAGGAGAAACAACTTCCAACAGTCACAAAATCTTCATCGTCTTCATCTTCATGATGATCATCAAGATCTTCCTTTCGCTGGACTGCGTTCGGAGTCATGTACAATTCTCTAGTCAAAGGAGAGTAGACCAAGGAAAGCTATCTGTCAAGAGGCTTGGCCTGCGTCTCAACTTTTCCATAGCTTGACTTCTAATGGCTGAAACAACTCCCTGAGGAAAAGATTAAACATGACAGCAGTAACCCAAGAACACGTAAATTGGTGGGAGAAAGAAAACACAAAAAAAAAAAAGTTGATACAACATATGCAGATATGTTAATAGTAAGTACTTCCTGGTCATCATCGAAGTCACTTGTTGCAGACTCCTCTTCCAGGCTTGACGTCGAACGCCGTCCGCCAAAACTATGGCAGTTGGAAAACGCATCTTTCAGAGTTGCAGCGAGGAATTTGCATCTCTTGGGAGAATTTGGTGGTGGCTCTTCATGATAAAAGATGCTCATGATGAGGGAAAAGTTGGGTGGAATCTGTGGTTGTGGTTGTGGTTTGTAGTTGTGAGATGAAAGAAGATATATACAGAAACTACAACCGTATTTTATTCAGACAAGAGTTGATGTTCAAATTGACCTGCTTTTCTGATAGTGGCCTTGCAGCTTACTGAAAATACTGCTTTGCATTCGTTGGGTAAAGGCAAAGGTTAAAAAATGGGCATAAGACACTTCAACAAAACAAACTAAAATGCTGATTTGACTTATATTCGCCTCATTTGAAAGCCTATTTTTAACGAGAGAAAAATAATAATAATAATAACAAATAACTTTAAACACAAAACACTCAAAATTACTTTCATTTTTATTTTTTTCACTTTTTCACTTTTTTCAACAACAATCGACGTCCAAACATTCTCACTTTTTTCACTTTTTATATCACATCAATAACTTTTTTTTACTATTCAAATAAAAATTTACTACAATACAAATTTTTTTCTTCACTTTTTTATAAAAACATTTTTTTACTTTATATCACATCTATCACTTTTTATAATTTCAAAATTAACAACCTACTACTCTGTAAAGGCATGTCAATTACCAAACAAGGCCTATATATACCTTGAAATTATTTTCAGAGAAATTATCCTACAAATAGTGCCTATCTATGCTGTTGTTTTCCAAGCTTCACTTTAAGCTAAAGACATGGTGAACTAGGACATGATACCTAAATTCGAAGGTTGTTGAACAAATTTGCTAAGAATGACATTCCTTCTGTCTAAGCTAATTCAGGGGAAAGCAACCCACAAACAAACAACGGCTTATAGCATATATATTTGGGCCCCAGAACGCGACTTAAGAAGAACTAATTACATACGAAGGGAAAATAGAAGAAAAGAGAAATAGAACATCAAGAAAAGTAATCCTATCCTTAAAATTTGGATATATAATAATAATAATCTGTTTGTAAACTTTTTGAGATAAAGAGTGATTCAATATGATAACAAAACAAAAGGTCTTAAATTCGAATTTTATCTCCGTAATTTATCTCTAATTTTAATTGAATATTTCACGTGTTGGATCTTATTTATTGAAAAAAAAAAAATTGTGCCAAAATGAAAAAATGAGTGGTAGAATATTAATTAAATAATTAAATTCATATTTTCTTAATCAATTTAAATTTTTAAAAAGAGTGATGATTTAATATGCTGACAAAAGCCTATTGTGTGGAATCACGGACCAACCACCAGCCTCAAGTTGATAGAAAGACATTAAAGCTTCCTACTTGGAAGGCAACAAGAACTTAGCAGACCCCCAATTATACATAGGCAGGGTTTCATAGTGATTAGACCCAACTAAATCTTCCACAATCATCCACCCCTTAGCCAACTGAATTATTAATTTCTTATTTTCAATCTACACGAATCCATTGCCACCTGGCCAGGTTTTTGGGTGGAGGAAGGATCGATGGGGCCAGTGACCACAGTAGAACTCAAATCAACTCATAAATCATAGTGGAGGGACAAGGGTCATCAACTAAGTCGATTATAGCTTTGTTGGATAAAACTTTTTCCTTATTTTTTTTATTCTCTCTTTCCAAATCAAAAACATTAAGAAACAACCGAAAACACAAAAGACTCAAAACTACTTTTCACATTTATTTCGCATCAAAACACGGAGTCGTTTTTCTGGTGGTTGAGAAAGTCCTTTGTAAGGGCAAGTACCAGGGAGTTGATTCACATACA
>JAJPGS010000541.1:0-14548 GCA_028654335.1 Alnus rubra
CATAGTCATCAACAAGCTACAAAAGTATTTAGTTAGATTTTTAATCAATCCGGACTGTGTCTCCCCATTCCTGAAGGTGTATATCCCAAGTCCTTGCATTTTGTCTGCAAAATATTCCCCAACATGTATTCTCATTCCTGCATTTTCATATGAAGCACATTAGTCTAAGACAGTAGAAAGTAGCAAATAAAATGAATGTCAATTATAAAGTAGTTCAACATACACATATTGAACAAATTGTCCTATACACCCATGACCCATCAATCTAACATGTGCAAATCAGACTCTCTCTCTCTCTCTCTCTCTCTCTCTCTATATATATATATATATATATATATATAATATAAAAAAAAAAAAAACTAGTGTATATAGATATTTAACAATAAATAGATAAATATTTTAACTATATATTTATACATAGTTAAGACATAAATCTCTTACAAGCTGAGTTGTACGAAAATTCCTCCGTACGTATGGCATAACGCGATAGAAAATATATATAGTTTGAAGGATCTTCCTCCTATATTAAATTTTAATCCAGCAAATCTTTAACCGTTAAATTTTATCCGCAAAGGAGAAACATGATAAAAGGGAAAAGTTCATTAATTCAGCACATCATTTACCGTTAGCAAATATCAAAACGCTTTCAGGAATTTTTTATCGTTCCCACTTCTCATTTTAATGATGATTTCTAATGCTCCTTAATTCCGCAATGCATGATTAATATTCATAGATCTAGATGCATAATAATTAAATTTGATTAATATTCAATGATTAATTGCTAGCAAAACACATTGAAATGTGGGTCAGTGGGAAAGTAAGGAAACTTCCACCTACCCAGATTCTTTTTAAAAAGCTACAATTATACAAGAGATAAGAGAACAACCACCATTATACCCCCATTTTAGTTGTTTTTTTTGCACTACATAAATTACTTTGCATATAGGATTCTTTTACTTAAGATAAAGAAGCAGTCTAACCCTTTAGAACACAAACACGCAGTCTAACCTGAGAAACTACTTCAATTCCAATCAACTAGTCATGAATAACCTAAAGTACAGCTATTTACCAAAGAAAAAAAAAAAAAAAAAAAAAAAAAAAAAAAAAAAACCTCCTTGATAAAACTTTTGTGTCTATCACGATTCCTCCACTTCTTCCTCTTAAAATCATCAAAACAGAACATATTTTAATTTACTCTAAAAATCCTAAAACAAAAAAACCCTATCTAAATCTGACCTCACAGAATAAGAAAACTCTAAATAAAAATCATCAGTAGTTTATCATTCTCTGAAAGATGACTTGTATGGAAGATATCGAGAGAGAGAGAGAGGGGTAACATACCGATGGAGTTCGAGGGAGGAGATCGAGTCGATGAGGGCAGCGCTGCATCCGGAGAGAGAGAGAGAGAGATCAGTACTGAGATGGAGAGATATGAGGGAAAAAAGATTGAAAAAAAAAAACAAATAATGCTACTTACAGGAGATGAGGGAGAGATATGAGGGGAAAAAATTGAAAAAAAAAAAAATAATGCTACTTACGGGAGATGAGGAGAGATATGAGGAGAAAATGAGAGATATGAGGGGAAAGAGCAAAAGATAGGAAAAAATTATATTAATGCGTACGTGCATCAGTTAGTAAAGGAAAACTGATTGAATGTGAAAACATAATTAGAATTAGGCGGGCTTTTAATTTTGCCAAAAATCTTCATGGCATATGTCTAAATGTCAGGAATTTAAAATTATATGACATTAAATTATAATATTCTGGCACATATTTAAAAGCCACAATTTTTTTTTCAATTTTTTGACCAATAAAATTATGTGTCAAGAAAGTTTAACATTCTTGGCACATTGTGAAATGTCAGGAATTTTTTTCTTTTTTCCTGACATTTTTTGACAATGTGCCACAATAAAAAATATTATCCTGACATTTATATAAATGTCAAGATTAAAACGTCAAGAAAGGCATTTTTTTTTGTAGTGCTAACTCTGTCTGCTGAAGAGTACAATGGCATTGATCAAATTCGTGTGGGAAATGGGTCAGGTTTGTCCATTAGTATTTAGTCATATCGGCTCTGCTTCTTTATCTGTTGCTCGTCGCAAATTTCTCTTATCTCAGCTCCTTCTTGTTCCTAATATTGCAAAATTCTCATTTCTGTTATCAAATTTGCTAAAGATAAAATGTTTTCTTTGAGTTTCATTTCTCTTATTTTGTGATCAAGGATTGCAAAACAAGGACTCCTCTTCATCACGGGCTCCTTAGCAATGGACTCTACCAGTTTGTTCCTCCATCGAATAATTATGTTTCTCCTCAAGCTCTTGTTGGTGAAAGAACATCGTCTAATCACTGGCATAGACGTTTGGACATCCAGCTTTCCGCACTGTTCATCAGATATTGTCAAAATTTACCTTCCAGTTTCGTCAAATAAGTTCTAGCAACTGTGCTATGCTTGTTTACAAGCCAATAGCTACCAATTATTGTTTCTTGTTTCTACTTCAGTTGCTTTAGGTCATTTAGATTTGATTGTCTCTTTTGTATGAGGTCCTTCCCCGGTTAATATTATGTTTCCCTTATTGGTTCATTTAGTCATTTTACATGGTTGTTTCCCATCCAATGAAAATCTGACGCTTATTCAATGTTCTTACGTTTTTAGTCTATGGTTGAACGTTTGCTCAATTCCAAAATAAAAGTGTGCAAACAGATTGGGGCAAGGAGTATTGTACATTCTTTCTTTCGTCAAGTTGGATCATCATCAGATTTCTTGTCCACACTCATCAACAAATTGATGTGTAAAAGGAAAATCGCCATGTGATTGAGACTACTCTTGCACTTTTAAGTGAAGTTATGTTCCAAATTATTTAGGATAAAGCATGTCAAACATCTTGCTATCTCATTAATCGCATGCTACGACTACTTCTTACAACCTCTCCCTTAGAAAAATTGTTCAACGCGCCACTGACTATAGTTTTCTTCGTATTTTTAGGTGTGCATTGTTTTCCTCATCTGTGTCCTATAATAATCATATTTGAATTCCGTTCACGTCAATGGATGTTTTGGATACAATACTCAACAAAAGGGTATCACTGCTTTGATATTGCTTCCCCAAAATTTTGTGTTTCCCGTGATGTTGCTTCTAATGAATCTCTTTTTCCTTTGCATCTCAATCTTTTTCTTTTTCATCCAAGTCATCTCGAAAAGAGTCTTTACATCATGCCTTTTATCTTTCTTGCACCCGCTATTCGTAGTCCCACAACAATTGTTTCTTCTTCTGATTCCCCGGTGTCTTTCCTGTCTCTACTAATGTCTCGTCCTCAGATAATGAAGTACCTGAGCTGGTCGTTACTTCCACAAACTCCCCTACTCCACTCAAGCTCATCAAATGGTCACTAGAGCACAAATGACATTCGTAGGCCGAAGACATTTACTGATGGCACCATGAGATATCCTATCTCTCGAGCCTTGATTGCATTTACTAATGATGCCATGATTGAGCCCTCTTGTTATTCATCTGCAGTGAAAATTCCATAATGGCGGCAAGCTATGCAGGAGGAGTTTAATGCTTCTTAAGAACCACACGTGGTCCTTAGTTCCCTCCTCTATTGCCACCAATGTAGTAGGTTGTAAGTGGGTCTTCAAATTGAAACGCAAAGCCGATGGTTTTGTTGAGAGACATAAAGCTCGTACGGTTGCTAAGGGTTTCCATAAACTTGCAGGAATTGACTATCGTGAGACATTTAGTCCTGTATTTAAACCTACAACAACAAGAACAGTTCTTTAGGTTGCATTTTCAATAGGGTGGTCCATGAAACAAATTAATATTCATAATACTTTTTTCCATGGCTTTTGTTTCTGAAGAGGTCTTTATGAGCGAACTTCCGGCTTTACACACTCCTCCTTCCCTACCCATGCTTACAAACTTCACAAAGCCATTTATGGTTGAAACAAGCTCCTAAAGGCTGGTTTTCTAGGCTTTGTGGTAAATTATTAGAAATTGGCTTTGTTGGATCTAAGGCGGACTCTTCCTTGTTTGTCTTTAAATCTTCTTCGGCTACTTATCTATGTTGACGATATCATAATTACTACATTGTACCACATGCTATTGATGAGCTTTTGCAGCTTTTGCAGCTTGACTTTGCTGTCAAGGATCTATTGAATTTTTCTTGCGTGTGGGGTACACCTCAAATATGGTCTTCTCTTATCACAACGGTATATTCTTGATCTCCTCAAACGCACAAACATATTGGAAGCCAAACCAATTTCTTCTCCCATGTCTTCGTCTTACACTTAATTTGTCAGCTTTTGATGGGGATCCGGTTGAAGACCCTTTTCTTTTCCGTAGCACAGTTGGCTCTTAGCAGTACTTGTCACTCACTCATCCAGATATGGCCTTTGCAGTTAATAGAGTGTGCTAGTTTGTGTATAGGCCAACAAAATTGCATTGGCAGGCTGTGAACGTATTATCCGGTACTTTAAACACACACTCTCTCATGGTCTCATTATCACTTAGTCATCATCTCCTAATTGGAAGCTTTCTCAGATGCGATTGGGCAAGGTGCCTTGATAATCGTCGATCCACATGCGGTTATTGTGTTTTCTTAGGTTCTAATTTGATTTCATGGAGTTCTAAAAAGCATCCAACTGTTTCTAGATCAAGTACTGAGGCGAAGTATAAATCTCTTGCAAATACGATAGCATAATTATTATGGATACAATCCTTACTTCGTGATCTTGGCGGTGTTCTCTCCTCTCCACCAACATCATGGAGTGACAACATTGGAGCTATTTATCTCTCTACCAATCCTGTGTTTCATGGTCGGACCAAGCATGTGGAAATAGACTTTCACTTTGTTCATGATAGAGTTGCATCCAATCAACTTGATGTACGTTTTATTTCGAGCAAGAAACAACTTGCAGATGTCCTTACTAAACCAATCGTATTTGCTTGGTTTCATTTTTTTTGTTCCAAGCTCAATGTGGTTCCTCCCCTGTTGAGCTTGCGGGAGGATGTTGAAGCACATAATGATTTTTAGCCTTCCTCACCTATAACGCACGACTTAAAGCCCAAATAACTCTCATCAAGTGCAACGTACACAGCAGTAATGTAAGTAGCAGTAACGGGCAAAGTCTTTTTGTCTTTGTCTCTTCATAACTGCTGTAATCTACAACTCTATTTAAACTAATGAAAGCCCAATCACATGGGCAAGCGAGGAAGCTTACACATATTAAATTCTTGTTTTATCTAAAAATAATAATTATCAAGTTGAACTAATTTTTGTTGCAATTCATTTATTCAGATTTCTCAACATATTCTATCTCAAGCTACACAGAGTCCTAAGGCAAACACTCAAGCTGAAGATAATAATTCTAGATCAACAACAACATAGTTAACGGAGGATGCAGTTAAGAGACGTTGAACCAAGATAAATCGCAAGGGGGGATGGATAGGGCCTCCGATGAGGCAAGTTGAGCCTTAGAAGAGGGAAAAAATGAGGAGGAGGGGACTAAGAGGGAAGGGAGAGGAGGAGGTAGTGGATTCCTCCTCGTCGGCCAGGGAAGGGGAGGTCTTTGTCTTCAATGTTAGAATATTTTCCTATATTGAAAGGAAATATATTATATTGTATTATATTGATATTGTTTTATAAGGTTGATTGTAATTAGTTTTGATAGTAATCAAATCAATCAGATTTGATTACCATCCTTACCTATCTCAATTCTCCTATAAATAGGTGTATTATGTATTGTAAAACTATCAAGCAATAAAAGCACAATGTAGCCCTTTGGGCTTTACCCCGTAAATATAGGTCATAAACCGAACCACGTAAAATTCTCTTGTCTCTATTTTATTATTTCCGCTTTTGTCTTTATTTTTCCTATGTGTTTATATTTTTACCATGGTATCAGAGTTATAGGCTAACGCCAATGTTTGATCCAATGGTCCTGTGAAATTTTTCGTTTTCTGTATTTCATTTTTTTCGTGATAGTTAATATTTTGCAAATCTCCTCACCATAAATCTTGCATAGTATTTGACACACACACCAAAAAAAAAAAAGAAAAAAAGAAAAGGGGAGAGAAGTGAAAAAAGAAAATAATAATAATAATAATAATAAAAGACCAAGTTGCCCATATTATTTTGGTCATTGTTGGTTCGATTGTTAACTCATACCCATCTTTTGGCCTTTGTGTATTGTTTTAAACGCATGCCTTGTTTAGCTCATAGTTAGCCTATTGATATTTAAGGCGCATTTCCACCATCGCTGACTTCCTCCACTCATCATATCGATCGTTGTCATATTCAAATGAAAGAAGAATAATTTATTGCAAGTTCAAGCTTCCAGAATCCTTGTACCTTGAGTTTGAGGGGAGGGGGGGGGTGTTAGATAATGTATTTCCTATATTAAAAGAAATATATTATATTGATATTATATGTTACTTTCATTTTATAAAGTTGACTGTAATTAAGTCTGATGGTAATCAATCAGATTTGATTGACATTCTTTCTTATCTCAATTCTCTTATAAATATGAGTATTCTATATAGTAAAACTATCAAACAATAAGAGCGTAATGTAACCCTTTGAGCTTTACCCTGTAGACATAAGTCATAGACCGAACCACGTAAAATCTTTTATATTTTTATTTTATTATTTTGCTATTGTCTTTATTTTTCATTTGATTATTTTTTCTATCATTTAGGAGAGGAGAGAGCGAAGAGAAAAGAAGTTGTTCACGACTATTATCTATTCTCTTACTTACATATACTAAATAACATTTCTCTTAGTTAATAAGCATAATGCCCTTTGATAAATTGTTATATAGCTGCTATATAACTTGACGGTGTACCAATAAAAATCAACCTCCAAATTAATGCTTATATATAAACCTCCAAATTAATGCTTATAATATATATATATATAATTTACTTAGTAATATAATCTACTAAATAATTAATCAATTATTTAAAATAAAAATTACTCACTAAGTAAAGCTTCGAATAAGCAATTCCGTTTCATTTTCCGTCGCCCTCCTCCGCTCCACCCATGGAACCCACGACCGACGAAACGAAGAGCCCAAATCCCCCCAAAATCCCCACCGTCCGCACCGGCACCAGCACCGAGCCTGCTGCAAATGTGGGTCCCACTAGCTTCGCACCCCCGCCCCAGTGGTCCGAAATCAGCCGCCCCCAGTCTACCGACCCATCCGCGCCCCAGCCATCAATTTGCCGCCAACACCCACTCTCAGCAAGCCATAATTCTTGCCCCGGTCCCTCACTCCCAGAAGGTCTCAATCGTCTCCCTCCCTACCAATTCCAAACCCAACCAAAATAATCCAATCCCGATGACATCCGTCACTTGCACGATTCCGACTCCGGCAAAACTTTCTCGGCTTCATCGTCGCCTCTCCGAGTCCATTCGCGGCGCAAGATCTCCGACCCTGCCACATGTCCGGACGATCAATCCATCGTCTCCATCCTCGAAACCCTATTCCACTGGATCGACGAAATACCTCCGCTCCAGCAACCCTCTCGCTACGGCAACCTCTCTTACCGTACTGGCACGACCGTCTCACCGAGACCAGCGAGTCCTTGATGCTCGAGTTCCTCCAGCCGATCTCCAATCTGCCACAGCCGAGATCGTCCCGTACTTCGCCGACAGCTTCGGGAACCCGAGCCGCATCGACTACGGTACGGCCACGACTAACTTCGCGCGTGGCTGTACTGCTTGACTCGGTTGGGCTCATCAAAGAGGAGGATTACAAGCGCTGTGGCTAGGGTTTCGTGAAGTATCTAGAATTGATGAGGAAATTGCAATTGGTTTATTGCCTGGAGCCCGCGGGGTCGCACGGGGTTTGGGTCGACGACTATCATTTCCTGCCTTTATCTTCGGTCGTCGCAGCTGATCGATCACAAGTATATGAAGCCCAAGTCGATTCATAATCAGGATATACTGGATAATTTTTCGAACGAGTATATGTACATTGCGTGCATTTTGTTTGTGAAGAAGGTGAAGAAAGGTTTGTTCGCTGAGCACTCGCCGTTGTTGGATGATATAAGCGGAGTGCCTAATTGGAACAAGGTGAATAGTGGGTTGCTGAAGATGTATAAGGTGGAGGTCTTGGAGAAGGTCCTATCATGCAGCATTTTCTGTTTGGTTGGCTTATCAAATGGTATGGGCTTTGCTCCTTTCTATGAACTATCAGGATAGTGTTTATATGGATAGGTAATTGTGGGCTTTAGCTTCTTTGCTTGGTTGACATATTATAAGCTTGATTTTAGTTATTTGAATTCACTTGTTGTCCTGGTTGTGGTCTCTTGTGCTGGACTTTAGTTTGTTTTCAATATCATCATGATTTTGTGGGCATAAATTGATAGAGACGTTAATATCAACATATTTGTTTAATTGAGTTCTGTAGATGGTTGTGATCTAATGCATCTAGGTATTGGAAGGAGCAAAAGAAATTATAACAAAGTAACCGGTGGGCTTGAAGATTCGATATTGGGTATGGCAATTTTTGAACTTGAAAGATGGTTCTTATGGCTGACGATTAATATATAGTTCATGTTTCTCTCTATTCGTTAGGTGGTTTATTCAATTAAGGAGGAGTTGGCTTAGTAGTGAATAGGGACGTGAGGCTGCTGCTTCAGAAACTGAATCCATGGCTTCAAAGTAAACTCGATAGACTGATTCACCTAGATCCAGAGCTCTAACAGGCCTTGGAGGACCGAACCCACGTATGTGGCAAAATACGGGATGACTTGCTCCCTTCTGCAGCCCTCACCTAGATTGGTGCTAGCTCTTCGTCTTCCCAGTGATGGGGCAATTCACCTCTGTATTCCTATTCTTTTCCCACTTCAACGAATTGGGTTCCCATTAGTTGCTTGATGTTGTCTCCTGTTTATCTTATTCTTGAACGGTATGAGCTATATGGTAGCTAAACATTTTAGGGTCAGACAATAACATGCTTGGCTTGGAAAAGAAGTCTAAGGAAAAGCTTATGGACTTGTCTATACTTATAGTGTTACATTTTCAAATCGCTAATTTCTGGAAGCTTATGTGCCGTTGGAGTATTTGTGGGCAAATGAATAATTAATGGCCTTTTTCTCTTTAAAACTTTTTTTTTTTGGTCTCATCAAATGACATTAATAGCTGTGACATTTTATATCTTGTACTCAGGGCTTCAGCCCATGATCCTCCAACAGGGCAAGGGTTCACCCTGTTGCCCTATCATTAATCAAATGTCTTGCATTTAAATTCTTGCATCGTTCTATTCATAAAAAATATTCTTGCATCGCTCTATCTTCCCCTAAAATATTTTGACAGTTCTTCTCATTTATGAGGTCTTCTCCATTTCCTTGTGTTCCCTCCATGTTTTCTTACTAGACTTGCTGAAGTGGCTCTTTTTCAGATATGGTAGTGGGTTTCAATGACATCATTGAAAAGCAATTAGGGGCAAATTTTCGCTCCATTGTGGCTTCTATGACCCTTTTCTAATTATTATTAGAGTGAGTATTTGCCTTCTCAATATTACGACAAGAAGTGGTCTCACGGCCTCACGGCAGTCTCTTTACTTGCTATGATGGCCAAGTCAAACATTTTATGAACAAGGTTGATCTGATGATCTTCTGTCAGTTTACTCGTTCTTCACATGGTGCTTTTTGCTGGTGCATTTGAGCATCTCTATTATTAATGGACATATTATATGCTAACTCACCCTAACTCCTTTCCAAGCTTTTCCACACGCACGCACACACCAAAAAAAAAAAAAAATGCACGAGTTAAAGTTATTGCTGTGTGAATATATATATATGCTTTGGACCTTTTCAAGCCATGCTTGGTAGTAGGGTAGAAATCTTAATGGTTGGGGGGGGGGTCAGCCACCCTAAATTTACCAAAAAAAAAAAAAAAAAAACAAAAGATATGTTTTTATGAGTATCCTCCTTGCAATTTTTTTTCACCCCCCCCCCCCCAACCCAAAATTTTTAAAATAGTTTTCTCCCTCCTCTCCTCAAGTTCTAGTTCTCCCTGCTGTAACTTGCGTCTGCTTAGATACATATCAGTGGGAAGGAATTTGGTGTTAGTCAGTTAATATAGTCTATCACATGTCACGTTCTTTTAGCTATTTGATGATTGCAAAACCTCGTATATGAAATTAAGAACTAGTTGATGTCAAAAATTCACAATTTAGAAATGTGCTAACTATATCTGCACGATACCCTAAAGGATTAGTGACAACTAGAGCTCTTTTTTATAATTCTATGTAGTTTGGATCAATTCGTCTGATGTGATCTTACACATGCTTGGACAACGCCCTCCCAATCTAAATCCTTGACGTGGTCAATGCAAATTCCCTTACTCAAATCTGCGGCGTTCATCAGAAAAGCCCGTATTCATGACTCATGGATTTATTTGGTTGGCTCTGATGGCGATGCAACATGAACCAGGGATGTGATAGCCATATCTTCATGGTACCAAAATGACTAGTCACAATTAAAACTCCTCGTAATTGATTATAAAGCCTAGATAGACTTAGTACATGCATGGTTAACTCAGTACAAGCTTGTGCAATTCTCTCACAACCAAGATGACACTATTTAGGGCATATACAAGATCAACATAGTACATGTTTGATATGAATTCTAAATGCACTCTGGGTACAATCTCTCCCATTTAAATTCTGACGTCTTGGCAGAGGGAATCGTGCTGTGGTACAGTGCCACTGAGCCACATTGTGTTACTGTGTTAGCTCTAGTATCATTTGGCACTGTCTATAGATGTGTTAGCCATATATATATATACCCAAAAAGATTAGTCATAATTAGGGTTTTTTTAATCACTTATATAGCTTAGATGACCTAGTACACATTAGATGTGGGATTTAGGCACTCAGCACACCCCCACACCTACACGATGCCCTCATATATACAATCTGGGCTACCACAAAAATTACTGTGGAAAAACTCAGTACTTTTCTTATATTAATTGGTTTTCTCATGCAGAAGGCCATCAAATGTTTGTCGACTTTCTATCCAACTATTTATTACACCTATCTAAAGTTTTATAGATATAAGAAACCTATCCTGCACTGAATGATGTCAGCTTGTATTATTGAGAGCAGCATCTGGTTTGATATTCAAATTTGCCGAGAAGGCAAGAATTTCAGACCTTATTAAGTGGCATTTTATATTTTTGTTGGTTTTTCCTGCGTTGACAATTAATAAAGTAATGTGGCCCTCATTAGAAGGGAGCTTTACCATATGCTTCACAGCATAGTCAGCTTTCATTTCCAAGGCACCTTAGAACAAGTTAATGGAAGGCTTTTTGTGAGCACCGGGAAACATAAAGCTCTATTTCCATCTCCTTCACGTAAGTGCTTGTTAAGCTAATATGAAGGCTGATAGACATGCTAAAGATGTCATCTTTGCCAGATGCAAGGCAACCTGTTCTTGGTTGTGTCGAACAAAATTGTTCCTTTGTAAGATTTTGCTCTTTTCTGCATTGTGTATCGATATTTTTTGGTCAATGTGCTATATCCTGATTCCAAAACATGTGTATTTATTATATGTTTGTACTTGATCAATTTCTGCTTACATTTTGAGTCTCGTTCAAAGTAGTGGAATATCTGGTTTAGTGGAATTCATTTAAGTCATTGCACTGAGCTCATGTTCTGAGCCAATCTCAGTCAGTTTATGTTTGCATTACATTTTTCTTTTTCAACAGTTGAGTGCGAATATTATATGTTTTGGGAAAGGGACTAACTTGTGGGGTTTGTCTTTCTGGAAAGCGAAGATAGTGAGGACTTGTTGTTTATGCATGGTTAGTACAAGTACGTAGGAATTTCTCTACACATTAAAAGTTACGCCATGTTTCATTTATTGTTAATGATTAAATTCTAGTGTTCAAGCTCTTGGCCTGTTCTGCTTAGCAGAACTTCTCTAGGTGTCATCAAAATGTAAGCCAATGCGTTTATTGTATTGGAAGCCAGATGCTGCTAGGTGGATCAAATGGCATCTTCTTCGGCTATAGATAATGAGTGGAGGATGAGGTGAGAGGCTCAATTCATACTGGTTCATGAGTTGCATAATTATCTAGAAAAGACAAGGGGGGGAAAAAGAAAAGGAAAAAATGTAATTACTAGTCTTGGGTTTGTCACCATCAGTTAACACTTCTAGACGAGCCGGCCAAGAATGGATCTTCAGAGTGGATGCTCTTGACTGAGCTCAACTTTCAATGACGATCAGGTATTGCCGCCAGCAGCTTTATCATATAACTTGAAGTTAACTGACAAATCCTCACAAGACATAGCTAAAGGCGGCCTTCTGTGCCATGTGAGATAAGGTTATGATATTGAGAAGGTTCCATGATAAGGCATAGGGCTAAATGAGTTTTGGAGCTGCTCCAGATATGGAATTACCTCATCCTGGCTGGTTGTGAAGCTGCTCCAGATAGAATTACCTCATCCTTGGATGCTGGTTGGATGATTTGCTACATTACATTTAACAACTTAGAGCATCCCTAGTGAGCTCTCCAAATTTTCTCTAAATTTTAGCTAAACAATTTACTTTTTTTTTATCTATCACTTTTAAAAAGCTTCATACATCAAACTATCTAAATATTTCTCTATTTAACTAAAGGAAGCTTACTAGGGATGCTCTTATACTTGAGCTCTCTATAACGAATGTTCACTAGTAGAAAACTCCTGTAAGAGTACATATGATGGCTGACCTGTTAAAGTAATATTTTGACCTTTAGTTCTCTTGTGCATAGTTGCTGTTATTGATATGTTCATTGTTTTTAACTATTGTAAGTTTCTTGGCTTTTTGTTGTCAACAAAAAAAATTGTTCTTTGAGGAAATGCCTAGATTATGACATGAAATACTTGATTCATGCTTTGCATTTGAATTATGATGAAGTGTTAATTTTAGCTTTAGATTCATGCTACTCAAAGTTCGTTTCTGATTGGTAATTGAAGCTTATTTATTTCAAAGTGAAGGTTACTTAATTTTTCTTTTAAATGATTAATATCTTACTATTTTTTTTTTCCATTTCTCTCATAGTAGTGTGTTTTATCAGCTTACTGGACATTTGCTGGAACCAAAAATTTGTTTCTCACCAGTTTCATCCAATTTTAGCATAGAAAGTTGGCAAATTGGAAATATACTTTTGTAGCATGTATCAATTGATGAAATATACTTCTTGTTGCTATATTCACAGTTAATGGAAGTTTGGCGAGATTTCATTTTGTAGTTAATGTAGAAATATCCTCTCTCTGTAGATTTACTTCCAAAAAAAAAAGTCCTTTCAATTTCTGTAAGTAACCTATGGAGCCTATTAAGAGGCCTACGAAGTATAGTTAATATTCAGTTTGCATTAATGTTGAGGTTTTTAGTTTTTTTTTAATATTCATCAGTTTATTATTCCAGTGTTGTCTTGCTTATGCACCTAATTGTTGGAAGGGATATATTGCTTATCATCTTAAATGCTCAAAGAACCCTTTTTATATATATAATTGTCGAAGGCAATCAGCCGTGTTCAACTCCGTATGGATGGATAGATGTAGAATTTACCTCAAGTTCTGATTATTTTTCTAGGTAGTTTTTAGTCAGTAGCAATCACTGTGACGGTGCTAAAAACCCGTAGGATATGCACAGCTACCAAATTCATATTCTTTTTGTCAATAAATGAATGACATGGATATGAGGATCCCCTTGCATTAGACAATGAAAGTTTAGGGGTTATCTTTAAGAATTGTATCACTCAAAAAGCATTGAATTACCCTGTTCAATAACTATTGCTGCATTTTTGTAATTGCACCTTTCTTTTTCTTTTTTTTTTGCATCAGGATCCTGCAACTGGAGAGGAGCAGATCCTTGTGTATAAAGGCAGAATTTAATTTCACATGACAATTCTGCCCTTGTATATAAAGGACCTGCTCCTCTCCTGTTAAAAGCAACCGGAGATCCTGATCTTTTTGGACTATAAAATATTCATCGTGATTGATTAAATAATGTCGTCCACTTGTGTACAAAGTAACCTGGTCAATCGTGACTGTGGTGCACCTTTTTCTTCCTCATGCATGTTTACTGACAAATTGACAATTGTCATATTATTACTAAAATGCGGGTTGATACTAGAAATTTTTAGTATTATCATCTTTAGTTCAGTTGTAGCAGTGTGGCCTTTCAGCTTGGCTTATTCATCATTACGTTGACTTAGCCTATCTAGTAAGGGTGTCAATTACTGATTACGTGTCAGATTCTTCGTTGAAACATAGGTATAAGACTATATAAATTAATTGTAATCGACTCATTTAGTTAAACGGGTAAGACGTTTAAATCTAATATATTAATTTCTATTGGTTATGTCGATTCGTAGATTTGTCAATAACGGTCGTCCTAATCTATAGTCTCTCATGCGTGCCAAATTTGGTTAACTGCCTATTAAACCAAGTACTGTTCTTAAAAAAAAAAAAAAAAAAAAAAAACTTTTTTGGCTATCATTTTTAAATATTTACGAAGTATTTTAACTGTCTACTTTAACTATTATTTAAATAT
>JAJPGS010000542.1:0-300469 GCA_028654335.1 Alnus rubra
ACTGTCTTTGACTCTCCTCGCCTAATATAACAAACAATAGTGACATAATGGGAAATCTGCATTCCTCATTGTCCTCAAATAAATAGAAAAGAGTAGTGATATTTATACAACATACTTTATACAATAATTACACAACACACTCACATAGAGTGAGACTTATGTGAACAGAATATAAAATGGTTTTGCAAGGATCACTTTCCTGAATCAGGTGTTAAGCCTTGCTCTGACTTTATTAGCCAGTAACTACCAGGCGTTATGCCTAAATCAAATTCATTACATCAGCTATGGGCGCGCTCCGCTCCTCCATTTAATACTTTCGTTTAGTTTTGATATTATAATTAAGAGAAATGTTATCTCGTTTGAAAGCATTCCTTATAGCCTCATCAAAATAGCTTTTTAGTTATTTGGTGAGCCAATTTGATGAAAACACTAAAAATCACTCCTAGTAGCCTCACCATTTTAACCAAAAAGTTTTGATGAGTGAAATTACTCACCAATTTGTTTCACCTTTCTCTCTCACATGATTAGCACATTTTTTTTTTCTCTCATTTTCTCTTCCATCTCCCATCTCTCACACATGATAATGTCCTTATTTTATGAACATGAATGATTCTTTGTAAAAAGATTAAAAAAAATTAAATAAAGAAATATGAAAAAAATATTATTTAAATGCAATGGTGATAGTAAATAGTTAAAATTGTGAGACTGCTAGGAGAATTTAAAAAAGTAGCTTACCAGAATAGCGAAAAGTAAATTTTAGCTACTTTGATGAGTAAAATTTGATGAGACTACTAGGAATGCTCCTATTGTTGTTTTCTTTTTAGCTATTTTTTGAATATATGTTTGGCAACTCTTTACACCTAACTCAACATTTTTTCATTCCAACTCCCAAAAAAAAAAAAAAAAAAAAAAAATCGAAAAATTAGAAAAAAAAAGAAAAAGGAAACCAAGGTGGCTCAGCCATCCTCGTTATTTATGGGGCCCAAGAGTAGAAACCACCACAATTTTTTGTTTTTTTTTTCAGTTTTTGGTTTTTAGAATTTTTTTTCAATTTAATTCACATTTCAAAACATATTTTTTCAATTTATTTATATTTTCTAAACTATCTAAACATAATTTCAAAAATGATTTTTTTTTTCCCCAATATTCGCAATTTTGAAAACAACAAAGAATAATACAAAACATGAAACAAGATTTAGGTTATAGGAGCAAAGAGATTTATAGTTAAACGTTGGGTTAGCTAATAGTAGGGGATCCCGATAATTAATGTAATTCACATTTTCAAAGAAACCAGGAATAAAAATTAATTCCCGAACACAGAACTTCAAAGTAAAACTGTTCAACAGCTGATTAAAACAATAATGAAAGAATGGAAACTCTCTACCACCACCTCAACTGCTCACTACTAGTTCTTTTTTGAAAAAGAAAAAGAAAAGAAAAAGAAGAAATAAGAGAAACGGCAAACTGTTGAGCTGCAATTGCTTTTCCCGAATCAGGACGTTACAATTCCACTGCTCTCCATTCTGCAGATTAGAAGCATTTCCTGTGTACAATAGATGGACCAGATTCATCGTACTCTGCCTTAGCGATCCACATCTGCATTCCAAATATAAACAATATCCTCCATAAGTAAACCCAGACTAACAAATTATATTAATGCTGTTAAATGCCTAACCAGAATGATAAAAATATAGTGACATCAGAATATAAAATAGCATACCTGCTGGAAAGTACTGAGAGACGCCAAGATGGAGCCACCAATCCACACACTGTACTTTCTCTCAGGTGGAGCAACCACCTTGATTTTCATGCTGTTGGAGCCAAAGCAGTGATTTCCTTGCTCATTCTATCAGCAATGCCTGGGAACATGGTAGATCCACCACTAAGCACAATGTTTCCATACAAATCCTTCCTAATATCAACATCACACTTCATGATAGAGTTGTATGTGGTTTCATGAATTCCTGCAGCCTCCATTCCTATCATGGATGGCTGGAAAAGGACTTCTGGGCATCGGAAACGCTCAGCACCAATGGTGATCACTTGCCCATCAGGCAACTCATAGCTCTTCTCAACGCCAGAACTAGTCTTTGAAGTTTCAAGCTCTTGCTCATAGTCTAGGGCTATGTATGCCAGCTTCTCCTTCATGTCCCTCACAATTTCACGCTCGGCTGTGGTGGTGAAGGAATAACCACGCTCAGTAAGGATTTTCATTAGGCCATCCGTGAGGTCACGACCTGCTAAGTCAAGACGGAGGATGGCATGCGGGAGGGCATACCCCTCATAAATGGGGACTGTGTGGCTGACACCATCTCCAGAGTCGAGAACAATACCTGCACAATTTTAACAACATCTATTGTATGTTCATGAGGAAAAAAAAAATCCTACAGGTTCATTCCACACACTAGATTAGAACTCTACACCCAAATTTTATTTTTTATTATTATTTTTGGATTAAAATAACATAATTAAATTTTGAATCACAATTTATGTGTCTAATATCATAAATACAGCTAAAACCAACAGTCGTGAATTATGAGGACGCGTAACTATCATGGGCTGCTTTCCGAATTAGCTTCATATACAAAATAGTCCTCTCTCTCTCTCTCTCTCTCTCCCTAAAACACAGTTCTACTTCTTTCTTCCAATATGAAGGTGCACCAGATTCTGGGTCAATTTGACATTGGCCTCCGGCCAACTATCTAAACTCTTCGAAATGTCGACACTATATGCATAGTTAACTTCATCAATTAATTCAGCTCATTCTATAGAGTGCCCCCTGATTGAAACTAACTTAAATCAGCAAGATGGTAAATCACTCCAATTGCTTACCAGTTGTACGACCACTGGCATAGAGGGAGAGAACAGCCTGGATGGCAACATACATAGCAGGAGTATTGAAGGTCTCAAACATAATTTGAGTCATTTTCTCACGGTTAGCCTTGGGTTGAGAGGTGCTTCAGTGAGCAAAACTGGGTGTTCTTCTGGGGCAACACGGAGTTCATTGTAGAAGGTGTGGTGCCAAATCTTCTCCATGTCATCCCAGTTGCTCACAATACCATGCTCAATTGGGTATTTCAGAGTTAATATACCACGCTTAGACTGAGCCTCATCCCCAACATATGCATCTTTCTGGCCCATGCCAACCATCACACCAGTGTGACGTGGGCGGCCAACAATGCTAGGAAACACAGCCCTTGGAGCATCGTCTCCAGCAAATCCAGCCTAAAAGTTGATAATAAAATAGAAGCACATTTGTTAGCATTCCAATAATATAATGGGCACTTACGAAAGAAAGAAGTCACGAAAGACTTAGCACATTAATTAACAAGCAAATTTTGGAGACGAAAGTTTCATGACATGGTACCTTAACCATTCCTGTTCCATTATCGCAGACAAGTGGCTGAATATCATCTGCTTCTGCCATCTTCTTTCACCAGCTGACGAAAGTTAACAACTGGAATTTAGAATAATAGGATACAAGAAATAAACAAGCAGTGAAGGAAAAAGAGGTAGAGATAACACAAATTTGAAGATTTAATCAGCCATAACTTCATATGCAAAGTAACTAAATCCACATTTAACATCACATCCTAATACATTGATGCTAATGATTTCAACTTGATGATGGATCAAGCAGCAATAGAAGGCTACAAAAGTAGGGGTAGCCCTTCCCAACATAAAAGCATCCCCTTCCCTGACATGATGACCCCCTTATGAAGGAGGAGATCTTGGCCATAACAGGCAGCAGCAAATAGATATTCGATTATTAAAAACATAGAAATTCATCATTCATATGAAATGTTCATGTAATAGAACCCTACATAAGTCATCCCTACACATTTGTAGCATACAGTTGCAACCAAAAATGTTTTTAATATATAGATTGTCATTTTACGAACTGAGGAAGATAGAGAATATTGGCATTTGGAACATTACAAATGAAATGAACATGAAATGCTACATTTGCCTGGACCTATCACCTAGAGAATTCTGAATACAATATAAAAGGAGTAGCACATTGTTTACTGTTATTATACTATTACATCTTCCAATTCAGTCAGATACCGGAAAGAATATATCTATCAGAATTTAATTATTTTAATACAATAAAGGAAAAAATATTGGAAATAATACCGAAGCAATTTTTTTTTTTCAAAAGATGCATGGATTCAACTGTTCAAAATTTAATTAAAAAATGAGAGGGATATTCCATCTTTTCCTTAAGAAGAATTAATGGAGTATGTTAAAAATAAAATGATTATAAGCTCGCGTTTACGACTGCTAATCGGAAATGACTGTTCCCATACACACCCCTACTACTTTAAACATTCCAATAAGCTTTCCACCATAAATACACTAATAATACAACAAATTAAGATCTATACCTGACAAAAGCAGCAGAATCAAATGCTTTGGTAATCACGTTATGCAACCAAAAGAAATCAAAATATAAATTCTACCAAATCCAGTAAGAAATATCATATTAAAAAAAAAATAGCTACGAACAAACAAATTTTCCCAAAATTCATCACAGGATAAAAATGTAACCAATCCACAATGAAAGATGCGAATAATGCCCCTGGATCAATCAATCTCGTAATGACAATCACGATCGAATCATCACAAAATTACAAATCAAAGTAACAACGATCATACAATCCAGATTCAGAATTCGAAATGCAGATTCCAAACTGTGATTTATGCAGATCACACTTCGATATGATTCCCTGACAAAGCAAAAAAGTGATGCTCCGTTTGGTAGCCGAGGAACCGAGGAAAAAGGATATGAAGAAGTTCAGAACCAGCATTATATTTTATTTTCCAACGTTTTCTCGGCAACCAAACGGAATGCAAGAGAGAAAATCGGATCAAATGCGGAAGAGAATTCACCTGAAGAAAAAGACCTGCGATCTCAGCTGCCCGCCCTTGGGTTCAAAAAAAATAATGAGAACGACCAAATGAAACTCTAATCCAAATGAAATTCCCTGTAAATGAACTCTCACGAGCTATTTGTATTCCATTCTGGCCGTCCCATTCTGTAATCGAGATTGAGGGTTTGGACGACGCGTGTCATGGCGATCTGGGATCCCGTGGATCCAGGCTGTTTGAAATGCCTTTTGTCAAAAGGTCTACCAAAGTACGAAATTAACCTTGTGCAAGACAGGCCATAATAGAGGCCCAATTTTCAATGGGTCATGTGCTTCTTTAAACAGACGGGCCTAAATTTGGACCTCGATTATTCAATTTGTGTTGTTTTGTTCAATGATTGAAGAGATTTGAGATCTTTTAGATGGTGGGTGCGTTTAATTCTGCGATTTTGTAGTCATTTAACACGTTTTAAAACAAAATTGTAAAAGGTGTTATGTTTGATAGTGCATTTAAAAAAAAAAAATTACGATTTAAAAATATAAAAAATTACATATTTTCATGCAACGAGCAAGATGGTGTATGTTGAAAGAGAATGCTACATACTATAACCATTGTATTAATCCTTGTTAAATAATAATAATAATAATAATAAAAAGATTCGATTTGGAGTATTAGATCTTGGTGAGGTGATCAAATTTAAACCGTTTAATAAAAAATAATTATTATATTTTGAATAATTTTATTATAGATTTACCCTAAAAAGTTTAGAAGAGCTTTATTTATATCTCAGGAATAGTTTATAGTTGGACTCTACAAATCCTTGACCAATTAAGGAGAACAACAAGTAAGTGAAATAAAGGGCTAAGGAAGAGAAATATATAAAGATTGAATATTAAACTAATATATATAAAATTAGTATCCATTCATTCAGTGTTAATATATATATATGAACAAAAGTAAAGACGCAAAATAATTATCTTTTAGTATATTTCAATTTTCAACTTAATCACTTGTCCGAATGAAACCCGGCAATTTTTTAGATCTAAAAAATCTCTTTCGATGTACAACATCAAAGAATTCGTCAAAATTTCATCTTTAATTTTGTTATGAAGCCTAGATTTGACAATATTTATAATAAAAATACTTAGATCTAGTTCGATAGAAACGAAAATAATAAGAACAAGTACAATAAAAACTCAAAAAACAAGTAGATAGACACATAATTGATATTCTAGTGCTTACCAACCACCGGCACAACTTATTTTTGGGTGGTGTTACTGGTGTACGTGTACTTCCAAGCTTAATTTTTTGGACATCTTTTCAAGGGATCAGGGGATAAACTATTTTTTATTTATTTTTTGGGTCCAAAAAATGAATATTAAAGCATATTTATATAAAACTTTTCAAAAGAAATGAGAAGCCATAGCCTATGCTGGTCCCCCTACCTCCGTCTCTGTCTGACTGTCCCTATGCATGTATTTGTATCCATGAACATATAGCATATAGCATGTGCATGTACATAGAGAGAGTGGATAATTTAATGTTGTCCTTGGTAGGCCATAGTGCTGCTTTTATATTTTTAAATTTAGGCCTCGTTTATTTTGATGTAAAATGTTTTTTTTTAGTATTTTTCAACGGATGGCTCATATGAAAAATCAGCAAATATTTATCATATTTCATTCAATCATATTCCCTATAAATATCAAAATTAATTCACAAACATAAAATATTAATATAAAACAACTAAAAAATATATTCTAAGACCAAGAGTTGGTTTGGACTGTCATGCTAATATTGTGAGTTAGTTGTGAAATAAAAATTAATGTGTTTCGTGGAAAAGAGAGAGACGACGAAGAGGAGCGCATGCAGATGAAGAGAGTGTGTTAGAATATAAGACTTTCAAGAATGAGATTAATCGAGATACAGTGCAATTGCCTGTCTATATTGCTTGCAATTTGGGCAAGCAATTGTGAGAGGGCCACCTATCCGGACAGGTGTTTGGCTAGATAAGGGGCCTTCTCACAATTGCTTGCTTGGGCGTGTGGGAGGACAACAAAAAATGAGGTTTACAAATATGAGAAGCGTAAACTATTTTACGCTTTTTGAATATTATTTTTCTTAATTAACTGAAAATATTTTTCAGGTTGACCAATATTTTATGCTATGCCAAACACTCAAAAATAAGGAAAAATAAAAACTCTAAAAATATTTTACGCTGAAACAAAAAGGGCTTAAGGTATTTTTAAGAGATTAATGTTCATGACCGCAATGAGTTGTGTTAATTAAGAGTGAAGAACCAAAAAGAAAGACACTAAATTATTGGGTTAATTAGGAGCGTTGTGGATATGAAAGCTGTGCAATTTCCTCGTAATCTTCTCTCTTAATGACGTCCCTGGAATACACATTTTCTTATCATGGAAGAGATAGCCATCTTTTCTTTGATCAATGCAAAACTCATCTCGATCTCGTTCATGGAAGATAAACTTTTCAGAACAATGGAAAGTTTCAAAGCCTGATTCATAACGCTCATTAACATGCTGTGTGGCTTACGATGTTAATCATTTAACAAAAGTGTGAGTTACTTAAAACATGTTAAGCATGTCAATCAATGTGATATGGGTGTGAAGTGTAGCATTATTCTTTCCGTCTTTCTTAATTAAGTTTTCCACCCGACCTTGCAAGATCTCGTGTTTCTTTGGGATCATACAATAGTGTGTTAGATTGAGCAAAGTTGGACTAGGCACCAAACCAAATCAATTTGATGCTGAATATCTCGTTTAGGAGGCAATCCATCCAAAAAAAAATTAGCAAGAATGATATCTCGAATTTATGGTGATAGTGATTGTAGACTCTTCTACTTTAACGATGAAAAATATGACTTCACTTCTCTACTCCTATGGATGATGGCATCTACATCATGCTCTCATGACTTACCCAATCATATGTGACAAACATCCATGTTGTAGGTTCTGACCATTATCAATTATTCGATGGTAGAGGATTATGTTTAGATTCAACAAGTAATTCAAACAAAATGTTTTTTTTTAAGAAAAAAAAAGGTAATATGAAATATTTAACTAAAATCTAATTAATTGAAGACAAAATTTAAATTTTAGACCTATAGCTTTTATAACATATATATAATAAATTATCAGTTCTCTTAAAAACTTGGGTAGATAAAACATAATGCATTTAATTACTTAATAATCTTCTAACTTCACCAAGCGTTCTGCTTTAGAACAACTTGAACTGGACTTGGTTGCATGCATCATATTCCTCAAAACCCCAATCTTAACCTCAACCATATATCAATTCTTGTGCATCTTAAATTGTTTAATGTAAAGTTTATGATTTTTTTTGGTGCAATAAATTTACCATAGGCCCACTCAAACACACCGGCTACATGAAAAATAATCACAGATCGACGAACATCCTGCCACATGGAAAACATCCATAAACCCTATTCAAAGCATAGGACCTTATTAACTTAGGTATCAGAGGCTCGGTCAGTCTCTCAGAGTCGGGACTAATAATTTTTGATGACTCTTCATCTCGTTTTGAAGGTGACCCGTCTCCAATCCGGCCGTCGAAAAATCTGCTTCAACAAATTTCATTTCATTTGATTAGGATAATGCATCCTCCCTAGTCCTTCCTAGTCCCCCCACAGGGATATTGATAATAATTTCTCAATAAACCCAGTACTTAGTTCCTCGTAATCAATCAACCGTCAATGATAAAGTTGGGGGTGAGAGACATAAAGATAAAGAACATGTTGGTGGAAATGGTCATCCTTCCCAAGGACAGCTAATTTTCATTGTACCACCTTCTCCATATATAGTACCTTGAAGGCCTACCGATTTGTTTACTTGCTTAAAGTTTACTTGCAAAAATAATTATATATATATAAATGGGATTGTCAGCTTTAATTAAAATGCAAAAATAAAGATGGCGGGAAAAAAAATGGAGAGGGGAAGAAGGAGAGATGAAATAGAGGGAAGATGATTGTTAGAGATGGGACATGATGATCGGAGATGGGAAGCAAAATCATTAAGCATGAACATGAGAAGCAATTATGTGGCATGAGAGTGTGTGTCACTTTTGTTTTGAAGGATGATACCCCACATTATCATAACATGTTCATCCTTTTAGCCACAAATACATTAATAAACTAATTCATAACAAGTGACCATATCATATGCCTAGTTTTTTAATGGGGTGATTAAAGGGAAATAAATTTTGTATTTTATGGCCCCCCTACTTCGAAGTTTTTTCATTTATGCCCACCCTTCACTTTTGTATATATATATATATATATACATTTTTAATTTTATTTGTTACCTTGTTTCCTTAAGTTTTCGTACACGAATGGGTTCATTTGAGTTTGTGGCTACAAAAATTGCGATTTAAAAATAGCTATTTGAAAAAGTGATTTTTAAAAATGCAGTTAAGCGTTTGGCAAAATCGCAATTTGACTTTTAAAATCGCAGGTTAGCATTTAAAATTCTATTTTTTTTTAAAAAAAAAAAAACGTCACATTGCTTGTGATTTGAAAATGCATGTTTCTGCATTTTTAAATTTCAATTTTTTAAAAACGCAATTTTCAAACGATTTATTTTCTGCGATTTAGTTTAAAATTATACTTTTTGTCTACGAAATCACAATTCGATTCCAAACGCACCCAAAGACATGACTCCGTTTCTTAATGCTTTTTAGATAGTACTTTTTATTTTTTGTTTCAAAATTTTATTTGATTGTCACATAAAAATAAAAGTAATTTCAGGTCTTTTGCGAGTGTTTTGGGTTATTTGTTAATATTTGTTTTTTAAAAGATAAAACATAAGGAAGAAGGTGAAAATTTTAGCAAACAAAGCCATTTCAGCCACTAAATTGGCCAGATTAGGGTATTGATGGAAACTCTGTGGTAGAGTAAAAATAAATCAAGAGTTGGGGGAAGAAATGGAAAACCTACAACATCAGAAACCTCAAGTGTTGTAACAGTGTGGTCCTCAAATTAATTGGCATCCTTATCTTTAACGAGATGCGGTGAAATCCAAGCAATCTAATTGGGTCCCCTACTTTACAAGTCAAGAAAGACATCCATCTCGTCATTTTGTCATCTCAAGAGATGCAACATAATCAGAAGTTACTATTCACACCGGTTAGGGTCACGTATTTTAAATGATTTTTTTATATTAATAACTTAAAATAATAATGGTATTTTGTAAATTATTATTCGATTATCAAATAATTTGATAATGTAACAGTAAAAATCAATTTTTAAATCATAACTGATAAAAAAAAAATTAATTAATTCTCACTATCACATAATCTAAATCATAGGATAGTCATATAACAATGTACTAAATATGATTACTCTTAAAAAAAATTTATTTAAACACATCACATCAAAAATGCAAAATAAATATAATAAATAAATATAAATAGTAGCATTACTAGATAAAGAGTGGCCAACGAAGAAAAATGTTAGCTTTTTTCTTTTTCTTTCTTTTCTTTTTATTTTTTCCTTTTCTTTTATAATTTTTGACTAGCTAACGCAGGAGGAGGGACGTTAGCTTTTTGAATCCGTGTCCACTATGACTTTTTTATTTTATTTTTATTTATTATTTATTATTATTATTATTATTGGTTCACAATTACTTTTTGAGTATTCGGTAAAGTTGCTTTTCATTTCTTCCTTCCTCGGAGTGTGTTAGCTTCTCATAATTTATAAGATAACCATTTCTTATACTATAATAACATTTCTATCTAATTGTTCTTATTATTACTTCTGAAACTCTTAAAATTAAAAAACTAAATTATTTGCCATTGTATATTTTTCTGGAAAACTATACTTACTCCCTCGAACTTATATTTCATGTGCAACTCTTTTTAAATTTTAAAAAGTGACAATCAGTCCCTTTTAAATATTAGAATAATATTGTTATGTTTTTTATTGGGTTTATTGCTTTCTAGTATTTTTTTCCTTCCTAATGTATTCTAGGGTTTAGTTTAGAGTTTCTTGTCTACTACTCATAGCCTCTCTATAAATAGAGGTATCTTGTAATACAATATAAAAAATTAAGACTTAATACAATGTAATCCATTATTCTTTTTCGCTCTTTTTCTCTTCCATATATTTCTCAAATATAATGCACATAATGTCAAAACTATTTAACATGGTATCAGAGCTATTGTCTTGTGGCCTCTAATAAACGTTTTTTAAGTTTCCTGGTCCTCCCTCCGGCAACCTCCGTTTTTCAGTCGCCCACGCGCCTCCAAGGGCTCCGCCACTCAAAATCTCTTCCACGTCTTCATCACAACCTCATATGGGAAAATTTTATCCCAGTTCAATGCTTGCGAAGTATAGATCTACATATCTATGGAAGATCCGCCGCCATTGGCCTTTTCTGGTGACTTTCCGGCCTTCTTCGACGAATTTTCTGTCGATTTAATGGCCTTTCCCGGCGACTTTCTGGTCTTCTCCGGCGATTTTTTTGCGACTTTAATTTGTCTTTTTTTTTTTTTTCCAAACACAAGGTTACACCTTGAGTTTGAGAGGAGATGTTAGAATAATATCGTTATGTTCTTTATTGGGTTTATTACTTTCTAGTATTATTTCCTTCCTAATGTACTCTAGGGGTCTAGAGTTTCTTCTCTACTACTCAATAGCCTCTCTATATATAGAAGTCTCTTGTAATACAATATAAAAAATCACGACTCAATACAATGTAATCCGTTATTCTCTTATACTCTTTTTCTCTTCCATATATTCCTCCAATATATTTCACATAGTATCAAAGTTATTTAACAACATGCACTATTACTTCTAAAACTCTTAAAATTAAAAAACTAAATTATTTGCAATTATATATTTTACTAGAAAACTATACTTACTCCCTCGAACTTATATTTCATGTGCAATTCCTTTTAAATTTTAAAAAGTGACAATCAATCCCTTTTAAATTATGCATTTTCAATTTGCCCTCTCCGTCGGTATTTTCCATTAACTTGGACCAAAAATGCATCATGTGACCCACACTTAAATTATTCATTATAAAATTTGCCCAATAACCCCAAACAACACCTAAACGGGGATGGATGAATATGTGTTTTCCAACAAACCCAATAAAATTAATTAAAATTTTACAACCACACAAAAAATTACCAAAATTAATCAAAGCAATGAAAAAATCAAACACAACAATTTTTGTAACGAAGTGGAAACCCTTTGAAAAACTATTCAAGGGTAAAACCACTTTGGGATAGCCAAACCCAAGAAACACCATAGAATAATGAAATCACTCATGGTTTAACTTACAAAATATTATTTGTAACTAAGCCTAATGTGCACCCCAACAAATAACCTATTCATATCCTACCGCAGTAGCTCCAGAACTTCTGACAATTCTTCTATCGAGTCTCCTCTTGCAACTTGGAACTCTGGTAGCTTGAAGGTTTAAGAGAAATTTTGTGGTTTAAAGAAACTATAAGAGAGATAAGGAATTAAAAGAATAAGGATACAAAAGGTCTTTCTTAGCTCATAAAACAATGGCCTCATGTACCTCTAAAAATCGCACATAAGGATACTTATATAGGCCTTGAGAAAAGTTACAGTTTAGGTGAAAGTCGTTTTTTGAAAATACATTGAGAGGCAGTGGCGTTTGAATGCATGCTAGGGTTTCACAGTTTTCTCGACGACGATGTTTGAACGTCGTATGACTGTAGTTGTGGCCGAACATCTTGGGTCTACCCAAATAAGCTTCTTCGACCAGCTTTCAAGCGAGCTTCTCTAATCTAACTTAATGATGATTGCGTTCGAACCTTTCTTTGAACAAGCTTGCAACCGAGCTTCTCCGTGGCTCTGTGAAACACTCCATTCAAACAGAGTTCGAACGATCTTGTGACCAAGACTTTCGAGTAGGCTTGTAAACTACTTTACTTATTCCTTGTTCGAACATGATGCGACTGCCCTTGCAATTGACCTTCTCGAAAACTTGAATCTCTGAAGTATGAAGACTTCCATTCGAACCTTCTTCGATCGAGACTCTCGAATCTCAAATCTTTTAACTACTTGAAGATCATGTTTGAATGACTATCGACCAACTAGCAAACGACAGCTTATGTTCTTCAAATTTAAACATCAAATCAAGTTTCAACATAACATATAAAACCTAGACTTACAACCACTTTAATTTTGACACTGAATTAGCTAACATAAAACCTAACACATTATACCCTTGTACATTAAAAAAAAAAGGGGGGGGAGGGGGGGGGGGAGAGACCCATTGCCTGGCCGTGGGTATCAATGGCTAGAGACCCACGTTATGGATGTGGATCTTCGCGGACAAAAATATACTAGAGGAGGCTTTTTTTTAAAAAAAAAAAAAAAAAAAATTAAGGGCATAATTATATTTTTACATGTCTGATAGAGCTAGGGTTTAATGCACAATTCAAGTCACATGTGGGTCATGTGATGCATTTTTCATCCAAGTTAACAGAAAATACTAATGGAGGGGACAAACTGAAAGTAATAAGAAATTTGAGGGATTCAATTGTCACTTTTTAAAGTTAGTGGGAGTGAGTGCAAAAGGGGTGTAATTTTGAGAGTGGACAAAGCTTTCGTCCAAATTGGATTGAAGGAACTTCCTTCAACATAATTTATAAAAATGACTTGTTCATTTTTTTAGTAACACGTGAGATGCACATGTTTTTTTAATAAAATTAATTCAAATTTGTCTTTATTACTAAAAAACGTGTTTTTTCATATGCTTGAAGGACACATGACATTTTTATAGACTGAGTTGGGGGAAGTTTGGAGGAAAACTCTGCCTAGTGAGAGGGGTAAGTGTAGTTTTTCCTATATTCTATTAGATTTCATATTAAGTTATTAATATATTAATTTATACACTCAAAATTATTATAAACATATATAGAAGATGATGATTAACCACTATTCAACAGACCACATATTTATATTACTATGACCCCCAAGGTCAAACCCTCATTTCTCTCTCTCTCTCTCTCTCTCTCTCTTCCTTTTCCTTTGGCCTTTTGGGGCTGGTTTTGGCCACCCCTATTTCGGCCTTGGGGGTGTTTCAACCACCCCTTGGCCAAAATTGGGGTGACCATTATTTCCTTGATTTTTTTATTTATTTTTTTAAATTGAGGGTTTTTTTTTTTTTCATTCAACGTGGCACTGAAAGGATGGACATGTGTCAACATTCTAAGGTGGGTGACATGGAGGACCGTTAGAAAAATGGACAGAGAAGTGACAAAAGTACCAACTGAGTTTTTTCATTAACGACAGGTACCGCCTATGACAATTTTTGAAACCGAAGCGGCAATTTGATTTAGGGCCTAACCACAGGTACCTGTGAGGTATTTAACTCTAATTTTTATTTTTATTTTTAATTTTTTAATTAAGGGTAGTTTTGTATTTTTATTAGTTTTACATGGGTATAAGTGACATTTCACTTTTATACCGTCTGATTTAACTCTAAACCCTAACAATCGGAACGACATTACAAAATTTTGAAACATGGATACCCAACATTATAACTTTTAAAATGCAAAAATGCCAAAACATTAGGTGGGACTAGTAAGTAAAGTTTATATAAACATTAGCATTCAATATATGTGCATGATAAAAAAGTTAAAAAAAAAAAAAAAAAAATGGTGACAATTGGGTCAATTTTCTTTTCACATTCTATAATATATACAAGATGTATACGTATATGTTGGTATATATAAGATGTAATTAATGAAATAGTCGAGCTATAATACTATAATATGTTTAAAAGGGAAGGTTGAATTTGTTGCACGAACAATCTTTAGCATATGTTAAATTAATGGCGTAGAAAAATAATATTGTACTAGATTCATCAAAAAAAAATGTACTAGCTAGAACATACCAATTAAGTTGAACGCGGGGAATCCAAAGCGGCGACCTTGTCGTCCATGATCCATAACGTGAAAATGACATTGAGTGGGACCCCATGTGAAAATGTCCCGTGGAATGCAGCCAAGGCAGCCTTCTAATGCAAAAATGGTGGCACCAACCGGCAACATTTAGACTTATTGTATATGATGTGGTCTACCCTCTACCTGAGTGGTGGGGTTCTCATTTTAGGCCTCTCAACACACCTGACCTCTCATCATCTTCATCTACTAATTATCTCTCAACCCAAAAATTTGATGACACTTCTCTTTACCAAATAAAAATAAAAATAAAAATAAATAAATAAATAATCTAAACTAACAGTAAAAAGTTGCCGGTGATTTCTTTATTCTTAAAGCAAACATGCACCTTAATTACTGCTAATTTCTTTTTTAGAAAAATTAGGTTACCAATCTCCGTTATTTTTCGTTATTTTGACTTTAATAGCAACTCCGGCAGAGTTGCTTTAAGGGCTTATAATAGTTATATTTAGCTATTATGAACCAATTTTTGTCTCCAACAATTGGAGAAGGCGAAGAAAGAAGAAGATGTATGAGAGAGCCGAGAAAATGCTACGTGAAGCTAAAAAGAGTGGCATGGCGTTGGGTACACATGTTATGGAGAGGGGCAGCAGTGGGTGGCCGGTGCAAAGAGCAGGGGAAGGTGATGGGGTAGCGCGTGGCCGATAGAGGTGGATGGATAGTAGATCGATCTAACTTACAAAAGATAAACAAAAAGAGAGGAAATGAGAAGGGAAGGAGGGGGAGTTTATCCCTCCTCCCCAAACAGTACTCAATGTGATCAGAAGGAAGGTCTCTCACTAGGAATGAAAAAACTCTCACACAAGGAGAGAGATCGATCTTCTATCTCTAAAAGTTAGAGGGAGAAGCAAAAAAAAAAAACTTCAAAGCAGCCTACTTATTTTGCATTATTTCACACTAAAGTGAACACCTTATACTTTGTACTTAAGGGTTTTTATAGAAATACCTAACACTTCCTCTTCCTTAATTATTTTGTAGCAAAATCTTATATCTTAAACGTGTAATTTAGTTATAAGATGATATTAGATGATATTCTTGGTGTTTGTATAAGCACCTACAATAATCTCAAGACTGCCTTATTGGCAGGAGTTTTGCAAGAGAGGAAATGGGTTAGAGGGGTTCGTCGATGGGGTTCAGTGAAGCCACTTCGACACCAAGTTAGCAAGAGAATGGTAAAATGGTGTTTCGGTAGAGTCAGGTTAAGGGTTAGAGGGACTCTCCCTAGGGTTCGATGGACTCATGCCAAGAAGTTATTATCTGATGTGGAGATTCTCTCCCTTAGTCTATTAGGAGGGACAATATGACATAGACATTTGGTTAGCTGAGCTGGCGGAGGGAGGATCGACTACTTGGAGTTGGCGACGTCCTTTAGGTGATCAAGATGCACTCGAATCCTAATAGTTGGCTGAGCTATGGGTCGTCGATTCCTTAATTAATGACTTGTGATTCTTCTTACCTCTGGATATTATCTGGACATTTTGGTGGATGAGCCCTCTTAGGCACGTTGGTATCCAGACCCTACAATAGCCCTACGATTCCATTGGATGATTGTTGTTCCAATCAATCCATGTGAATTTGAAATGAGTGTTTTGAGCATATCGGTATCCAGGCCCTCCAGTTGAAAACTTTCCTTAACTCACTTTATCCTGCTCTTCTAATTTTCTTGAGGAATGCTAGAAACAACATTTTTATCACAAAATGTTGACATAACAGTCTCAACCAACCTTTGTCTCAAATATTCTTTATATATATATATATATATATCCATTGGTTGAAACAATCACGTCAGTATAATTACGAGATAGTTGTAGAATAAAAATATGATTTCTAATATTTCTCACTTTTCTAATTCCTACCTAACTTCTATTTTTTTTTTCTCTCCTATATATATAGAAAAAAGAAAAGATAGCCGTTTCAACAACTTAGACCAATCATATAGTTTCATATATATATATATATATATATAAAGAGCGCCAAGCATTGCAAATGCTAATTGTGGGGCTTTTGCTCACAATTGGCATCATGCAATGTCTTGAGCTTGCGGCCAATTTAAGGGACGGCAAAAGCACATCCACAAAAAAAGGTTCCGAGAAAAGCTACAGATCGAAAAGTCTTAATTCCTTTTTACAACGAGAAGAATACCTTTTTTAACCAAACAAACCAGATCCGGCCAGAGAGATCCTTTAAAAATATCGCGACGAAATGAGAATTTGGGGCCTGGAATAACATGCACGTTAACATCAGTAGGTTTTCCTGTTGTAAACCACGTGCATAGATGCATCAAAGTTCGTAGAAATCAGGGGGAAAAAAAGAGAAAAAAGAAAAAAGCGATTCCTTAAAAGAGATTAATGGCTGACTTGTAGAACAAAAGAGGCCGGCCCCCACCCTCACTTCAGAGAGAGAGAGAGAGAGAGAGATGTGAATATTTGCATTGGATCCTTCGCCGAAGTGGGTTTAAATTAGCCTCCCACCTTCTCTATCTTTTAAGAACGCCTTGAGGGCTAAAGTCCAAAGAAGGTTGAAGAAATCTCTTAAAAAACTCAAAAACAGATGGTGATTTTATGATTATATCCTCCCAAGTCTCTGCAGGCATTACATTTCTATATCAACCCTATTTGGTTTTCTTACCTGGGATTGCTTTAGATTTCTTCTTCTTTAATTATCATCATCTCTTGTCCGTTTGTTCTCCTCCTTTATTCCAATTCTTGTTAGTACTTTCTCTTCACATGTACTCTGAGTTCAAGTCACTTTCATTCATGGGTGTGTCCGATTCTCAGATGTTTCTCTCTGAGAAGGATCTCCATGCCATGGAATTGAATTTCCTAGTACGACCCACGTTGGAATTTCAAGATGATCAAGATCATGGGCTTCACAAAAAGCCAGAAACACTCAAAGAAGAAGAAGAAGGAGAAGAAGAAGAAGAAAACAAATGCAAGATTTCAGTCGTTCCTTCTTTGGAGCTCATCAAAATTCCTTCTGTAGCAGAATTCAGAGACGACGTGGAAGATGATGACGATGGGTTCAAGACTCCAACTTCTTTGGATCACAAAATCCCAGTGATCCGGCCATGCCCACCTCCGCCAAGAAAACCCAAAACTATTACATTGACAAAACGAAAAGCCGCTCGACAAAGAATTCTGCTTGATCTGTCAAACGACATTGAAGCATTATTTCCTCCAGCTCTTCTAGTAGATCTTAGTGGTAAGACTCGCAAGAGTAAGAAAATTAGACAAGAAGATGAGACCATATCATGATGGCCGGCCGGCTTTATGTTATATATGTGAAGCTTATCTTATGTTTATTTTTTTTTTTGTTTTTAGTGGAATTTTCCATATAGACTGGCATTCTACCTATGGAAATGATATGATATGTTGTCATCAATGTTATTTCTTCTTCATTTTCATATATAAGCTGATCTGATCTGTTCCTTTTTCTTTTCCTATTTTCGGTTCAGATCTGAGTCTCTTTAAAAGTGTATGTGCAAAAGATGAAAACTAAGTTTTAGAAGTCGCCAAAGAAGTATACATTAATACATAGGATACCTATTTGACTGCTCTGTGATTCTTCTGAATATATCCTAGCTAGGTGTTATATTGTTTCTTAGGAGGACTTTTTTTGACTTGAAAGTGGAAGACTCTGAACTCAGGATTAATGGTTTGGTTTGACTTTGTTTGAAGATGGAAATGATCACCTGCACTGACTTTCCCAAAAGCAGCAAACATCCTCAATTGTCCAGGTTTTGAGAAAACCCATGTGGGATATTCCCTCGGGACATAAATTATCCAAAGGTACTCGAAAGGGTTTTTTCTCTAACTTCAAGGCTAGCTGTTTCTGCCTCCTCTTTTGTTGCTTCCACTCCTCTACCTTAGCATGTTGCCTTTTATAGCATGAGATGACACACAAATTATTGGAACTGGCAAAATGAAAAGTCTAACTATCAATTCCAGGCAGCTGACTCGACTGATTGAAGGGTTGGTAGGCTGCCGGTATCCTGCATTCGATCGTTTTTTCTTTTTTCTTTTTCCATCTCAAGGAATTTTGGTTTTTTTTTTTTTTTTTTTTTAAGAATTAATTTAATATTGGAGGCATAGAAAACTAGAAATAATGATGATTATTGATTTATACAAATGCTCAAATATAGATCGAAGTCAGGCAGCCACGATGAATTAAGTTCATTAGTGAAGACGAAACAAATTAAAGGAAGTTTCTTAACATGGAGTTTCTCTCCAAAGTTCTGTCTTTGGTCTAACGCGTGTTCTATGCGCTGAGAAACAGGTTGGTCCACAAATGTGGAGTAAACAAGGAATCATATGTTAAGAAAGGGAAAGGACAGACATGTATGTAGAAAACTGACATTTTTTGTTTGGTTCATGTTGAGATATGTGTATTATATTATATTTATATAGGTTAATTTTAAAATTAATTTATTTAATTAAACAGGTCCGACCTCTTAATTTTAATAAGTTAATTTTATGTCGGGTTTGTGAGTCGTGTAAAAAATTGTCAGACCTAAATATCGCATGTAATCAGGTTCAAGTCATATCAAAACATGAGTATAAGATTATATAAGTCAATCATAACCCGCAGGAGTGGAGCTAGCCCCAAGCTTGGGGGCGTAGGCCCCCCAAGCCCCAAGGTTTTATAAAATAATAATAATAATAAAATAAAATTTTACCCCTAAATTATTATTATTATTTTTAATTTTACCTCCTCAAATCTTAAATGTTAGCTCCGTCCCTAATAACTCAACCCATTTAATTAAACGGATCAAACATCTCAATCGTAATTCGTTAATTTTATGTTGAATTTATGTTAAATTTGTAAATTGCATAAAAAAAATTGTCAACTTTATCTGAATGATGCTTGTCTGCTTTGGCTTCCAGGTAAATTCATTTGCAAATTTATATTTAAAATGCTATTCCAAATAACAATTTAAAATTATCAATTTTTATTAGGGATAAATACCCTATTGGTACCTGAGTTTTACGTGTTTTTAAATTTAGTACCTCAGTTTTGTTTGGTATCATAGGTAGTACCTGAATTAAGGGTAAAAACCCATTTGGTACCTCTGTTAGATTTTCCGTCCAAATTTTAACGGCTCGCCACGTGTCAACCGCTGAGGTTGACACGTGGCACTACATAAAAAAAAATTAAAAATTAAAAATTAAAATCTTTAGAAAATGATTAAAAATAATAAAATTTTTAAAAAAAAATTAAAAAAAGAAAAAATGAGAGGGGTGGCTGAGCCACCCCCCTTGGCCACCATGGGGGTGGCCGGCCACCCCCATTTTGGCCAAGGAGGTGGCCCAGCCACCCCATTGGGCGGTCTGACCGGTCTGGGGTGGCCGAACCACCCCCTATGGGGTGGTTCGGCCACCCCACAGTTGAAAAAAAAAAAAAAAAAAAAAAATTTTGAAGGGTTTTGGCCCTAGGGGGTGGCCGAACCACCCCCTAGGGCCACGGGGGTGGTTCGGCCACCCCTAGGGCCAAAACCCTTCAAAAAATTATTTTTGGGTTGGCCCTTGGGGTGGCCGATCCACCCCCTAGGGCCACGGGGGTGGTTCGGCCACCCCCAGTCCGGCCGGTCTGGGGGTGGCCGATCCACCCCCGTGGCCCTAGGGGGTGGTTCGGCCACCCCCTAGGGCCAAAACCCTTCAAAAAAAATTTTGGGTTGGCCCTTGGGGGTGGCCGATCCACCCCCTAGGGCCACGGGGGTGGTTCGGCCACCCCCAGTCCGGCCGGTCTGGGGGTGGCCGATCCACCCCCGTGGCCCTAGGGGTGGTTCGGCCACCCCCTAGGGCCAAAACCCTTCAAATTTTTTTTTTTTTTTTTTTTTCAACTGTGGGGTGGCCGAACCACCCCCTATGGGGTGGTTCGGCCACCCCAGACCGGCCAAGGGGGTGGCTGGGCCACCTCCTTGGCCAAAATGGGGTTGGCCGGCCACCCCCATGGTGGCCAAGGGGGTGGCTCAGCCACCCCTCTCATTTTTTCTTTTTTTAATTTTTTTTTTAAATTTTATTATTTTTAATCAATTTCTAAAGATTTTAATTTTTAATTTTTAATTTTTTTTTATGTAGTGCCACGTGTCAACCTCAGCGGTTGACACGTGGCGAGCCGTTAAAATTTGGACGGAAAATCTAACAGAGGTACCAAATGGGTTTTTACCCTTAATTCAGGTACCACCTATGATACCAAACAAAACTGAGGTACTAAATTTAAAAACACGTAAAACTCAGGTACCAATGGGATATTTATCCCTTTTTATTAAGCATTGAAGTTTTTATCTTTCTGAATCGAATATATTTGGTAGCTTTTTTTTGCGTCAATGGCAATTCGTTTGTCTTGGAGTACTAAACATTATTAATTTATTATGAAGAGTGTCCTCTAAATTTTTGGATGTTTCGACAGTTTCAAGGTTTTCAATTATGACCCACAGGGCTTAGATGCCGGCTGAATATATTAATTTAGTGTAACGGTATATTCAAATTTGAAAAGAGTAGGCTTGGTCCTTACTCTTGAATATTGATGGTAGAGGTGGAAACGCGGATGTGACTATTAATAATATTTGTATTTATATAATGTGATTATTATTTTTAAGTATTTGCATTTGCATAATGCGATTACTATTTTCATCCGTTCAGCTATTGCGATTATTCTATCTGCTCAGCTATTGCGATTATTAAATGCGGTTAGTATCCGCTATTCACATATGAGGTAATGAATGTTTTTTATTACTATTTAAATCTATATGCAAGATTAAATAATGTTGTTATTACTATATATAAGCTTTAAATAAATTAAGATTTCACTTGTTACACAATTCATGATTATCAACCATAGAGAGTTGTTGTCTTGTAAAGTAATCGAGATTTGAATTACCCAAATAAAAGAAAAAAAAAAAATATATATATATATAGTTAGGTATTACTTTAAAATGATAGTGAAAAAAAAAAAACTAACATAACTTAAAGGTCATAAACTTACCAAATTCAAAACGATATCGTTTTAGCGAATTTAATTATATATATTATATGAAGGAAATACGGATAGCAGCTATGTGTGGATAGCGGCTATGTGCAGATAGTGGGGTCGGGCACGGGTTGGGGCGGGGCGAATTTCCGCCAATTTGGAACCTGAACCTGCACCTTGCAAGTTGCAAAAACCCTACCCGTGGCCTGGCAAAAATGTGTTGTTTTCGCAAGTCTCGAGTTGGGGCGAGGGCAGGGCGGGTTGGGTTAATGTTGTGTTGGTTGCTGGAGATGATCTTACCAATGTGGAGGGTTGGTTGGCGAATACGACGCCGTTCTAGACGAGGGCATTGTAGATGAGGCCACTGTTGGCCACGAAGATGGTCGGGCACGAGTCAATGCGAAGGGTGACTATGGGCCCGTGATTGGTGTGGAGGTTGCAAATGACTGGCTCGAGCTCGAAGAAGGACCGGCAGAGCAATTGGAATTTGTTGAGGATGGGAAAGATGGAGGGTCCAGGAGGGAGCTGCTGGGTTTTGAAGCTTTTCTTGGTGAGGATCAGATGATTGAGCATTAGCAGGACTGAGATGCAGATGGAGATGAGAATGAGAAACTCATGAGGGAATGAGGACTGAGATGCTGGAATTGAGCGGCATTGCAGACTCGTGAGAAAAATTAATGAATGAGGGGTTCTAAATTTTAGGGTTTTTTAGGTATGTTTGTTTTAGATAGGGTGGGGATCCGTGGTCTTTAAAAACTTATACCCACCCTTCACCGCACTGTTAGTCGAATTTGGAACTCGGATCTACGATTTTACACATGAAAATTGGCTTTTGCAGAGCAGAGCGGTTTGGGCAGGCTTTGCCCACCTCTACTGAGAAGCCTCTTATGGGGTAACGGTGTTAAAATAATAATTTAATGATTAATTTTACCAATTCTATTAATTTAAACTTTTAAAATATAAACGGTGTTTTACAGTACCCAATATCTATATAGAATATGTAAAAAAAAATCAATGGTTCTTGTGATTAACTAAAAATGACCAAAAGCGAAGTAAATTTATTAATTTAATTTTAAATTTTAAATTTATCTATTTTATTTAAATTAATGTTTTAACACATTGAATTGGCTTTCCAATTGCGCAGTAATAGGATGAGAGAAAGAGAGGAAAAAAAAAAAAAGAACCTGATTTTTTGGGTGAGCGGTGGGTTCAACCCTCTCTTGGTCGATTTTTTTTTTTTTTTTAAAAAAATTAATTAAAAAATTAAAATAAAAAAGGTCACTTTTTTTTTCTTTTTAAATTTAGTTTGTTTAGTTTTATTTATTTATTTTACTTAGATTTTATTTTTCAAAATTAATTATTTTCTTTTATTTTTTTATGAAAATATGAGTATTTTATGAAGAATGATAGAAAAATGGCTTTTTGATACAAAATAAGAATATTTCTAGTAGCATCACCAATTTTTTTTTAGCAAAAATAGCTGAAAATCACTTTTATTTATTTTAGCCATAAACTTTTTTAAAGTACCTCCAGTAGCCTCACCATTTTAGTTATCCACTATCATGTACTGATTTACTATTCCATTTAAATAATATATATTTTTTTTTTTCATATTTCTTTATTATTTTTCTATAATCTTTTTAGAATGTTTATCTTTTCCTAATAGTCATATTTTTAAAGTTTTTTTTTTTTTTTTCCTAATAGTCATATTTATGAATACAAAAATGTACTCTCATATTAGAATTTCAAAAAATTTATGTTTGAATACTAAAAAAAATAGGAAAAAACCACATAATTAACTAAAACGTCCCAAGACCTCAAAAATCGAAAGATTAAAAAATACATTCAAGTTTTCATCAATTTTCTCATAAAGTCATTACTCAGCAATCAACATTACAAGGGAGAGGACCGAAGAGAATGGGCAATGCATGTGGGAGAGAAACGAAAAAAAATAAAATAAAAAGGAAAGAGAGAAAACAAATTTAATAATATTTTAATCATTTGGTGAGTGAACAGTACTCATCAAAACTTTTTGGTTATAGTAGTAACACTGGTAGAGTGTATTTTTATCAAATTATCTTACTAAAATAGCCCGTTTGGGAATTGAATTTTTTGAAATCGGAATTTAATTTTAATTCATTCCGCGAATTTCGAGGTTTGACTTTGTAAGATAAAATTTAAAAAAAATTAAAAAGTTGAATAAAATATGATTTGTTTTTGAAAAAAGTAGAGAAGAATCATGATTCAACCCTGTTGCCAAACACAAAAGCTGCTAGAAATGCTATAAGAATGATAACTTAATTACTTAGAAATAAAATAAATAAATAAATAAATAAAGAAGAAGAAGAAGAAGAAGAAACTCATATTTTTATGCTTTGAATCGCTTCTCTCTCTCTCAAATCATATTAATTAGACATCCTCCAAATGAATTGATAACTTTTTAAACAATAATAAGAAGAAAAAAAATTGTCTGTCCCTGGAATTTAACTTTTTAACAAATTACTTATCGATTACATCGACCTTTAAGGTTTAATATGTTATCAAATTACTCTATCGGTCATATTTTCATTAATATTTTTGGTAGAATGTCACGTCGTACCTAATTTGTGACATGTTAAAAGTGCCCTATCATAAAATACCACGTCATTTTAAAAAAACACGGCCTTTTTCTCTTCTATAGACTTTGTTGAATGAGCATTTTTTTTATAAAGAAATGCTAAAACTTTTTTTAAGGTCTTTTTATATTGACATGATATTTTATTTCTAACATAAAAAAATTACAACTTAATTTTTTTTTCTGTTTTTATTAAAAAAAAAAAAGTTTTAACATTTCACTTTTTTTTTTTTTTTTTTTTTATATGATGCAGAATGTCAAAAAGTCAAAGCCAAAGTTTGTTTGGCAAAGAGTTTTGGAAGAGTAAAGGAAAATAAGAAATGAAGATCGATTGATTTGATAAAAAGTAAAAAATGAATTTTAATTTTTTTTTACGAGAACACAAAAAAAAAAAAAAAAAAAAAAAAAAAAATTAAAATTGTTTGCTGATGCACAGAAGAAACGAGGAAAGCTCAGTTTACTTTCACTGCGGCAAGCAACGCTGGTCAAAAGAACTTCCACTTTTACTCATTAATATTAAGAATTATAATGAAATTGCATCTTGGAGTCAGAGAAGAAAACCGGGGTACGGAGTCTACAGACAGACGTTGTATTCACTTCAACTATTATTATTATTATTATTATTTTTTTTTTAAAAAAAAATAATAATCTTACTCACATTGGCTCATTTTTAGAATTATAAGCATTCGAGTCGCTACCGACCAAAAAAAAAAAGTCCTATCGAGAGACATAGGTATATATTAAGCAACCAAAATAGTAGTACCATCCTCAAAGATAAATACCAGGTAACTATTCCCGAAAATAGTAAACAAGAGGTATAATCAGCTTCAATCCTATTGTTGGAGAAATAAATAGCTCCAAAGACACGTGGGCCTAAGGTAAAATCGAGGGCTGAGCCCATCGGGTTGATCCGACCAGATTAGACTTAAGTACAAGACCATCAATTATCTCCAAAAAACCACATATCCCAAATATATCAAGATAGGCTTCTATCCCATCCAATATGGGATAAGGTACCAACATTAGCTAAAGAGAGTGTCATATCCAGTTTAGACTCTACTACCCAATTTGAATTCTATGAAGATAAGATTAAAGACTATGTGATCTAGGACTAAGACTCCTAATTAGATAATGCTACAACCACTCCAGTAGTTTCATAACTATGAACTGTGAGTCTATAAATAAGACTACTACGTCAGGTATGTTTTACAGGTAGATTCTCTAAGCTATGAGATTATTGACTCTAAAAAAAAATAAATAGTTTGAAAAAATCTCGAGACTGAGATCTCTTCTTTTTATTACCCAGAAAAAAAAAAATTGTTGGCCTCCAAACCCAGAGACTGAGCGTGAAACCCATTTTCGTACAAAGCTTGTCACTTCTCCCCTAAAATTACCCTTTCTTGTCCAAACTACACCCACCGGCCACCATCCCTCTCTAATCTCTATCTACCACTTTACCACCCATGGACCAAATCATCAGTGTGATAGGACGCATCTTGAAGCGGAAGCAGGATCCAGAATCCGATGACCAAAACGAGGCTCGCAAGGTTCTCGTCGTCGAAGGCGAAAACAAAGACGGTACTGTTTTCACCGCACTCTCAGATCAAATAGAAATGGTTAATTAGGTGTATGCGTATGTATTTGTGTGTTATGACTGGATTAGCGCGTGTGAGTGGGTTTAATGTCAATTTGATTGATTAATTTATGATGACGCAATCGCTCATCGCCCTAAGCTAGCTGTTCACTTTCTCAGTGAAAGTTGTAGATGCTCCCACAAAATTTAGCAGACAACTCCAGTGAAAGCCAAATACACTGGAGTCTTCTTTATCCTCAAATTCTCAGGGAGAGAGAGCAACAGAGAGACCCATTTGAGAGACTGATACAAAACTTTCTTTTCATTTCCACTTCCATTTTACCCTATGCCTTGGTTCTCGACCATACATTACAAAAAACTTTACAATTGGCCGCGTGTCTAAAGTACCTGTTACTGTAGACACGCGTCCAATTAGCCACGTGTATACAGTACACGTGGCTAGAAGTATGAGTATCACAGTTGGCCGCGTGTAATTAATTACAATACTACAATAGCTGCTCAGCACTAAAATATTTTCCATCCTCCTTTGGTCTTTTGAAGAATCTCAATTTTTTTTTTTTATCATTATATGAATGTAGTCGTCTCACCAAGTTACCAAACTTCTTACCTGCCCCACATATGGAGAGTCTAGTACTTGAAGGTTGTACAAATTTGGTTGAGATTCACGAGTCTATTGGACATCTAAAAAGACTTATTTTGTTAGATTTACAAAGATGCGAGAACCTTAGGAATCTTCCGAACAACATTTGTAACTTAGAATCTCTTGAAATTCTTGAGTTGTCAAAGTGCTTTAATCTTAAAAATTTACCGGATCAATTGGGTAATATGACAACTTTAACGGAGCTGTATGCGGAGAACACTGCTATTAAGCAACTACCATCATCTTTTAGCCTTTTGAAGAATCTAGAAACATTATCATTACGTGGATGTAAATGTCTCATTGAATCACCATAGTTCTTACAAACCTCATGTCTAGAGACACTAATACTTGAAGATTGCACAAGATTGGTTGAGGTTCACAAGTCTATTGGACTTCTAAAAAGACTTCTAAAACCTCACTTTTTTTTCTTTTTTTTTGCAATGTCCTAAAAATTGATATCTTTTCTTCGCTTCAATGTTCCCTAATAAAATCCATCTATGATTCATGAGTATGGAAAAAAGATTCCCCCGGTATAGAGCAAATTAAAGCTGAGCCCCTTGTTGAATCCCTTAATTATGGAAAGTGAAAATAATATTTGTTTTCTTTGGAGAGTCCTATGTTAGATTTTGTGCTTATTAATTGAATCACCCAATTTGAGGGCTTATACCCAACCTGACACATGAATGATATAATTTAATAACCAAATTCTCTAAATTCAAATCCCTATAATTTAATAACCACATGATAATAGGCCTCGAGTTTCAAGAAGAAAGGAAAGACTTTGTTTCAATTGTTTGTGTCGAGATGCATTGCTATATGTTTAAAAATAAGGAGACCAATATATATATATATTTGGGTTTATATATTTATCCCTTATTTATATCTTGGTCTCTCATCTGTTGGTTTAACTAACAAAGAGACCGAGATATATAAGTCTCTGCGATCATATTACTATGCCGTTGTGTATATATATTAATTTGCATAAACTGTCAGCAGCAACACAATTATGTCGACTTTGATAATTTTTACATCGACGATGACTTGTTTTGGTTGCTGCTAATAATCTTTAAAGAAATGATACACTTATATTTCTTATATATTTTTTGTGCATCTCTATACAACCAAGTTTTAAATCTACTATTGAATTTTGTGTGACCCATATAAATCGAAATGTGAATTAAAAATGAGATGTATAAAAGATGTATAAGAGATGTAACAATATCATTTCTCTAATCGTTATATCAGCGACGACCAAAACAAGTCGCTTTTAGTAATATTTTCGCCAGCAACGACAAACACTTATCGTCGTTGTTTAGGTTAATTTTATGAATAAGGATAATATCTTTTTTTTTTTTATTAAATATATATATTTTTGCAAATTTTGAAGAACAACCTTACTTGCTTTGTATTATTATTTTGAAAATACTCTACACCTCATACTTTATTTCATTAGAATATTCATTCTCATTTTTTTATTTTTTATTTTGGAGAGAGATGTTAATTAGAGTAGGAGTAGCTTTATTATGAGTTACGCTACTCTTCACCTTATTTATCACATTCATTTTATGACAACCTATTCTAAGTTATTTTTCATGCATGATAGTCACTTAAAACATATCATGTCAATCGGTGCGAAATGAATATAATAAATAAATGTAAAGAGTAACATTACACTTTTTTTTTTTTTTTTTGAACTGGAACATCAATCTATTATTCATCAAAAAACCATCCCAAAAAAAGTTAGGATCTAAGGATTGATTCCTTAGTTACAATATGAGCAATACTTCTTGTATTAGACATAAAGAGAGAGAGAAATGAACAAAATAAAATATGAAGGATCATTATATCAATTTTTTTTTTTAAATGAAGGATGAGAAATAATCGGATTTAATGTGATTTTAAGGTGTAATTCTTCAAAATTTTAAGGAAAATGGTGTTTTAAAAGACTGGATGTAGATGCTATAATAATGCAGGATTTTTTTTTTTGAAAAAAAAGAGAAAAGAAAAAAGAACTTGAGATGATGGATAGGACAACTTGGACCATGTGGGTTGGCAAGGGAGAGGTATGAGGCCTATTTAGGGTAACCATTAATCGAGCTAGAGCTGAGCCCAGCATTGCAGTCCAAGCTCTCTAGCCCGACCTAAGCCACTGAGCCCAGCCGGTAAGAAGGGTAAAGATGCTAAAAAATAAAATAAATGACAATTTTATCCCTCTCAAAACAATGAACCGGCAGGGGATCCTATTCACAGTTCGTACTCTTCGACCCGTTCACAATGCACTATTAGATTAATGGAGGGTAAACGCACAGAGATTCATAGGGCAATAATTTATTTTTATTTTTTAAAAAAAGGGGAACATTAGGCTCTAGTTTTATTTCGATGTAAAATTTTGTTTGCTGAAAAATATTTTCAGCGAAATTTGAAAACATGTTTTAGAGTTTGATTTGTACCGAAAATCAGTAACATCGGTTGACGACCTCTGGCAAACTCTAGTGGTGGATTCCAATTTCCAGCAACACCGGTGTCGGCCAATTTTAGATTCTGAAAACTTCTGGTAGCAACCGGCGACCTCCAGCGGCGGATTCCGACGACATCCAATTGTGGCTGGCAACCTTCTGTGGATGATGGCAAACGGAGAATGAACTACAAGAAAGAGAGCGCTCGTGCGAGCAAGAGAACCTCAAATTCGAAAAATTTAACTTGCCAAATAATTATTTAAAACTATCCAAATAATTCTTTAAAAATTTAAGGACATCGAAGGGAAAAAGAAAAAAAAAAAAAAAAAAAAAGAAGCAAAAACAAGTACAAAATATATGTGAAACCTTAATTGTTTTGATAACAAAAAAAAAATTAAAATTAAAATTAAAGAAGTTAGTGAATCAAAGAAAAATACTAAAAAAAAAAAAAAAAGATAAAAACTAACTATGATTTTTCCCAAAAAGAAAAAAAAAAAAATTATAGAAACTAATCACGATTCCATGGTTTATTAAAAAATTAAAAAAAAACTGATGAAATTATCCATGCTTACATGATTTATGGGTAAATGTTAAAGTCTCGATTTTACTGGGGACAATATTAAACATAAATAATTTCATGATATATATATATCATGAGGGTGAAAATCAGGATATTTTGTATGGGGTTTGAACTTATATAAATAAATAAATGCATATAATCTCTTCATGTGTGTATGCGCTCGTTTATGTAAACAAAAATATAAAGGTCTTAAATTTAATTTCATACTAAATCATAACTCATAAATGTTTTAAAACATTTTACATGTCATCAGTCATAAAGCAATCTAATGTAGAGTATAAGAGTATAAATATGTCATATGGGAGTCAAAAACTATATATTTGACGATGTTGAAAAAATATTGTGATAAAGAAGAAGAATAAAAAACAAACACTAAAATTGTTATGAAAATACTAAGTGAGAACAAGAAGAATTAGAAAAAAGAAAAAAAGGAAAAAAGAAAAGAAAAAAGAAAATAGACAACTTTCCATTAAAAAAAAAACCTGTAATAAAAAAATTAACTTATTAATATTTGAATATGTTTTTTTTTTTTGAACGGAAGATTTGATTATTTTATTGATCAAAGATCATGAGAATAAAGCTTTTACATCACAAAGTATAAAACTCTGCAAAATCATAGCCACATGTTATGATGTTATATAGGCATAGATACAATCAAAATTCTTACAATAAAGTGCTATATGTGACTAATTTTCATATTCCGTTAATCCATGTAAAAAAATAGTTAAAGAGCAAATATGTTCCGAGTAGATTAGATCTAAGACAAGGGTAGTCAAATATCTTAAAAATTTATTTAAACCGGCCGTGAGAGATAATCCCCCACACCGAACTATTTAGTTATGCAATTGGTGTGATGGTAAAAGGTCATCTTTTCATTCTTTAAGGTACAAGTTCGAACCGCAAGAACTGCAACCACGCGAATTAAAAAAGTTGGTTTAAGTACGAAACTACTAAACCTTATTTGTTATATTATGATCTAAAATTATTTGTAGTAGACATGGCAATCCTTCTATTATTACTTTTTAAAAAAATAATTTTTTTTTTCCCCCAAATTTGTTTGGGGAGGATGTGTTTATGAAAATCCCTAGGGTGACACAGTTTTGAGTAGATCTTAGATTTTAATATTACAATGAAAAAAGTGAGCCTGGTTCTTATCCACTACTGGGTTATGGGTTTTCTTTTTCTTTTTTTTTTTTTAAAAAAAAAAACCTTCAGGACCATTCTTTTGGGCCACAAAAACATCTGGACCATATCCACACACCCAAGGCCCATAGGGGTGGGCCATGGGCATTTAGTTTCCAAAGGCCCAAATACGGTGGGCCATGTGGGGAAACAGTACAAGAGAGGCTTGTGGGTCAATTAAAAGGTGCACTCAATGGTGATTGACATTCTTGATACTCTTATTATTATTGCCATCCATCAAAGCAACAGCCATTTTTGACTAATTCTAAAACGTCATGTTCTTTTTCTTTTCTTTTTTTTACTTCAAAATTAACGTGCCTTTTAAAATTATAATTTGATCAAAATTTAATAATAATTTATAATAAATTTAAAAATCACATTATCTTTAAAGAAAAACAAGAACATGAATATAACTAGAATTACTTCCTATTATATATATATATATATAGAGAGAGAGAGAGAGAGAGAGATCATTGGATCCTTCTCTTCCAACCTCATCATGAAATGCCAGAGAAACTTTTATTAAGGGAGTATAATAATGGTCCTTTTTCTCATATGCTTTCACTATCCCTGTGATCTCCATCAACAAGTAGCCTAGGGATTTACAAGATTTTGGGCCCCAAAGCCTCTTCTTCTAGCCACGTGGCACATATGGACACATTTAGGTCCCGTCTATGTTAGTTGAGCCCGTGGGCCGTAGCACATGGGTATATCTAATTTTTGAAACATCCCACTCCAAATCTTTTGGTAGAAAAATGCATATTAGTTTAATATATCTTATGTTTGTAATGGAGAAATAGGTTAAAATTAAAGGACAACATTTTTTAATAAACTGTGCATCAACTTTAAGCCTTGTTTGGTTCACAGAATGAATATTCTATTAAGAAAAGAAATAATTATTACTAGAAATGAAGAAGAATAAAATAGAATAATTATTCCAATTCCTTAATTTGTTAACAACACATATACCACATAATTTTTTATTTTTCAAAAAAACTCAAATCTTAAAAAAAAAAAAAAAAAAAAAATTGGATCTTAAATTTGTGGCCGGTCGGCCACCCATAGATCTAATCTAAATTCTTTGTTTTTTTGTTTTTTTTTGGAAAATATTGTCTATTCTCTCAGGAATAACTATTCTTCTTCGTAAGGGAATAGTTATTCCCATGAAATAACTATTCTAAAGAATATTTCCTTACCAAATGAGGGAATAACTATTCCAATGGAATAGTCATTTCATTCCAATGACTTATTCTGCAAACTAAACGAGACCTTAGTGTTTGAGCTCGCCTTCACCTATGTTACTATTGGTTATTATTATTATTATTATTTTGTGTATTTACCTCATTGTGCTACGGTGGTTTAATCTTGTAGTGGAAGTTCGTTATTGCTTTTCATTGGCTCCTATTTTGGATTTTGATAGTGCATTTTTCGCTTCAGCTTCTTTTAACAGTTGTTGCAATTTTCTAGCGGGGATTCAAATCGGTTTGTCCCTACTGTGACCCTTTCGCCTCACTAATGCTTTATGTGACTCTTCAGAGAGGACCGTCAATTATTTAGAGCATTTTTTACTTTTTGTTTGTACTTTTATGCTATTATTTTTGTTTAGGGTCTGATATTAGAGATCCTACTCTTTTTTTTTTTTTTCTTTTTTCTTTTTCTTTTTGGTGTTTTGATCCTTTATATCCATTTCCCAATTTGATTATAAAAAAACTGTGCATGAAAGGAAGCCTACTTCCTACCATATCCAATTTGGAAGGTTCTTATTTCTTTTGCCAAGAGTCATACTTATGAGTATTACAATTACAATTTTTTTTTTTTTTAGCAAATTGAATTGATAGTCCTTTAACTTATATTGAGTTGTCAAGCATACACTTTTAATCATTTCGTCAATTATAAAATGTCATATAAATTTGTATGGAGATTATAATAAAAATTGTAACACTCAAAACTATTTTTCAATATGTTTTCTATGTAAAGACCAAAAGTCATACTATTTTCATCTCTATTCATTATTTGATGCAACAACTTTATGGTAAAGGTAAAAATTCCTATTCGCGGATTGAATTTCGATCATATTGAGACATGAATATAAAACTATATAAATCGATCATAAACTAACCCTTTTAATTAAACGGGTCAGATTACTCAACCCTAAATAGCTAATTTCATGTCAGGTTTGAGGTTCATGTAAATAATTGCTAGTCTTTATGTCGTGTGTCGGGTTTAATTCGTATTGGGGTATGTATAAGAGAGTATATAGATCGACCCTAACTCAAATTATTTAATTAAAAGGCTTAAACTCCTAAATTTAAACCTTCTAATTTTGTACTGTTTGCTAGTAGTATCAAAAATTGCATACCCTACTCTAAGGGCTATGACAATAGTGTGCTTATAATTTATCGATGGAATTATGCTTTCAAGCCTTCGTTTTCTCAAGAGAGAAGCACAAATAAACTTGTTCTGGACTTTTGCAATTGTTCACTTTAAAAACAAAATGATTCTGCCTTCTTTTTCTGGTCAACAAAACAATTAAAGCAGAGAAAGGGGAGCACCACAAATGATAACTCCTCTTACTAATGTTATTGCTCTTTTTGACCCTTTTCTGCTTGTTTTTAGTTCTCTGTCTGTGTCTCTCTCTTCTGTAAGCGATGCTCTTGAACTACTGTGCATTTGAAGGACCTCTATATAGATTTACCTGAGTCATCTTGTGAGCAGTCCATCAAACTGCAGTTCTTTCGTTGAGAGCTTTAAAACACCATGAAAACGACACTTCTTTCGTTCAATTTTGTTTTTGTTACCTGAGGGTGAGACTTGTTTCCCTAGAATCAATCACCGCAAAGTACTGTATAGCCAGACGCAACATGGCTGGACAGGTATTCATTTGTCTTCTCTCGCTCTCTCTCTCTCTCTCTCTCTCTCTTTCATTTGGATTACTGAGATGTTTCTGTATCATTTTCCCATAATTGTTCTGATAGTGGGTCTAGCTTTACAGAGTTTTTCTTGTTCATATGTTTGTCTGTTTTGTTGGAGAAGAACCCATGAATCATCTTTCTGATTGATTTGATTGTAGGAGGAAGGCTGGCCTCTGGGTTTGCAGCCCCTGAATGTGAGAGTTGGGCTGGTTAGAAACCGTCACCTCTCTGGATCAATATCATTCAACACTTTACTCACTGGTTCTCCAACTTCCTCCACAGCTTCTTCATCAGATTTGGATACAGAGGTCAGTAATATTAAAAGATAATCGAGGTGAAAATTTGTTCTGTTTATGACAGTTCTATCGGAATCTCAAAAGTCAAAGAAGTTAGATGACATGATCAGAATAAATCTATTGCTTTTGTTTCTTTCAGTTTGTCCTCTTCTCATGAACAAAGATACTTGTAAGAAAATGTGTCATTTTCTTTATCTCTCTCTCTTACCGTTACCATCTTTATTTCTTTTCCTTTAATGCTTCTTCTTGGAGGTAAATATAGTTCATGGAATTGGAATAGCAGTACTGCATAATTGACACTAAGTCTTACTTTATGCAACTGTACTGGTGGCGTGTGCTAATAATAATAAGCCATAAGTGAGTGTCGGTGAGATGAGTTATTGCCGGATAGAGATTTCTTCCAGCAATTTTGAGTTTTAATAATTATGACGGTAAATATGAGAGAGCCTCTATAAGGCTCATTTACTTAAGCATGTCTCAGACAATCTATCTCCACGTTCGGACAAGTCTTATAAGGACTCTCTCACATTTACTGCATACATTACTACCAATCTGAACAGTAAATTGTTAAGAATCCGAATCGGTTATCATTAAACACTTTTAGATTAGATATTGGATGGATGACTCCTTTCTAGGTGCTTTTAGTATTATTGTTTGACATGTCTATGATATTAGTAAGTAGTAACCATTTGGAGCCATTTGTGGTGATTCCGCCTATTGAGCTAGATCATTTATTTGACTCATTCCTTTTTGTTCTTAATTTGTCATTTACTGCACAATGTAGACCTAAACTATACTAGTTTTATCTTGCTTGAAGCAAACGTTTTAAAAGCTATTCATTCGTAAAGTTGTTATACGTTCATCTCTTGTGCACCTTTTACCCATATCTTTTGCAAATCCACCGTTCAATCTATGGGATCACGTGTTGTTTCACATATACAATGGTGGATTTACCATTTCTTGTACGGCAACGGGCAAAAGATGGAAACCAAACATTTCTTATTCATTAATGTCTAAATACTAATCTTGAAGTATTCCTTCAACCATTTGATTGATTGAAATTCTTGGTTCATCTAAAATGTATCTTTAATTTGCTTACAACCATACTATGCTGTACTGCAGTCTACGGGGTCTTTTTTCCATGACAAAAGCATAACGCTTGGGAGCCTTATAGGTGTTTCCACCATCTTAGAGTTCTCTAGGAGATCAATAAGGGGAAGAAAAACCGAACCCTTAAAGGAAAAGAAGCAGAGCAGCAGCAAGTCCAGAATCTGGTTTTTTTCTCTGTGCTTAAGGGACAACAGTACTGATGATGCCAAGAGAGTGAAGAATCCTTCATCTCTTGGGCAGTTTCTTGCAGTGGAGAGAAGAGCTGCCGACGACTACAGAAGGAATTACCAGAACCCTGCTATTACTGGACCCGACAAAGTACTTGGCCTGGCTCAGCCTTTTGCAGAACCAAACTCACTTTTTGTTGATGGCCGAATTGCTCCTCCTCAAACTGGTTCAGATATGGAAAGGAGAAAAGATGGAGGAGTAGAGCATGGTAATGGGGTTGGAGTTCCCTTGCTATGTTCATGCATGTGTGGCCAACCATCCGACTAAACAAACATGTGTGCAAGTTTTGAACTCCTGTTTTTGGCTCTGAATTGTTGATTGAATTCAATTTCGTGTCCTAGGAAAATAAACTAAGATTTAACTAATGGAATCTATTTCTAAACTATTGAATTTAACTAAGATTTTTTATTTATTTATTTTTTCTGAGCATTCTTTAAAACACATAAATGGCTGTTTCTTTGAGATATAACTTTGATTTTGGTAAAGTATCATTCTTTTGCATCACAATAATCAAAGTTTACAAAAAACAAGTATTGTAATGCTCAGAACTTAAATGGATAAAGGAAGTCTTTTTTTTTTCTTTTTTTTTTTTTCTTTTTTTTTTTTTTTTTCTTTTTTTAACTTTCATTCATTTTGGAATAGTTCAAAAAAGAAGTAGATCATCTAATTTGAGATAGTGAAATTAGAGATATGATACATCTACAACTTCTGTGCAATTTTTGTACAACTACAATAATTTTTTTAAAAAAAAAAAAATCAATCATTAGATATGTAGGACTCCAATGTAGAAAAATAAATCCAATAGTTAATTTGAAAAAAAGTCGGAATTGTATAAAATTTTTGTCAAGAGTTGTACAACAAACATTTATTGTGAAATTAAGTATATATCAAACCTAGTGAATGGTGTAATTTATCGAATACAACACTCTTTCCATGTGTAGTCAATTTCATGGTTTAAGGAATTACATTATTGATTATTGGTTTATTCAAAAATAATTCTCCAAGTTATGGGCCCCAAGCCCGAGGTTGGCCTAATAAGCCCATCTCACAAGCAAGCCAGACCCGACCAAGCCCTAGGCAATGGGCGCACCGGTCCTTGGAAAACAATGTTTACAGAAGATTATAACCGAGCCACGAGTACCTTAATGCCCTGATATTCTCTAGGCATAAGAGAGCAATCTCCTAACAGCGTGAGTGGGGTCTAGGATTTCTTGAACCCCTTCTCCCTAAAACGGCCATCACGCAAGAAACACTTTATAAAAATAAAGGAGAAAGCTTCATTCACGAGGAACACACTATTCTCTTTCCAAAAAGTTCATTGAATTTTCTTCCCTTCCTCACTTAGCAAACCCTAACTTAGGCATCAGAGTATTCCTTGTTGGCACACTCGGCGAGGTCACCCGTGTTTGTTTTCCTTCCCTTTGCAGATTCCATTGGCCTGAAGTACGGCGTCCGATCAACTGATTCTTCAGTTGGCGCTACGCCATCTATTGAAATCGATTGTGTCGATTCCTTCAATAGACGGTGGAATGTCGAACACTTGGTCGATGACTACTTGGAGAGACAAAGCTAGAGCGTTTATAGTTCGATCGATTGATTTCATCCGGATAGATTAACCTCATATAGCAGTACTTTATGTAGATGTGAGACCATTGAATATAGCATTACTCGAATGGAAATGAAGGCCGTCGGAACGGATTGAAGATGAATATTTTCCTGTTCAAATACACCACGAATTGTCATACATTAATTTGTTACACTATTTACCCCCAGAAAAGAAAAAATGGTTTGGGGAAACATTGGTCAGAATTGGACCCTACAGAATTTTCAGTTTCGAAGACTCTTATGTTAAAACATTTTTGTTTTTCTTTTTGTCGTAAGGTGGCGGCTACGAGGGTTGAGGAATGAATCGAACGGTGAGTGTCAGGAATAAATATCTAGAAAAAAAGAAAAGAAAATTAATAATATTTATGTGAAGCAAAATTTAACACTGTTCATGAATTGATTGAACCAACTAACCAAGATATCTTCTTTAAATAATATATTACATCTCTGTTTGCTTCTCGTGATTTCTACAACAATCCTGAGAAAAAGATTTTTTATTTGTTTTTAAGTATGAGAAAAAGATTGATACCTGTGAATTGTGATAGGGCGGCTCCCAATTCGCTTAACGTATATATATATAGGACGAGTAATACTACACATCATCCCTTTGTTCTCTTAAAATTGATGTGGCTTTTAAAATTACCATTGAATTTATGATAGATCACTATTAAATTTTGATCCAATGGTGATTTTAAAAGTCACATCAATTTTGAGAGGACAAAAAAAAAACAAGAGGATGATGTGTAGCATTACTCGTATAAGACACGTAACGTTCACAGATTCATGTGACTCGGATTCTAATTATTGGAAAAATACTTGGAAGAATGAAGATCCTCTATCTTTCTAAAATAAAAGAAATAAATTCCAAAGAAAATGGCCCTTAATTAGTGGAGAGATTTTCCTATAACACTCGAACAAAAAGAAAACATTAATGTGGTGATCTTTGACCCGGTACCAACTCCTCGAATAAAAAATAGATTAAGAAGAAAATTGTTATACGTTTCATAAAGAAAAACAAATCACACTTTGTGTAAAGAATGGTCAAACATATATATATATATATATATATATTATATTACGATTCCATTCAAGGCGACGTGTTTAACTAACAAACTAACTGAAGAGATCGAATAGAAGAAGAAGAAGAAAAAAAAAAAGTTAGGGATCATCCAAGAATTTTTAATTCAAATTAGTTTGAACAAAGTTTTCCTCCAAAATTTAGTTGGAAGAATTACTTTCAACTCGATCTATTAAACTGACATTTATCATTAAAGAGTGATGTTATATCTCATTTTTTATTTGGATGAAATGCATTTTATGCTCTGTTTGTTTCGGCGTAAAATAATTTTTAAAAGATAATTTCGGCATTTTTTAGTGTTTGGTGGGAGCGAAAATAATAGTCAGCTAAAAAATAATTTCCGTAATTCCGTTTGATAAAAAATGCTAGTTAATTTCCGAAAATGATTTACGCTTTTTTAAAGTATAAATCATTTTTCCCGAGAAGGCAGACGCAGTCGACCTTCTTTTAAACGATGCAGTCAACCGTCACGCTCAAACAGTCGACCATTGCCAGATTTCGACACCGATCGGTGCCAGAATCTAGAATTTTTTGCCAGAATACTGTGTTGTCCGGCCGCTGTCGCCGGATTCCGGCCATACAGTCGGAGTCCAGTCGTATTAGATTTGATTCCGGCGAATTCGGTTGGAATCTGGCTTGTCGAAATCCGACGATGGCGACCGGACGTTGCTGAATTTCATTTTTTGCCGTTGGAGATTTTTTCGTGCAAGCCAAATGCAATCATTTTTTTTTTTTTCTGAAAAATGATTTCGTCGAAAATATATTACGTCGAAAATTATTTTACGTCGAAACAAACGGAGCATTAGTATCTTATAAATATTACCACATCAGCTCAGTAAAATGAGAGTGTAGTATATAGTATAATTCATCCTTAAAGCATGTGATTCTCGCATGCAATTTTAATAGGTGGATTATGGTGTCTTTTTACCCATACCACTCACGTTTCTTTGAATCTAAACCATGAATTATGATGTCCTTCACCCCGAATCACCGCGTTTCTTGAATATGAAACGTGAATTATGGTGTCCTCCAAAGGACCCCCACTTGAGAAGCATTTCCTTCGAATCATGGAAGTGTGGGAGATAGAGATCAAGAGGTCAACAAAGCGTCCACATCAAGGGCTGAAAGAGAGATAAAAGAGTCAATAAATAACTCATAAAGGCCATATATTGGCCATACCCATGCTGCCATCATACACATGTCCCTCCAAAACAACCCCAGTTGGTACTTTGCTGTGCGTCCAAAAATCATATTAACCAAAAGCAAAAGGCCAACCAAAATGCATCCCCACACAAAGTTTTGAACTTTTGAGGGGCCTGGGTACTTCATTGCTTTTCCCACACTCATCCACGTATAAACAAACACCCTTTCAGATCAATGTTTCTCTGGGAACCACCCAGAAGCACTAGTGGGTGATGATCCATCCATCTGACTAGTCTGAAATTTTCTATTATTGAGGTGAAGCTCAAATTAGTCAACCAAAGGGAGACATGATCACATGACAACCAACAGCCAACAGGCTTCTTCTCTTTGTATTTTATTGTCCAGTTTTCTACAACAAAATAAAATAATATATTACATCTCACAAGAGTCTACCTTTCAAACGAAAGAGATACTCATATCCTTGACTCTTTCCAAGGGTTCTTAGGCTGAAGAACGTTGAATTTTACTTTGAAAAAGAATTTTTTTTTTACCAATTCAGGTATGTCTAGGAGACCCCTCAAAAATCATCAATACTTCCTATAGTCTCAAGTAAACAAATATTACAACATGACCCAAGCAATCAAGCTTTTTATCAACCCAAACTGCAAAAGAACTTACTTCTTTGCTTATTCCAAATCTACACAACAGCTGGATTTCTCTATCTATACATACCAACGGGTCCAGCACCACTAGCGTTTTCTTGAATTTTCCTCCTCCTTTTACAGTTACACAGTCTATCCTTGATTGCCATGTTTCACCAACTATCAAGGCTTATCAACCCACTCATTTTCAGCAGCAACCCTTCCGGAGCTACGGCCACCCATCTTTCCAAATGAACCAACTGCAGATAAGCCCTTGAAGCTGCTGCTTCCCTCACTCAAGTTCTGGGACCTCCTTGACTTTCTTAACTTGGAAGAATTGATATCACCAATGTTGCTATCAGTGTCATCATTATTTCTGATCTTTGCAACCACTAATCGGTCGATGGTGCTTCGGCAAAATGGGCAAACCGGTGGGGTTAGGCATGCTGTGGTTGGGTTGGGCTTATTGTGGCAGCAAAGGGCTAGTGTGCAATGTGCACACATTTGGTGGCCACAATCTTGGACTTCAATTGTGCACACCTGCTCAAAGCATATGGAGCATAGCTCGGTATCGCTGCTGGCCTGCAGAATAATTTGGGACACCCAATGGTTACATCGGTTCCATATTTGCAACAATCGATTTCTCTTAATGGTTCATATGATTTGGTAGTTCAGATGACAGCAGGAGATGCATTTCTTACTAAAATACACTGGCAGAACAGAATACTAGCAACTTAATAAGCTAGTAATTGAACAAGGCTTAAAACTGAAAGAGTTCTAAGATTGGCCTAAATACAGAAGACAAATACTAACATCAACATTGATTCAATGACAGTCTATTTGGCATTCTTCCTTTTTCCTTTTATCATCTATGACAAATGTAAATGTCAACTTAAAAATTTCTTTTGGCATACCTCAGAAATGTTGTCCTCCATCCCAACATCAGAATGAGATGGAGATGGAGATGGAAGGGAGTATGCAGTTCCCTTTAAGATGCTCTTCTCCCTCTCCCTGTTTGCCTCCATTAGAGCCTGTTCTAACAAAGCTTTTGCCTCATGATTAAGCTCACCGATGAACTTCAAAGGTGATGGCCAGACAAGAGGCTCTGCTGATGAAGGATTCAGCAAGGCTGCACATGCTCCATGCCTGTGCTTCAAAGCAACTATATATGGTATTCTCCTGCAAATGCATGGCAATGTCACAATTAGTTCAGTTGTTGGTATTTCAAACATCAAGTTGAGGCAAAAGATAACAAGTTCAAAATTTATAGAACAGCCCAAACGTGGAATGTTAATCTACAGTAATAATGAAGAATCATGGTTTCTCCCCAGGAGATTGAATGGCTCTGCAGGGGAAAAAATAAAATTCGCTGGTACGAATTGAACATAATCAGCTCCTAAAATGGATATGATCAATTTAAGGAACTTCGAAATTGCTATCATTTCCAGATTTAATTATTGCATTGATGGGAATTGTTTTACCACAAGGGCCTATTTACAATGCCAAAATGGAACATGATATTAATAAATCTCATATCCAAGATAAGCCAGGAATTATTATTCAATGAGAGTATGTAAAATTCAGCTGCCCGTGGAAAGCTATGCATGTTATTCAGCTTTCCGTGTATGAGATTCAAAATCAAAATCCGTTTGGGTTTCAAATTAAGAAGAACATCGAATCATACCCAGATGTATCTCTTTGAAAACGATCTGCACCCCACGCCAACAACTCACGGATGCAATCAAGAGATCCCCCTCTGGCAGCAAGATGAAGAGGAGTGCTTCCCGGGCACCTGTAAACAGAAATATATGAATCCACCAAACAAATTGAACATCATAAACTGGTATCAAAGAACCTTTGCAAGAATTCTTACCCATATCCGCCGGTTGAAGCACAAACAAGAGCTCCATTGTCTAATAGAATATGTACACATTCGGGCCGTCTTTGACGGGCTGCTAAGTGCAGCGGTGTTGCTCCCCTACCATCTCTAATATTCACAAACCGCGCAAATCCCCTGCAATTAAGTCACCATAAATAGCACATCAAAAATTCGCAAACCATATCAATCCAGAGAGAGCACCAAATCAATTCAGAGAAAGAAACCAACCAAGAAGCAGCAACTGTACTAGATTGAGCAGCGGAAAGAATTGCTTGAAGGCAATCGGCGTGGCCGTAGTAAGCAGCATAGTGCAAGCAGGTTCTTCCATGAAGGGAATCAAACATCAATATCTGAAAATACGATTACCCACATCAATTTTCTAATTTTCAGTTCAAGTAAATATAAGAAAAATCTGAAAATGCCAAAATTGGAAACTTTACAGACATTTGCTCCAGCTTCAAGGAGCTTTTCTACACAGGAGATCTTGCCATGCATTGCAGCTAACATAAGCGGAGACTGAACCAATACAAATCAATAAATCAAAACTACAAGATCAAACATTTCGAAGAAGAAAAAGACATCACAATCACACTGATACCTGCTTCTGTCGATTCAACACATCCGGATTCACAGATCGAGCCAAAAGCATTGACAAAATCTGCAACACACCCAAAACCCATAAAAAAAAAATGTACATAAAATCATTGAATTCCAAACTAAAATAAAGAACCCAACCCCAAAAAGCCACAGAAAAGGAACAGACTTTGTGAAATGGAAGAGCACCCACCTCGATCTGGCCATTGGCAGCGGCTATATGGAGCGCAGAGTGTCGGTCATAGACAGTGGCTTGGTGTAACAAAGCCGGCTCTCTCCCCAGCACAGCCTCCACAGTGTCCAAGTCCCCAACCTGGACCGCCCTGAACAGCCCGTGCTCTTGGCTCGTTCCGCAGCTCAGCCCCTGACCCATCTCTCTCTATTGGTCTCTCAGTGGGCGCACTTCACCCACGGTCTACGGAGACGCGCTCCACTGCTAACCTGCGCCACCTTCTTCCATATGTGTCAAGCTCGCATTTATAAGTAATTACTCTAATCAGAGGCTGAAGTCTTAGCGAGTCTCTTAGAGGGAGAGGGAGAGGGAGAGAGAGAGAGAGAGAGAGGGCAGCTGACCGTGTCAGTAAGGGGCAGTGATTGGTACAGGTTTGGGCAGTCATTAGATATTTCCCGGGCAGTTAGATTCCCATACAGTACAGTGGACCCACTGGGCAGAAGACTGTGAATGAGTCTTCTCTTCTCTCCACAAGGCTGGTCTTTTCACGCTCAGAGCAATCGATTTTTCAGAGCCGCTATTGTGGACAGATCTTGGCCGTCCACTTTTACAGTTATTTTTGTTGTAAGTCGTTAGATTGAAAAAATTATAAAACAATAGTAATTTATTGGTTAATAAATTTAAAAAAAATAACGCCCCGTGTTTATAATATAATTTTGTCATAATGTGATATATATATCAAATAACTCTTTTAGCCTATTTTATAAAAACTTTAATTAAATCAAATGAAAATGTAATTTGGATCGCACATTTTGAATAAAGACTTTATTAAAATTAGTCGATAGAATCGGTATGTAATATTTATTAAATAAAATTGGTTTTAAATAGTGATTTGTTGACTTGCTATATAACAAAAATTCTGTTAATAATTTTTTTTGAAAAAGAAAACTTACAAAAAGATTAATTTTTAAAATGATTAAAAAATATATTTTTTTAAATGAGTTCATATTTTTATTTCGAAAAAAGATTTAAAAAAGATTTAAAAATTTAATCATCTGAGATTATTTTCAATTTAAAAAATAAATGAATAATTTTTTTTAAGATATTTATAGTAGGGCAATAATAGGGAGCCACGTCAGATTTTGTTCGCTGAAACTGCGTTGTACGATATATGACCCATGACTATCGCGTTCACTGGGGGCGAGTGTCTCTTATCTGGTGTTGGTAACAAAGACAGGACAGGATGTAACATCGTAATTCATAAAAGTAGAAACTGCTTTTTGAGGCGACATTCTCTCGCCTTCAAAATTCTGCTCCTCAACCAACGCTTTTGGTAGCCTAAACCTAAAAATCCGTTTGAGGATAAATGTAAGACATTTTATAGGAGGTTTATTTGTTGGAATAAATTTTACAGTGTTTGATCATCTATTGAAGCAATGAGTCTCATGTAATGTTTATCATATTATCTGTTTAAATCGTTAATACAGATAATTATTGTGGATCGCTATCTGTTTGTTAGGCACTTGCTTATAATCCAATTGGGATTTGATTCTTGTACAACATCAATACAATAACTGTACAACAACTCCTAACATGAGGGTGGGCCCCAGTATGTGGGACCCACCCTCATGTGAGGGATTGTTGTACCGTTGTTGTATTGGTGTTGTAAATCTAACATTTTCCAATCCAATTTCACTCTTAGCAGACTCTTTTTTATGTCATTTCAATTTAATCATTTGGTTTTTAATTTTGTCAATTAAGTTCTTAAGTTTTTCTCTTATTTTAAACAGGTCTATTAATCAACTTGGCGTCCATCAAGGATTTGCCACATCAAACCAATCAATTCATGTCGCGTGGTTCTTGTTTGACGCGTTGTGCACCAATTAGACGTGCCATGCGGCAAGGTTGGCCAACCACCTCACTTTTTTTTTTTACGATTTTATATATATATTGGCACGTGACATGTCAAACTAGAATCACACAACATTAGTTGATTGGTTTGACATAAAATGCCCTTAATTAATTAGACGTTAAGTTGACGGAAGAACCTATTTAAAATCATATGAAATCTTAAGGACTTAATTATTGAAATTGAAAAGTTATGGGCTAAATTGAAATTGTATAAAAACTTACCGACTATATTTGATTTGTTTTAATTTTTTTAATAAAATCTATTGAATTGACATGTGTTTAAATTATATGTGCATATTTTAAATGTATGTGAGAATTTTAAATATGTGTCAATTTAATAGATTGAATTAAAAAGAAATTATTTTACTCTAATTTGGAAGAAAACTAATTTATGTGCATGATAGTTTCTGTAGGTCTCATTTCACTCTTTAAACAAAATAAAATAATAAATAAAAATGTCTCATTTCACTCAATTTTTTTATTTTTAATTTCTTTTTCTTTTTCCTAGTTACAAGAACATGTAAAGTTTTGATTTAGCCATATTTCATCTAATCATGCATGTTACCTAGTCCAATCACGCCAATCTTGCCAGACAATATTGGGAATATGAAGCTTTAGATGTTTTAATCATCACATTTAAATTTAAGAAAGTAATTTGCCTCAAAGTGCTCAAAAAAGAAAAGAGAGATAACATGCATCAAAGTAATCATAACATATGAAATTCGGATTTTTTTTTTTAAATAAAAAAAAAATTATTTGAGTTTATGATTTTATTTGAGTTTTACAGAGAATGAGAACATTAACCTTTTTTTTTTTTTTTTAACAATACTCCTAAAATAAAACATTTATGAGTTTAATCATTTATTTAATTTTCTAATAAGTTCCCGCATACGTGGTTTCATACTTTTTCTCAAAAATGAGAATGAACTTAAGATCTCTGCTATAAATCTATGATGCTATATTAAATCACAATTCGTCTAAAATATTGAAGTTGATAAAAAAAAAAAATAGTAAATTTAATTATTATTACCATTTTAATATAGATATTTAAATTTAAAATAGTAATTGTTTCTTAAAAAAAAAAAAAGACAAAAAAAAGATGAGGATAATGTAGGAAATTGAAGAAGTAATATAAAATTTGTTTTTGAAAAATAAAGATATTTGATTAGATTTGAAAAGGTTTAAACTAAGATGGAAAAATAAAATTAAAACATAAGTGTATCACAAATACAGCTTCCAACAGTACTGGAGATAGTAGTATGAATTGAATCTTGAGTTAAACAAGAGGATATTGTTCCGAAATCAAAACCAATCTATCAATCTATACTTTGCTTTTGCTTGTAACATCAAAGTTGAAGTGATTCCTCGACAGAAAGCAGGCATATATGAAATGCTTATTCAGATTATTCAAGTTTCTCAACGAAGTCATATCTAAGAAGACACACTGCTTTTCGATCTTAGGACCACTCTGCACTTTAAACGGTATAGGTGCTGAGATTTCTTTGAAACTAACATGGTTTGCTTTGGATACACTTCATTCATAGTTTCTATACTAATTGAAAATATGCTAAGTTCGGATACAAATTTCAAGTAGAACTGATCTTTAAAAGTCGGCTTGCAAGGAGAAGATGCATAAGAGCTTAAATACACATAGTTAAGATTAAATTTTGAGCCATGTGAGACACTTAGAATCGTAACATTATAACATACCACGACGCTCCGCATTTGACGTCCACACGATAGTAGCCATTTCTCTTGTCATGACAGCTCTACTCATCTATCAGTAGTCAACGACTTAACACTATGCATATACATAGTACAAAGTGTCTTCCTATTCAATCTCATACTCGATGAGCTGCGCCCGATCTCATACTCGACGTTGTGGCGGCAGCAACTCTGATACCAAATAATACAAACTTAAGATAGAACTCACTATTGAAAAGCAGCTTGCAAGATGAAGGTGCTAAAAAGTTTATATACACATAGTTAAAATTATACTTAAAACATGCATGTGGGAGACTCAGGATCGTCTAAAGTTGCAATTATGTGTGCCCTTATATCCTTAGCCAATTGTCATTTAAATTGGGATGGAGAAATTTTCCTAACCTAATATGTTAAACTTTTTTTTTTTTTTTTAAAGTAATATATTAAACTTATATGTGTTCAAAATGTACGTGAGAATTAATGTTTTATTAAAAATAAACGTGACAACCAATATTCTATTAAAAATGCATGTCAAAATGAATACTTTATTAAAAATTTATATCAAAATTACATATATTTTGAACACATATCCGTTCAATTGTTTGGATTAAATAAATTTCCTTTAACCTAATTTGATCCATAATTTGATTACATTTTTGCATACGAAATGAGCCGACAACAGGGAGTCACCTGCCACGACCACGAGCTGGATTTGTTCCGTTATTGTGTCGTGTTATTCTTCCGATAAGGAATCTTGGCACTTGTTCGGTCAGTGACTCGGTATTGCATTATTTTTATTCTTTTTTCCTTTATCATTTTCTTCAAAGGGGTGGAGGTGTCGATGGATTAAATTTTAAAAGACAAATAATTACTTCTTCTTTTGTTTAATTATTTTTATCTGAGCATTAAATAATGTTTTTTTTTTTTAAATAAAAATAAAAATTCTGAGCTAAATAATGAATGGTTCTTACTAGTACTATTGCCATACTTATAGGGGACACGATGTCGGTGATTGTATATATTATAAAGGCTTCTGGTACATAATAAACTCGTTTGTAGGGGACTTAAGATCAGAGTCCTCAGTGGAACCACCATCTTTGTTGTATAGATATCAGTCACTCTCACGTGGTTGCCATCAACACATTCATTAGGTATTTGGTTTTTGTTAATGTGATAATGTCAATTCACTTGTAAATTAGTATTGTTAATCGATCTACTCTTAGATTTGTCTTTGTATTATGTGCATATTTAATGTGAGATGAGAACTTAATAAAATAAATAAATTTGTAAGATTTTTGAGAAGTTTTGACCTCTTATAAGTAATTAGAGATTTTATCAACTCTTTCAAACACGTACAAGGTTTGAATAAATTTTTGATTGATTAATTTTATTTAATAACAACCCAGTATTTAAAAGAACCAGATATGGTAAAAAAGAGACTCTCACATAAAATATGACTTCCATCCGACACCTACGACAACCCAATCTACTAACAAATTAGACCCATAATTAAATAATAATAATGTACAATATTTAATTTTTTATGATCAATTTAGGGCCGAAATTAGTTAGGAAGTGTTGGTACAGTTTCCGGTATGGTGACGTGTCGCCTTGTGATTTGGTACTGATCTCGAACGACCACCTCGATCCTGCAAAAAGAGCAAACAACTCGTCAGGGGTGCCGACTACGCCCACTCCGATGCCTAAGTCAGTCTAAAATCAATTTTCTGCAGAGTATTCTGAATTTTAATCTCAAGAGCTTAGAGAATTCGTGTATTATACCTGGTGTGATCATCTCTATTTATAGGCCAGATTTTCTTGTCACCTAGTTGAATTAGGAGTCTGAGTGCTTGACACCTAGTTGAATTAGGAGTTTGAATCCTAGCCTGGTTGATCTTTAACCATATCTTCAGGGAGTTCGTGTAGAAGTGTGAAGTCCATAGTTGATTGCGTTTGTACTTCTTTAAATTTGATTCTGTGTCAATAACTATCTCATCCCATAAATTAGGGATCTGTGGTTTATCCCTGATCTTCTGGGATCTTATCCTTATCGCACTCTAAGACGAGTGTGGCGCATGGCACCTTTCAGAGGACTGTAGCATCTTTCAGCCAGCCTCCGAGATGATGATATCCGAGATATGTTTGTTTCGACCTGGACATTTCGTGGTATCGCCGCGCCATAACAGGGTTGTATAAGTCCGAGATGTTTATACTCCGAGACGTTGGCATATTCAATGGACATTACTCCGAGGAGATATTACACCGACTCGAGATCATCCCGAGAAGTTATTACTCCGAGATACAAATATCCGAGATGTGCTTGCTCCGTTCTGATTGGGAGATCCCGGAATATTTTGTATACTGTAACCTGGAATGTTAAGACCGAGACATCGTCATACCTCCGAGATGTTTTTATACCTAGACGACATCTTCTTCGCTGGGCGGAATTAATGTCCGAGACATAACTCCGAGATGTCATCGGATCCACGTGTCTCTAGGGTTGATTTTATCCCTAACAGGAAGATATTTTTTCAAAGGAAAAGGAAAATGGCAATAGTATCACTATTTAGTAAATTACACCAGGAATCTTATCCTAAAAGAAGCCCAAGGCTTTAATAGATAGGTGATGATGAAAAGCAACGTTTAAGATTTGGACAACCTATTCCCGAACAGTGAAAAAAATTATTAACCGACGGTTCCAAGCAAGTGTGGAATATGGATATGGATATGATATATCTCCAACAGTAAATATACCTCCACAACAAATGGTTGATAAAGAATGCTTATAACTAACAAATTCCCTTCCCTCTTCTTTATTGGAGATCTAGTAATTTTTTTTTTCCCTTTCTACAGCATTTTTTTGTTTAACTAGATACATATTTTTTTTTAGAATAATGATACACCATGTGATGGCCAGATATGTATAGCATCAACCGCGTTGTCATTAAACCGGCTCTTATGGTCACCACTTGGCCTCCGCACATGTTATGGCAATCATAACATGGTCGTTGGATATGTTTGGTGGCCGTCAGACCTGTTCTAGTGGCCAACAGCGTATAGCATCAACTGCGTTGTCATTAAACCGGCCCTTATGGTCACCACTTGGCCTCCGCACATGTTATGGCAATCATAACATGGTCATTGGATATGTTTGGTGGCCGTCAAACCTGTTCTAGTGGCCAACGGCGTATAGCATCAACCGCGTTGTCATTAAACCGGCTCTTATGGTCACCACTTGGCCTCCGCACATGTTATGGCAATCATAACATGGTCGTTGGATATGTTTGGTGGCCATCAAACCTGTTCTAGTGGCCATCGTGTAGCTGTCACTTTCTTTCTGGCGACCACCGTGTGGCCGCTAAATTTGGCGAGGGGCTTCCTCCATAGACTACTCCAACAACCATTTTTATTTTTGTCTTGAGAAAATGTTTTTAAAAATACTTTTCAAAGTAGTTATGCAAACAAGCTTTCAAAGGTAATGGCATATAATACATTTTTAGATAGGATCCCACATTGTAGAAAAAAATCTCAAAATATTTTAAAATAGAAAATACTTTTTCAAAGTAGTCGATACAACGGGCTTGTTTGACAAACCATTCTCAACTCTCTCTCTTTTTCTTTTCATTTTTTTCAAAAAAATCAAATAAAAAAGATTATAACTTTATTACACTTTTTATATCATATTAATCATATTTTATTATTATTCAAATAAAAAAAACTCACTACAAAACAAAATTTTTTCACTTTTTTATAAAACATTCTCAAATTTTATATCACATCAATAACTTCTTACTATACAACAAATAAATATTTCATAACACAATTACTTACCAAACAAGCTTACGAGAGAGAAAGAGAGAGTTTTAACTTCGGAGTGGGGAAGAAGGAATTGATTGATGTAATCTACATGTGAAATGAGATTAAAACTTTTGTAAGAAAAAAGTAAATTTCTTTTTTATTATTAATACGAATAAATATGTTTGACTTTTTTAAAAAAATAGAAAAATTAATGGTTGCCAAACAGGCCCAAAATAATAATGGCTCTACTTGCCTACTGATAAGGTTCTTGGAATTCTGCAGTTACTTCTTGTTTTCTGAGTCAATAATTACTGTCACAAAAGAGTTTCGTGTGGGAAACGTATAACTGCCTCCTCATGGCTATTTGATCAAAAAAAGATTTTTCAAAAGAGATTCTTTTATGAAGGCTTTATTAAATTTTGTTGTCTTTATTTTTTTTTTTTTAAAAATAAAAATATGAACAAACAATCCAGATATAAAACAAACCACAAAATATAAAAATAATTGAAAAAAATTCGCTTATAATCCTTGATTTTTCATTATTTTAACAAAAATATACTCAAACTTTAAAAAGTCTTAATTTAGAGTATTCATCTTTTATTATTTTTTTTTTTCAATTTCAACCTACAATTACAATTTTCCGTTAAATCCTATTCAAATTCTCAAAATATGTGTTTTAGAAATTTTTTTAAAGATGTAGGCATGGACATTTTTGTAAATTCTGTTAAATTTTTACAAACACCTAAATCCTAACAATTTTTTTCTTTTTTTTTTCCTAAAAAAAAAGGGATATTTTGAAACTTTTTACAGGATTTAACGAAAAATTCTAATGGTGGATTGAAATTAAACAAAAATTGAAATATGAATACCCTAAATTGACACTTTTTAAAATTTGGATACCTTTTTACAAAATTGATTAAAGTTCAAGAATTATAAATGAATTTCTCACAAAATAATTTTATTATCCATGTGAAGATGTTATTGTATAAATTCTATCCAACTTTATTATTATTATTATTATTATTATTATTATTATTATTATTATTATTATTATTACAACTACTATGATGCTTTAATGTTTTTAATTTTTAAGTATATTCATCTAAATAATGAAATTTTAAATTGATGGGATTGAAATTTCAATCAACTGGAATTTCGTCATTTTTAAAATCTTAATAATTTTTAAAATTCTTCATTCATACACTAGCAAGTGATCTTAAATTAATGGCAAACTATGTGAGGCACGTGAGATGGAAGTTCACTGTGTGTAGAAATAAAAACAAAAACAAAAATCAAGAAAAATAAAAAGAAGGATTCAACAATATCGGTGTACCCCTCTTAATTTATTTTAACCTAATTATATTTACATGGTTATTGTACAGGTAGTGTAGGACAGCTTCAAAACCATGGAACCCTTCACTTTAGTAGTTACAATTAAGAATTGGTCTATGAAGTTTTTGGATCATAGACAACATATCATCTAATAGTTCCTTCCCTTCTTGATAGGATTTCATCATAAGTTTGATAGCATCTTGAAATGCTTTACTGATGTGAACCAATTGAAAGAGAACACAGCCACATAGGAAATAGATAGGTTGGATGTTTCGAGTGAGCCAGAAACTCTTAAAACACAGTAAACTATATTTACTTAACAAAATTCAACATACTTATTATTTATTAATAATCCCCTTTAAATAGAGGAACAATACTTATCGGTTACAAAGATAACTATTAATCAAAATATGACTCTTAAACCATCTAACTAACACACTAGGATTAAGATGGACTTTACTATTATAGACTAGGACTCTATTAAGAATCTGACTCAATCTTAAACTTGAAGATATAACTTCCCTTATTGAACTCTAACACGAGTCAAGACCAAATAATAATGATCATATCATTCACAAATATTTTTAAACTAATTACTAGTACCTTCAACTTTGTTAGGATTTGCGTTGCCATATTCGGCATTTGTAACGTCCCGCCTTTTACAAAAAAGCGTAGGTAAAAATTTTGATTTTCACGTGACATTACGACATCATCAGAGTTGAGATTTAGTAGCGAAATATATATATTTTTTTTCTTCTTAAAACTTAGAAATATAATATATCAGAGCTGACTGAACTACTTCAATATATAAATAAATATAATTTGTCGTTCTCACATACTAAATACACACAAACAATAACATATATGCCACATGCAGCACTAATAACACGTAACCATTGTTTTAGCTTAGTATAACCAACATATAGATTGGATCCGGCTTGGGTGGCTGAGATTTAATCAAGCCCTTCTTTAAAAGCAAACGTTGTAGCCTAACTCTCTCTTAGCTTTTGACAAAAAAAAAAAAAAAACTCTTCAGCTCTCACTCTCTTGGGCTATAAAGCACAATGGGCGCATTGCGCACCACTCCCCTCTGAACAAAAAGATCACACCCCTGTTTGGTTGCCAGGAAAATGAAGGAAAGTGAAAGTAATTAAGACAGATATACTCATTGGATTTTTTTTTACCAACCCTCTCTCTCTCTCTCTCGTCTCCCTCTCAAAAAAAAAAAAGAAACAGATACAACTCAATTTATTGGTTCAGTTCCCTGTTTGGTTGCCAGGAAAATGGACGAAAGTGAAAGTAATTAAGACAGATACACTCATTGGATTTTTTTTCACCAACTCTCTCTCTCTCTCTCCAAAAAAAAAAAAAAAGATAGATACACTCAGTTTTGAGTCTTACGTTTTATGTTGTTTTGGTTTGGACAAATGAAAAGCTTGATGGAAGGTTTAAGCTGAATTGAGTGAGTGTGTTGTTTTTTTTTTGTTTCATGGGGTCTAAAGAAATGAAATAAGAGTCCTCTTTCTCTCTGTTTGGTATCTGAGAATTGAAAGGAAATGGAGAGAAACGAAAGTTTCTAACTTTTTATGTTCTGCATTCTTTTTCTTTTTCTTTTTTTAATCCAGAAAAAAAACGGAGAGTTAAGTTGCTTCACAAGAAAACAAAAAAATGCTCGATTAAATCTCAACCATCCATTTGTTTTACAGCACGGTGCTGTAGTTTTAAACTACAGCACGGTAAACTACAGCACCCAAGCCGGATCCATAGATTATTAGACATTAAAAGTAATGCAAAAAGCTTCATTCACAAACATCAGGATTGGTATAATAATCCTGATGGTCCTGACCTAACTCTTGCTCTGCATAAACATGTATGTGATTGCGGTTATCATCACAATCCTATATTGCGATCAAGTGAGTCAACTGCCTTCATTAATATAATGACAAACTGATTTATTTAATAATATACGATGCAATAATATGATGTAATGACAGATCTATATGCACAATCTCATTAACAGTTCTATATGCACAGTCTCATTTATAGATGCCGTGAGACTCTAACTCATAATACGGTCTTATCATGTATAGATGGATAGATAAATGCCATGAGACTTTAATTCATGATACAGTCTTATTATTGCCGTGGAACCTATGTTCCATCTACATGAATAGATGCCATGAGATTTTAACTCATAATATGGTCTTATCATTACCATGGGTATTTTACCATCTCCAGTCTTACCATAGATAGTTTATAAGCACAATGCAATAATATGATTTATGACAGACTATATTCTTGGAACCTATGTTCCATCTACATGAAGCATATGCTTCATTAATTAAGAGCCTATGCTCAATGCTTATTAATTAATGGAAGCCTATGCTTCATTTATTAAGAGCATAAGCTCAATGCTTATGAATCTTGCTAGAAGCATATGCATTCCAGGGTCATATTTATTAATTCTTTAAGGGGGCCTATGTTTCAACTGATGGCCTATGCACGCCAACTTTGTTATTAATCCTGTATAATAATTATTCACCACAGTATACAATATACTATTCATGCACCTATAAATAAACAAAGCAGAAATCACAATATTATGAAAGTCAACCACGTATGATCCTCTGTAAGTATTTTACAAAATTGGTTTGATTGTATTTCTAGGATTAATGGTTGAGTCGGTCTTAAGTTGGTGTTCAAAAAAATGATTAAGAGTGCAAGAGAGTACACGTCGTTCGCAATTACGTTCGAACGAAGAAGCTCTACACACTTTAAATTGCAAGGCAGTGTGCTTCGTTCAAAATGCTGTCGAAGAAGGTTCGAACATGGGGATCTAGGAGTCAAAAATTCAAGTTCCAGAATGTTATGTTCGCAGTAACGAACGAAGAACGAAGAACGTCAATGCCTCAAGTACTTCATAGAATTTGTCGTTTGCAATGATGTTCAAAGAATGTTCGAATGTAGTAGTGATAAATAAATCAAGTAAAACCTTTCATTCGCAATGACGTTCGATCGCTGCAGACATGAAACTATGAAACTCTAGTTGATGTTTGATCGAGACTTGCTGAAGTTCAAATGCTGTCTTCTTTGGCGGCATTTTTATTAAACCCTTTTTTTATGAACCTAGATATTAAGTTCGTAACGGTGGGTAATTTGGATAGGTTCTTAGAGGAAATATAGACTTCCTTCAAACATGTGTTTGGGAATACGAGAGAATTTTAGAGGAACCTCTGGACCTCACAACCGAGGCATTGGTTTGCTGTGGCGGACCTAAGCTTGTAAAAATGGAGGGGCCAAATTTAAAACAAAAAATTTTGAAGGGACAAAACTAAAAAAAATTAAAAAATTAGAGTGTAAATTTTTTTTTTTTTTTTTTTTTTAGGGAAACTTTTGGGGCTTGGGGGATCAGGGCCACCCTTGGCCCCTATGCAGGTCCGCCCCTGGGTTTGCTATATAATTCTTTACCGAACTTTATTTCAAAATGTTAGTAAATTAAATAGAGTTTACAAACTGACTTAGGATGTGTTTGAGATTGCAATTTCGTAGATAAAAAATGTAATTTTAAATCAAGTCGCAGAAAATAAATCATTTAGGAATTGTAGTTTTAAAAAATTTCAATTTGAAAAACGCAGAAATCTGCATTTTCAAATCACAGGCAATGTGGTGCTTTTTTGAAAATGCAAAATTTTAAAGGCCAAACTGCGATTTTTTCCAAACGTTTAACTGCACAATTTTTTTTTAAAAAAAAAAAAGAAAAAGAAAATCGCATATTTTTTAAAATCGTCTGACTTGGATTCTTACCCACTGAGACACCTTATAGGATTACATGCTCCATTTTACAATAGTTGACTCCATCACCAGTAGTGAAACTCCTACAACTACTGATTCTCATTATGAGAATTTTTTATTTTTTTTTTGACATGTCGACAAGAGAGGGGAGGAAGAATTCGAACTAGTGACCTCCGCTTCATGAATCGTGATATTCAGCCAATTAAGTTAACTTTTGGGGACTCGTTACGAAAACTTATTCCATAAAGTTTGTTGAGTTAGTGGTTCGATCTTGAGCTATTGTGGTGAGATCAGGTGCATCGTAAATAATTGTGGTAACTGAATTTATAATTGACTTGGTAATCATGTGTATTAAACAACAACTTGGGATGAAAATCAGAATTTTCAAACTTCACAAAAAGCATTTTCTAATGTGTTGAACAAATGCATCAGTAAAATGACTTCCTAGGTAAAAATTAATAAAAAAAATATATGGAAGACCCAATAAAGACATGTGGGGGGCAAGTTGGATGGTTCTTGTTTTTCATGCCGTATATGACACGCGAGGAAACAATAAAAACATGGAGAATGTTTGTTAATAGTTTTGAAAAACATTTATTTGCGTTTTGCTTTGAGAATGTTTGTTAAGAAGTGTTTTTATAGGGTCTACATTTAAGAAAATATTTTGAAAATTATTAAGTGAACTTTTGAAAACTCTTTTTTTTTTTTTTTTTTTTTTTTAAAGAAATAAATACTAAGCATATTTATTTTCAGAAGACGCAAACAGATGTAAAGTCAACTTCTTACTTAATTATAAAAAATTGAAAAAAGTAGCCATGCAGCCACCTTAAGTGCGCGGCCACTTCTATCCGATTAAGATGGCCGCATGTAGGGGTGGATCTGTCTGAGCAGGGATGGAATTAATTAGGGGGGGATCATGTCACCCTCTCTCAATTCCATAAAAAAAAAATTAGGTAAAAAAAAAAAAATTAGCCTACTGACTCCTATCAATAAATTTTTTTGCTCCTACGCATGAGAGTTTTTGGTTCTGTCCCTACCTAAGCTTTGGGGGATCTTTGGTAACCCCAAAAATTTTTAAAGTCTTAATAAAAATATGATTTTCTATACTTTGACTCCGGCAATGATGACTTTTTCACACCCCTAGACATGGCTTTCTAAACAAATTGCTAAAGATTTGAGAACAAAAAAATTTGTTGAAGATTTCAATACAGATATGATAATTGATGAATTTTATTCTATGAAAGATCGTCGCCGATTATAATTCCAAGGAGATGTCAAGTTATTTTTAGGATTTCTTTTTACATGTCTATAACAAAATTAGAAAGCTTTTGTATTCGAAAGGGTAGTTATTTTGAAAAATGATTTTATAGACATATAAATTAAGTTTAAGACTTGTTTGCTTTTATTTTATGTAAACGCGGGCGCACACAGATATAGAAGCTATATGTATTTATATATTTATTTATTTGCATAGGTTTGAATCCCACATAATTTTTTTGATTCCACTCTTGCCTGCATGGCCACCTGACAGAGGTAGTCGCGCGGTCACTCTTAAGATTGGAATTAATTTTTCTGTGTCGCTCTTAAGATTGTATTTAGATGCTTATGGAATTAGCAAACCTTTATGCTTTGCTTGATTAGTAGGTCCACTTAGAACAAAGTTCGATGTGTATATCAGTTTTTTCCATCAATTCCTTTCCTTTTCCAATTTGTAAGATTTGAGCTTGGTGGATTGGTGTCGGATAAGTTGTCGCAGTTACTGACAGATACTTTCACGTAGTTTCTTCAAGCAATAGTTTTGCCCATGTCCACGTAGGAGAACAAAGTGTAATGAAAGAAAGATATCAATTAAGCTTCAATTTTGGAGCTTAGAATATTAGGACCATTGATAATGATGGGACTAACTTTTCAATGTGGAGGTTGGAACAACGTGTGGAACATTATATGGTGCAAGTTGGAAAGCAAATGTAGTCGCTTGTAACTTTGTATGCTTTAGTAAAGAGAGCCCGTTCTATAAGGATGGGTTGTAAAGGTGATGTTTTACAGTTTTCAATAAGAATTAACACATCATTTAAGAAGACTAAATACAATAGATATGAGAACACCAAATTTTATGAAAAAAAAAAAAAAAAAAGAAGAAGAAGAAGAGAACTTTCTAGTTTTTCATTTCAAGAGCCCAACCGGCCCTAGAAAACCATCACCTCCTCTTAGCCCAACACTGCTGCCGGATCCCGCTGAAAGCCACCGCCATCATTATCCTCAAGCTCCCTTTTTATTTATTTATTTATTTATTATTATTATTATTTTAATTCAGACTACCCACAAACAGAACCTCCGTCTTTCCACAGAACTACCGCACGACTCCACAATCCAGTACACATGCCACCCACGAACAGAGCTACCGCACTCCCTAGATTGGCAACCAAATAGAGAAGAACCAGTGACATCTACACTAGCAAGAACTAGCATGGCTGGGACACCCCCACTTCCAACACAGTTGTTGTCCACCATCCCAAGCCTCTCCACTCTCGGCCAAAGCAAATGATAAAACCTACCAACTTCCAAACACCTAAGACTACTTCCGTTCAAAAAACAAAATCAAAATATCCCCAAACAGCATCACTGTGCCAACGCCACAGCCAAACACCCATGCAATCCACTCACCCCACGCTACTATGCCGCTGGCACCCAAACCCACCACCATGTTGCAACCAACAACCCACAACAATGGACAGTTCTTCGCACGACCTTAAGCACTGCCACCCAAACACTCAGACACCCAATCAATAACCACCACATAAATCCAGCCCAAGGGCCTTCAACAACAAGGTTGCCTACGAAGAAGACCATGGCGGATCTTACCACTACAAACACCATCACAAGCATCAAAACCCCGCCCCAACCTCTAGATCGGTCTCCTGTGTCACTGAAACTGGCACAAATCGAAAATCAGGCGGATTCCGGCTGTGGACTTCAGCATACTCTGACGGTGACTATGTGAATTCCGACGGCACCGTTGGCTCGAAGAGGTGGGGTGGTTTGTGGGTTGCTTCACTAAGGTTAGAAGGAAATAAAAGGAGTGATGATCCAGTGTTTTAGGCTTTAGTGTATTTAGTGTCTTTTAAATGATGTGTCAAATTCTTATTGAATGCTGTAAAATTGGTGTTTTACAGATAATTCGGATTGAAGGTTTTCTCTTAGTAAATACCAAAAGTTACGATATCCCAATAACTAAAATTAATTATTTATGATGATATGAAATTGTCAATCCAATCTTAACTCATTCATTGTTAAAAGAGGGAAAAAAAAATCAAGAATATATTTACAATATCATATCAACATATAGTGTTATATTGGTAGAATAGTGGTATGGTAATTGGTATATATCATTACTCTTATTAAGAGTGTAAACGAGTTGAGCTACTCGCGAGCTTACTCGGGATCGATTCGATTAAACTCGACTCATGCTCAACTCGATTATTAAATGAGCCGTTCGTGAACACAAAATTAGGTTTAATGACATTTAAATCCTGTAATGCTAGTATTGTTCTGATGGGTAATCAAATACTTAATTATATTATTGATATACAATAACAATGTCATTCGTATAATCCCAAATTAAGTTATTAGCATTGAAATTAACAATGTATTTCTTATAATTATAAATTAAGTATTATCATTAGAATTTATATTATATGATTATATCATCCTATGTATCCAATGATAATAAAAGGAGAGAGATTTTCGTTGTATGTGGATCACTCGGATAAATACAGTAATTCACAATAAAAGCGTATACTATAATTTAACATCGTGCCATATATCATATAATCGCTATATTATATCATTATGATCACATGACCTAAATATTATCATTAAATACTTAGGAATCGTTAGATCACAATATATAAAATCTAATATCATATGAATTGTTAGATCATATGCTCATATAATAATATTTAGATCATATGATTTAAGTAATATCATTAAATATTTAGAATAAATATTATTCATAATAATCATACTTATTATAGATAATCTCATATCATGTCATATGATTCTTAATTCATATATGTATATAGCCACATAATATCACATAACTTATTAGAATTTGAATTAACAATATGATTTTTATAATCACTAATTAAGTGAAACAACAATATTAGATCATATGACCATATGATAATATTGTATATGATCTAAATATTATCATTAGATACTTAGGATAAATAAAATTATCATATGATTCATAATTCATAAATATATATATAATTACAAATTAAGTTATAAGTTTAAATTATAGCCACATAATGTCATATAAGTATACAAATTTATATTAATACAATGATTAAGTATTTAGATACTTGGATACAATATATACTATAAAGTATATATGTATATAGTGTGATAATAATAACCCATAGCATACTAACTAGTTAGAACATACATACTAACATATTAATGTTACAAACTTAATACATGTTATCATAACTAACATTAATATTGTTGTGTAAAAGGCATGGCGTTACAATCATATATGCTAGTTAATATTTATATATATTGAAATTGTTACAATTTTCTATCAATGGATACTTAAGAATCGTTAGATCACATGATCTAAAATCTAAAATCAAATGATATGATTCATAATCCATAAATATATAAAATTACAAATTAAACTATAAGTATAAATTATAATAACATAATGCCACATAAGTATATAAATTCATACTTATCCAATGATTAAGTATCTAGATAATTAGATACAATGACTAAGTATGATCCAAGTATCTAGAATAAAAATGTAAGTATCTAGATTATAATTTGATGATTCATAATTCATAAATGTATAACTATAAATTAATTAAACTATAACTTTGAGTTTCACGTAATCACATTTGTATAAGTTTAAGTCCACTTAATTACAAATTAAGCTATAAGTATAATTACTTAATTATATTTATATTTATAGCTTAATTTATAATTATATAATTACATAATCATATTTATATAGTTCACATAATCACACTTAATCATAATTATAGCTTAATTTATAGTTCACATAATCATATTTATATAGTTACATAACAATAATCATATTTATAGTTCGCATAATCATATTTCAATTGTGGCAAAACTAGGCATTTTGCTGATAAATGTCCCAAACCGCCTAGTAAATTGAAAAAACAAAATTAATACGTTAAAGATTGATGACAGTGAAAAAGATCTTATTAGGAATTTACAATCTAGAGAATCTTCTGACTTATCTGACATTAATATTTTAACATTTGATGATTCTGATTATCAATTTGCTAGTGAATTTTCTGACAATAATGTTTTCAAAATTGGTTGCAATGATTCTTGCTGAAAAAATATCAAAACTTGTAATGTTCTTACCAAGTAGAAGAACAAGAAGATTTGTTAATTACATTGATTTCAAAAATTGAAAATACTAAGTTAAAGGAAGAATATCTTAGAAAACTCAAGAAAACAATGATTAAAGGCAAGAGGAAGCGATCAGTGACTACTATACTCGAGCGTGACCATAGTAGCATCTGTCTATTAGACGGATGGAAACCGCAGGCATTCCCTCAAGCTCAGTTTAGTAATAACCTGACTGAATTCTATCAGAACATTAGTGGGACCCAAAATGGTTTATACTAATAAGACATGAGGATTCTCATTACGAGAGTCAAACTCATTTTCTAACATTTATCTAACAACATGATAATTGCCTTGAGGCCACTAAACCACTACCCTTAATGGTATATGAAAGTAATTCTTAATTTATCATATTTGCAATGATATTTAGCGTGCATTCTATAAAGAAAACTAAAACATAATTATGATGGTTTAAATAAAGGGAAATTTTATCATAATCACATCAATTTTCCCACAATTTCAATTTACTCTTTGAATTTTAAACTCGAATTTTAATTTCTTGAGTTTTTCACATTTTTAATTATTCCATCCAACATGGCTTCCATGGTATTAACCTCGTTAATAATAGATGCAAACAGTTTTGCCATGTCACATGCCACATGTTAAAAATTAAATTTTATTATATTAAAATACCAAAAAAGAAAAAACAAACAAACCTAAATTTGCGGTTTGTCAAACATTCCCAAACACATCTTTCATTTTCTTAATAAAAAAAAAAAAAAAAAAAAAAAACACATCTTTCAAGATATTTCATTTACAATCAACGGTAAATCCTGCAATTTAATTCACCTTTCTGGTGGAATTTGTCGTGACCACGAGTTAACAGTAACCATATCAGGCCCAATTGCAGCTCTCTGCCTTTGTTGGGCCACTACTTTCTAGATTTTGGGCCATCTCGTGTATTTGCAGGTGGAGAAATAGATCTCCATTGCTTCTTTTGAACTCCTTGACATGCCGACAAAAAGTTTCTGACCAGCATTTGCCGAGGTAACCACTTCAGCTTCTGAAACCTTAAAATGGATCCAACAAAAAGTGTAATAACAATGAATCTTTCTTCAAAATCCCTCACAAAACGTCTCTCCAAGAAATCTTTAGCTCAACATTCCTACCTAAGCCTAAAATAATCTTTAGGCAAGTCCAAGGTAGTGGGCTTAGAATGTGAATGCTCGTTAATTGGGCCTAATTGGGCCTAAGTTAGTTTAGAAAATTGATCAATAACCTAATATCCATCAATTAAAAATTTTATATTGTACATGTATACAAGAGTAATACTATTTAGTAGATTCTTATATAACTGTCACACAACTTGATGATGTGATAGTGAAAATCAATTTTTGGATCAGCACTTGTAAAAAAACTTGGTGTTTTAATTGTTGAAAATGCTATTTTTAAAGTTGGCGTTCGAATGAGTAAGCCGGTTCATTAGTAACTTCGTATGCTACTCGGGTTTCATGGATTCCTCCCTGCAACATTTGGATGTGCATCGACCTAGTTTCCAACCAAGCTACTCTAATCTTCATCTCATTCGGACGTGATTCGATCGAGCTTCCAACTGAGCTTTTCTGCCCATGTGTGATTTTTCCTCGTACAAAAGCTCTCCAACTGAGCCTTGCGACCGAGCTTAATTCTCAAGAGTAAACTTGAACTTTAGTTGAAACATACTTGTCGGACAGATACCAATTGAACCTCTTGGGTAGACATGATTTTGTGCATTAAACAACCTCGTTCAATCGAGCTTCAAACGAGTCTTCCAACCGAGTGTCTCTGGAATTCTTCTTAAATAACTCATTCGGACCTAGTTCAAAAGACTATACCAACCGCGTGCCTCGAGAGTTCTTCTCAAGTGACTTGTTCGGACTTACATCAATGAGCCTTTGAATGAATGTCTCGATACCTCTTCATTGATGTAGCTCGATCTTTCAGACGAGCTGGGAACCAGCACTCCAAACGTGTGTCTTGGTTCTTCAATAAAACCAACATTTTGAAATCCAACCCAAGTATTAAGCTTAGTCTATCAAACTTTGACTTACATCAAATTGTTGTGAACACCGAATTAGCCAAACATAAACTTATCAAAACTAACCTAGCCAAAGAAACCCTAGTTTTCTAAAACTTTTCGTCCATTCGGCCACCCTAGTTCTCACTCAAACTTTCTTCCACAACACTCAATGGAGAGAGAGGGGGTTTACAACCAAAAATCTCCAAGAACATATTGTTTTTGTAAATATAATCTTCCCACTCTCTTTAAACTTTTATTGTTTCAATTTCTCACGTTTTATTACTACTCCAAAATGGTTTTTTAAAGAACTAGTTATAGTTGTGTGATTGAGTTGTTTTGCACATGCTAATGAACTGATTTAGTATATGTGTTTATGCTTCTTTGATACTTGAAAAATCATTTGTCAAATGGATGATTTTGGCCGTGTGTTTTTAAGTGTCATGTGCATAGTGTTTGATCGATCGAAGATGTGGTTAGGCTATTAGTTGGTGCATGCTTTTCAATTTTGGTAAACACACTTTACATGAAACACACTTTTGTGCTCATGATCGATGTTTCGGCCATGGGAAGTAATTCACTTAGCCAAAACTTTTCTTTTGATTAGAATATCCACGGTTAGGCTTTGATTGGTTTAGTTTGGCAGTGCAATCAACTGCATCATCAATCTAAAATGTAAAATGCGGCTTTATTTGTTAAATTGGAAAAAAATATAAAAAGCCCCCTAAACTAACAATTAATTGTAGAATAACTTATTGAATTTTCAAGTATACTAATATGACCTATCAAACTATCAAAGTGTGCCAAAAATGACACTTTTGTCAAAATATTCCTATAATACCTTTATTCTCTTAAAAACTAAACTATTTTTTTAAAGAAAAAAAAAGGATAAATGTAAAATCAATCCATGTAGTTGGCCTAAATTACAAATCGCTCATTGCGGTATAAAAAATAATTCAAATGTCTTCAAGGTAGGCAAAAAATAACAATTTAGTCATTGTAGTCAAATTTCTTCAAAATGCTTGACGGATTCTGTTAGTTACAACGTCAACACCAATAAAATGATGACATGTGTCACTCTTACTAAAAAAAAAATCAATATATTAAAAATATACATTTATAAAACTAAATCACTCTCTACAGTCAAATTTTCATCAAAACACTTGACGAATTTTGTCAATGTATCATGTCAGCATCAATAAAATGACGACACGTGTAACTGTTAATAAAATATATATTTATATAATATTTAACTGGGTGGCTGCCTAGCCACCCATTTTCTTCTTCTTCCTTTTTTTTTCTTTTCTTTTAATTAAAATTTTTTAATTTTTAAGCTTTAATTTCTTCAACTTTGTAGTTTTATATTAATATCTTTTTAAAATTTCTTTTTTTTTTTAAAAAAAAAAGTTTTTTTTATTAATTTTTAAGAGAATAAAAGGTATTATATGAATATTTCGACAAAAATAGTCTCTTGGGCACACTTCAGTAGTTTGATGGATCAAATTAGTACACTCAAAAGTTCAGGGGGTTATTCTAAAATCGGCTATTAGTTCAGGGAACTTTTTTATATTTATCCCTTAAAGTTCTCTTCTTCGGTTCTTTGTTTTTTATTCTCAAAATAAAAACATTAACTTACAACAAAAAAACAATAACTATAAAAAACTTAAAATTCTTTTACCTAAAATAAAAACACTTAAAAAGGACATTTTTGTAATCCCAACCAAAAAACCTTCTGTCAGAAACTTCTTGAGAACTCTCTCGAAAAAACTTTCTGCCAGAAAAGGCTTGGCTGGTTCACCAGCCATGGAGGGAAGCTTCCCTACCCACCCTTCTTCTCCACACTTTTTCCTCTATCTGCCCATGTTCTGTAATGCCCCGCTTGTACAAAAAGCGTAAGTAATTATACCTAAATAATTACGTGACATTATTACATCAGAGATGATAAATTTTGCAGCGGAAAATATGAATTTTTTTTTTTTTTTTGAAATGAGAGGAACAATTCTCTTATAACACATTAAAGCTTGACTAAAACACCTCCATATGCATTAATATAAACAAATGGTTTTCACATAATAAATAAACACTAAAAAAACAATAACATACGTGCCACATGCGGCACTAATGTTATATAACCATTGTCATATTACAAATCATAAAGTAAAACATTACTTATCAAAGGAATGCGTAAAGATAAGTCCTAACATTATCATAAAAAGATAGAATATACTGGTGGCCCATCACACAAAAGGAGGCACTAGATAGCCTTATCCACATAATCAGGATTAGTAGAAGGATCCAGATAGTCTTGATATTCTATCCCTTCCATACCTACACAGTCATCTATAAGATTGTGGACAAGAGTCCAAAGACCACAATCCATATACGCATAAGTGAGTCAACTGTTTTCAATAACATGATGTTTATAAATTTATTTAAAGAAACATAATGCAACGATATAATGACAGTTTTAGATGCAGAATCTTATGTATTTACTTTCTTCTTTTCTCACTCATTCCAGGACCATTAAATCCATGTTCGTCTTAGCGGCTCTTTATTAGAGCATCAACTCCCTCACCATGTTTTATCAATACTAGTAGGTATGACTTGCTAGTACGTTGGCAGCTATGCTAACATATTGTTGGCGGCATAGGCAGCATCGACTTTCCCATGCCATTGGTAGTATCAACTTTTCAACTTTTATTTATTATTGTTTTTGACATGGGTAGCATCAACTTTTCCACTCATTATTAATAAGTTTATTAATCACAATAGTAAAATATGCAAATTCCATTCACACGCATACAATTAAATAAACCATAAACATATATTATGAAAATCAGTATCATCCTCAGTAAATAATAAATACTTACAGTTTCTAGCTTCCAAGGAGTTCACACACACACACACGTGTTTCCTGCAATACAATTTATTCATGTGATAATAAATTAGCACATAATATTATTTCACCATCCTTGTTACTTTTTATCTTCCAATTAATTTACTATAGCCTTTATTTCAAACATTACTTTGGCTTATAAAATAAACATGCAATATCACTACTTATTTTTAAAACACGCATTAACACAATATTCATTTTGAATACTTTAAAATTTAGATAGGCATTATCTCAACCATTTTATATTTTGTACACAGCAAAGTGGTGCAACTTCTTTGATTTTAAGAGCCCTTGGTAAGCCCTAAACCTTTAGCTCATGTTTTTATCATTTTTTAAGTTATTAGGTTTAAAAATATGTGTGCTTGAGTTGTATTTTTAAACATAGAGCTATATATATATATATTTGACAATTAAAATATATTTCAAGCATCGTTATGTTGTCCAAATGTTTTAAGGTATTTTTGGCATTAGCTATATTAATTCCGTTACTCTGCCCAGATTTTATAAATTAAAATAATGATTGTTTTAATTTATGCTGTTATGCCGTCCAATTGTTTTAAAAATATAAAACTCATTATTTATGTTAATGAGGTTATTATGTCTATTTTATTCAAATGTATGAATATGTTTTAATAATAATGCCCGTTTTAATTTAAGGATGTTTTAGGAATTAATTTAATAAATGTCGTCGTTAGCCTTCGGTCTTTGCCATGCGACTTTAACGTAACCTTTGGTCTTCAGAGTCTAATCAGTGATCACCAATAATAATAGACCAAGGGTTTAAGATCTAAGACACTAATCACCAATAAGACCAGAAGTTTAAGTCCCGAGGCAAGTTTAATAAGACCAGAGATTTAAGTCCTGAGGCATGTACAAGCAAATAAGTCTGTACATATTCATAACTGTCATTTCATCATATGGTTGTATTGTGTATTTTAAATAAACCAATATTTCATTATATTATTAAAGGCAGTTGACTCACTTGATCATAGTATGGGATTGTGCTGATGATCACAATCACGTACATGTTTATGCAGGATGAAAGGAATGACGAAACTACTATGATTATTATGCTAGTATTTATGCATATGAATGAGACTTTTAATTATTACTTTTTAATATGTAAATTTTATATGTTGTTTTGTACTAGGTTTAAACAATGGTTATGTATTATTAGTGTCGCATGTGGCACATTGTTAATGCTTTGTGTGTAATTATTTATGTGAGAACGCCAAATTATATTATTTATATACTGAGGTAATTCAGTCAGCTCTGATGTGTTATATTTTTAAGTTTTAATAAAAAATATATATATTCTACTGTCAAATATCAACTCTAATGATGTCGTAATGTCACGAGTAAATTCAAAACTTTCACTTACGCCTTTTGTAAAAAGTGGGGCGTTACATGTTCAGTCTGCTCACGTCTCCTTTGAAGCCCTTATCAGGCTAGAGGTTTCTCTTGCTTTACCTTCCTTGGGGTTCTATCCACCCGTTGCTCCACCGTTGACGGTTTCTTTGCAGCTGGACCGATCTTCTTGTCCTCCTCCTGATCTAAGCCATGGATCTCCCAATATCTTGAAGTTTTTAGATTTGTTTTTTTTTTTCAAATCAAATTTACTAACTTCAGGAGGCCTCTCCATCATACGCTTCACCCCACCAGTTCCATGGTCCTCCAACTTCGATCCACATGCAATGGCTTCATCATTGGATCAACACGCGCTGGAACATGAGTTACACCCTCTAGAGCGCGCACATCACGTGCCGACGCAGGGTCAACTTAATGTTGCTTGTGCTGCCCTCTGCCAACTTAATTTAATAGATTGAATTAAAAAGAAATTATTTTACTCTAATTTGGAAGAAAACTAATTTATGTGCATGATAGTTTCTGTAGGTCTCATTTCACTCTTTAAAAAAAATAAAAAAATAAATAAAAATGTCTCATTTCACTCAATTTTTTTATTTTTAATTTCTTTTTCTTTTTCCTAGTTACAAGAACATGTAAAGTTTTGATTTAGCCATATTTCATCTAATCATGCATGTTACCTAGTCCAATCACGCCAATCTTGCCAGACAATATTGGGAATATGAAGCTTTAGATGTTTTAATCATCACATTTAAATTTAAGAAAGTAATTTGCCTCAAAGTGCTCAAAAAGAAAAGAGAGATAACATGCATCAAAGTAATCATAACATATGAAATTCGGATTTTTTTTTTTTTAAATAAAAAAAAAATATTTGAGTTTATGATTTTATTTGAGTTTTACAGAGAATGAGAACATTAACCTTTTTTTTTTTTTTTTTTTATCAATACTCCTAAAATAAAACATTTATGAGTTTAATCATTTATTTAATTTTCTAATAAGTTCCCGCATACGTGGTTTCATACTTTTTCTCAAAAATGAGAATGAACTTAAGATCTCTGCTATAAATCTATGATGCTATATTAAATCAAAATTCGTCTAAAATATTGAAGTTGATAAAAAAAAAAAATAGTAAATTTAATTATTATTACCATTTTAATATAGATATTTAAATTTAAAATAGTAATTGTTTCTTAAAAAAAAAAAAAAAAAAAAAAAAAAGATGAGGATAATGTAGGAAATTGAAGAAGTAATATAAAATTTGTTTTTGAAAAATAAAGATATTTGATTAGATTTGAAAAGGTTTAAACTAAGATGGAAAAATAAAATTAAAACATAAGTGTATCACAAATACAGCTTCCAACAGTACTGGAGATAGTAGTATGAATTGAATCTTGAGTTAAACAAGAGGATATTGTTCCGAAATCAAAACCAATCTATCAATCTATACTTTGCTTTTGCTTGTAACATCAAAGTTGAAGTGATTCCTCGACAGAAAGCAGGCATATATGAAATGCTTATTCAGATTATTCAAGTTTCTCAACGAAGTCATATCTAAGAAGACACACTGCTTTTCGATCTTAGGACCACTCTGCACTTTAAACGGTATAGGTGCTGAGATTTCTTTGAAACTAACATGGTTTGCTTTGGATACACTTCATTCATAGTTTCTATACTAATTGAAAATATGCTAAGTTCGGATACAAATTTCAAGTAGAACTGATCTTTAAAAGTCGGCTTGCAAGGAGAAGATGCATAAGAGCTTAAATACACATAGTTAAGATTAAATTTTGAGCCATGTGAGACACTTAAATCGTAACATTATAACATACCACGACGCTCCGCATTTGACGTCCACACGATAGTAGCCATTTCTCTTGTCATGACAGCTCTACTCATCTATCAGTAGTCAACGACTTAACACTATGCATATACATAGTACAAAGTGTCATCCTATTCAATCTCATACTCGATGAGCTGCGCCCGATCTCATACTCGACGTTGTGGCGGCAGCGACTCTGATACCAAATAATACAAACTTAAGATAGAACTCACTATTGAAAAGCAGCTTGCAAGATGAAGGTGCTAAAGAATTTATATACACATAGTTAATATTATACTTAAAACATGCATGTGGGAGACTCAGGATCGTCTAAAGTTGCAATTATGTGTGCCCTTATATCCTTAGCCAATTGTCATTTAAATTGGGATGGAGAAATTTTCCTAACCTAATATGTTAAACTTTTTTTTTTTTTTTTTTAAGTAATATATTAAACTTATATATGTTCAAAATGTACGTGAGAATTAATGTTTTATTAAAATACACGTGACAACCAATATTCTATTAAAAATGCATGTCAAAATGAATACTTTATTAAAAATGTATATCAAAATTACATATATTTTGATCACATATCCGTTCAATTGTTTGGATTAAATAAATTTCCTTTAACCTAATTTGTTCCATAATTTGATTACATTTTTGCATACGAAATGAGCCGACAACAGGGAGTCACCTGCCACGACCACGAGCTGGATTTGTTCCGTTATTGTGTCGTGTTATTCTTCCGATAAGGAATCTTGGCACTTGTTCGGTCAGTGACTCGGTATTGCATTATTTTTATTCTTTTTTCCTTTATCATTTTCTTCAAAGGGGTGGAGTGTCGATGGATTAAATTTTAAAAGACAAATAATTACTTCTTCTTTTGTTTAATTATTTTTATCTGAGCATTAAATAATGTTTTTTTTTTAAAATAAAAATAAAAATTCTGAGCTAAATAATGAATGGTTCTTACTAGTACTATTGCCATACTTATAGGGGACACGATGTCGGTGATTGTATATATTATAAAGGCTTCTGGTACATAATAAACTCGTTTGTAGGGGACTTAAAGATCAGAGTCCTCAGTGGAACCACCATCTTTGTTGTATAGATATCAATCACTCCCACGTGGTTGCTATCAACACATTCATTAGGTATTTGGTTTTTGTTAATGTGATAATGTCAATTCACTTGTAAATTAGTATTGTTAATCGATCTACTCTTAGATTTGTCTTTGTATTATATGCATATTTAATGTGAGATGAGAACTTAATAAAATAAATAAATTTGTAAGATTTTTGACCTCTAATTGCTAATTAGAGGTTTTATCAACTCTTACAAACACGTACAAGGTTTGAATAAATTTTTGGTTGATTAATTTTATTCAATAACACCCAAGTATTTAAAAGAACCAGATATGGTAAAAAAGAGACTCTCACATAAAATATGACTTCCATCTGACACCTACGACAACCCAATCTACTAACAAATTAGACCCATAATTAAATAATAATAATGTACAATATTAATTTTTTAGATCAATTTAGGGCCGAAATAGTTAGAAGTGTTTACAGTTTCCGGTATGGACGTGTCCCTTTGATTTGGTACTGATCTGAACGACCACCTCGATCCGCAAAAAGAGCAAACAACTCGTCAGGTGCGCTACCCCATCCGATGCCTAAGTCAGTCTAAAATAATTTTCTGCAGAGTTTCTGAATTTTAATCTCAAGAGCTTAGAGAATTCGTGTATTACCTGGTGTATCATCTCTATTTATAGCCAGATTTCTTCACCTAGTTGAATTAGGAGTCTGAGTGCTTGACACCTAGTTGAATTAGGAGTTTGAATCCTAGCCTGGTTGATCTTTAACCATATCTTCAGGGAGTTCGTGTAGAAGTGTGAAGTCCATAGTTGATTGCGTTTGTACTTCTTTAAATTTGATTCTGTGTCAATAACTATCTCATCCCATAAATTAGGGATCTGTGGTTTATCCCTGATCTTCTGGGATCTTATCCTTATCGCACTCTAAGACGAGTGTGGCGCATGGCACCTTTCAGAGGACTGTAGCATCTTTCAGCCAGCCTCCGAGATGATGATATCCGAGATATGTTTGTTTCGACCTGGACATTTCGTGGTATCGCCGCGCCATAACAGGGTTGTATAAGTCCGAGATGTTTATACTCCGAGACGTTGGCATATTCAATGGACATTACTCCGAGGAGATATTACACCGACTCGAGATCATCCCGAGAAGTTATTACTCCGAGATACAAATATCCGAGATGTGCTTGCCCCAAATCCGTATTTTGTATATTTAAAATTGAATGTAACTGAGATGTTTTATATTTGCTCTTATCAGACAAATGATGTACAATTTTATTTTTTTATCTTACAGGAAGATATTTTTTCAAAGGAAAAGGAAAATGGCAATAGTATCACTATTTAGTAAATTACACCAGGAATCTTATCCTAAAAGAAGCCCAAGGCTTTAATAGATAGGTGATGATGAAAAGCAACGTTTAAGATTTGGACAACCTATTCCCGAACAGTGAAAAAAATTATTAACCGACGGTTCCAAGCAAGTGTGGAATATGGATATGGATATGATATATCTCCAACAGTAAATATACCTCCACAACAAATGGTTGATAAAGAATGCTTATAACTAACAAATTCCCTTCCCTCTTCTTTATTGGAGATCTAGTAATTTTTTTTTTCCCTTTCTACAGCATTTTTTGTTTAACTAGGTACATATTTTTTTTAGAATAATGATACACCATGTGATCGCCAGATATGTATAGCATCAACCGCGTTGTCATTAAACCGGCTCTTATGGTCACCACTTGGCCTCCGCACATGTTATGGCAATCATAACATGGTCGTTGGATATGTTTGGTGGCCGTCAGACCTGTTCTAGTGGCCAACGGCGTATAGCATCAACTGCGTTGTCATTAAACCGGCCCTTATGGTCACCACTTGGCCTCCACACATGTTATGGCAATCATAACATGGTCATTGGATATGTTTGGTGGCCGTCAGACCTGTTCTAGTGGCCAACGGCGTATAGCATCAACCGCGTTGACATTAAACCGGCTCTTATGGTCACCACTTGGCCTCCGCACATGTTATGGCAATCATAACATGGTCGTTGGATATGTTTGGTGGCCATCAAACCTGTTCTAGTGGCCATCGTGTAGCTGTCACTTTCTTTCTGGCGACCACCGTGTGGCCGCTAAATTTGGCGAGGGGCTTCCTCCATAGACTACTCCAACAACCATTTTTATTTTTGTCTTGAGAAAATGTTTTTAAAAATACTTTTCAAAGTAGTTATGCAAACAAGCTTTCAAAGGTAATGGCATATAATACATTTTTAGATAGGATCCCACATTGTAGAAAAAAATCTCAAAATATTTTAAAATAGAAAATACTTTTTCAAAGTAGTCGATACAACGGGCTTGTTTGACAAACCATTCTCAACTCTCTCTCTTTTTCTTTTCATTTTTTCAAAAAAATCAAATAAAAAAGATTATAACTTTATTACACTTTTTATATCATATTAATCATATTTTATTATTATTCAAATAAAAAAAACTCACTACAAAATAAAATTTTTTCACTTTTTTATAAAACATTCTCAAATTTTATATCACATCAATAACTTCTTACTATACAACAAATAAATATTTCATAACACAATTACTTACCAAACAAGCTTACGAGAGAGAAAGAGAGAGTTTTAACTTCGGAGTGGGGAAGAAGGAATTGATTGATGTAATCTACATGTGAAATGAGATTAAAACTTTTGTAAGAAAAAAGTAAATTTCTTTTTTATTATTAATACGAATAAATATGTTTGACTTTTTTAAAAAAATAGAAAAATTAATGGTTGCCAAACAGGCCCAAAATAATAATGGCTCTACTTGCCTACTGATAAGGTTCTTGGAATTCTGCAGTTACTTCTTGTTTTCTGAGTCAATAATTACTGTCACAAAAGAGTTTCGTGTGGGAACGTATAACTGCCTCCTCATGGCTATTTGATCAAAAAAAGATTTTTCAAAAGAGATTCTTTTATGAAGGCTTTATTAAATTTTGTTGTCTTTATTTTTTTTTTTAAAAAAAATAAAAATATGAACAAACAATCCAGATATAAAACAAACCACAAAATATAAAAAATAATTGAAAAAAATTCGCTTATAATCCTTGATTTTTCATTATTTTAACAAAAATATACTCAAACTTTAAAAAGTCTTGATTTAGAGTATTCATCTTTTATTATTTTTTTTTTCAATTTCAACCTACAATTACAATTTTCCGTTAAATCCTATTCAAATTCTCAAAATATGTGTTTTAGAAATTTTTTTAAAGATGTAGGCATGGACATTTTTGTAAATTCTGTTAAATTTTACAAACACCTAAATCCTAACAATTTTTTTCTTTTTTTTTTCCTAAAAAAAAAGGGATATTTTGAAACTTTTTACAGGATTTAACGAAAAATTCTAATGGTGGATTGAAATTAAACAAAAATTGAAATATGAATACCCTAAATTGACACTTTTTAAAATTTGGATACCTTTTTACAAAATTGATTAAAGTTCAAGAATTATAAATGAATTTCTCACAAAATAATTTTATTATCCATGTGAAGATGTTATTGTATAAATTCTATCCAACTTTATTATTATTATTATTATTATTATTATTATTATTATTATTATTATTACAACTACTATGATGCTTTAATGTTTTTAATTTTTAAGTATATTCATCTAAATAATGAAATTTTAAATTGATGGGATTGAAATTTCAATCAACTGGAATTTCGTCATTTTTAAAATCTTAATAATTTTTAAAATTCTTCATTCATACACTAGCAAGTGATCTTAAATTAATGGCAAACTATGTGAGGCACGTGAGATGGAAGTTCACTGTGTGTAGAAATAAAAACAAAAACAAAAATCAAGAAAAATAAAAAGAAGGATTCAACAATATCGGTGTACCCCTCTTAATTTATTTTAACCTAATTATATTTACATGGTTATTGTACAGGTAGTGTAGGACAGCTTCAAAACCATGGAACCCTTCACTTTAGTAGTTACAATTAAGAATTGGTCTATGAAGTTTTTGGATCATAGACAACATATCATCTAATAGTTCCTTCCCTTCTTGATAGGATTTCATCATAAGTTTGATAGCATCTTGAAATGCTTTACTGATGTGAACCAATTGAAAGAGAACACAGCCACATAGGAAATAGATAGGTTGGATGTTTCGAGTGAGCCAGAAACTCTTAAAACACAGTAAACTATATTTACTTAACAAAATTCAACATACTTATTATTCATTAATAATCCCCTTTAAATAGAGGAACAATACTTATCGGTTACAAAGATAACTATTAATCAAAATATGACTCTTAAACCATCTAACTAACACACTAGGATTAAGATGGACTTTACTATTATAGACTAGGACTCTATTAAGAATCTGACTCAATCTTAAACTTGAAGATATAACTTCCCTTATTGAACTCTAACACGAGTCAAGACCAAATAATAATGATCATATCATTCACAAATATTTTTAAACTAATTACTAGTACCTTCAACTTTGTTAGGATTTGCGTTGCCATATTCGGCATTTGTAACGTCCCGCCTTTTACAAAAAAGCGTAGGTAAAAATTTTGATTTTCACGTGACATTACGACATCATCAGAGTTGAGATTTAGTAGCGAAATATATATATTTTTTTTCTTCTTAAAACTTAGAAATATAATATATCAGAGCTGACTGAACTACTTCAATATATAAATAAATATAATTTGTCGTTCTCACATACTAAATACACACAAACAATAACATATATGCCACATGCAGCACTAATAACACGTAACCATTGTTTTAGCTTAGTATAACCAACATATAGATTGGATCCGGCTTGGGTGGCTGAGATTTAATCAAGCCCTTCTTTAAAAGCAAACGTTGTAGCCTAACTCTCTCTTAGCTTTTGACAAAAAAAAAAAAAAAACTCTTCAGCTCTCACTCTCTTGGGCTATAAAGCACAATGGGCGCATTGCGCACCACTCCCCTCTGAACAAAAAGATCACACCCCTGTTTGGTTGCCAGGAAAATGAAGGAAAGTGAAAGTAATTAAGACAGATATACTCATTGGATTTTTTTTTACCAACCCTCTCTCTCTCTCTCTCGTCTCCCACTCAAAAAAAAAAAAGAAACAGATACAACTCAATTTATTGGTTCAGTTCCCTGTTTGGTTGCCAGGAAAATGGACGAAAGTGAAAGTAATTAAGACAGATACACTCATTGGATTTTTTTTCACCAACTCTCTCTCTCTCTCTCCAAAAAAAAAAAAAAAGATAGATACACTCAGTTTTGAGTCTTACGTTTTATGTTGTTTTGGTTTGGACAAATGAAAAGCTTGATGGAAGGTTTAAGCTGAATTGAGTGAGTGTGTTGTTTTTTTTTTGTTTCATGGGGTCTAAAGAAATGAAATAAGAGTCCTCTTTCTCTCTGTTTGGTATCTGAGAATTGAAAGGAAATGGAGAGAAACGAAAGTTTCTAACTTTTTATGTTCTGCATTCTTTTTCTTTTTTTTTTTTAATCCAGAAAAAAAACGGAGAGTTAAGTTGCTTCACAAGAAAACAAAAAAATGCTCGATTAAATCTCAACCATCCATTTGTTTTACAGCACGGTGCTGTAGTTTTAAACTACAGCACCCAAGCCGGATCCATAGATTATTAGACATTAAAAGTAATGCAAAAAGCTTCATTCACAAACATCAGGATTGGTATAATAATCCTGATGGTCCTGACCTAACTCTTGCTCTGCATAAACATGTATGTGATTGCGGTTATCATCACAATCCTATATTGCGATCAAGTGAGTCAACTGCCTTCATTAATATAATGACAAACTGATTTATTTAATAATATACGATGCAATAATATGATGTAATGACAGATCTATATGCACAATCTCATTAACAGTTCTATATGCACAGTCTCATTTATAGATGCCGTGAGACTCTAACTCATAATACGGTCTTATCATGTATAGATGGATAGATAAATGCCATGAGACTTTAATTCATGATACAGTCTTATTATTGCCGTGGAACCTATGTTCCATCTACATGAATAGATGCCATGAGATTTTAACTCATAATATGGTCTTATCATTACCATGGGTATTTTACCATCTCCAGTCTTACCATAGATAGTTTATAAGCACAATGCAATAATATGATTTATGACAGACTATATTCTTGGAACCTATGTTCCATCTACATGAAGCATATGCTTCATTAATTAAGAGCCTATGCTCAATGCTTATTAATTAATGGAAGCCTATGCTTCATTTATTAAGAGCATAAGCTCAATGCTTATGAATCTTGCTAGAAGCATATGCATTCCAGGGTCATATTTATTAATTCTTTAAGGGGGCCTATGTTTCAACTGATGGCCTATGCACGCCAACTTTGTTATTAATCCTGTATAATAATTATTCACCACAGTATACAATATACTATTCATGCACCTATAAATAAACAAAGCAGAAATCACAATATTATGAAAGTCAACCACGTATGATCCTCTGTAAGTATTTTACAAAATTGGTTTGATTGTATTTCTAGGATTAATGGTTGAGTCGGTCTTAAGTTGGTGTTCAAAAAAATGATTAAGAGTGCAAGAGAGTACACGTCGTTCGCAATTACGTTCGAACGAAGAAGCTCTACACACTTTAAATTGCAAGGCAGTGTGCTTCGTTCAAAATGCTGTCGAAGAAGGTTCGAACATGGGGATCTAGGAGTCAAAAATTCAAGTTCCAGAATGTTATGTTCGCAGTAACGAACGAAGAACGAAGAACGTCAATGCCTCAAGTACTTCATAGAATTTGTCGTTTGCAATGATGTTCAAAGAATGTTCGAATGTAGTAGTGATAAATAAATCAAGTAAAACCTTTCATTCGCAATGACGTTCGATCGCTGCAGACATGAAACTATGAAACTCTAGTTGATGTTTGATCGAGACTTGCTGAAGTTCAAATGCTGTCTTCTTTGGCGGCATTTTTATTAAACCCTTTTTTTATGAACCTAGATATTAAGTTCGTAACGGTGGGTAATTTGGATAGGTTCTTAGAGGAAATATAGACTTCCTTCAAACATGTGTTTGGGAATACGAGAGAATTTTAGAGGAACCTCTGGACCTCACAACCGAGGCATTGGTTTGCTGTGGCGGACCTAAGCTTGTAAAAATGGAGGGGCCAAATTTAAAACAAAAAATTTTGAAGGGACAAAACTAAAAAAAATTAAAAAATTAGAGTGTAAATTTTTTTTTTTTTTTTTTTTTTAGGGAAACTTTTGGGGCTTGGGGGATCAGGGCCACCCTTGGCCCCTATGCAGGTCCGCCCCTGGGTTTGCTATATAATTCTTTACCGAACTTTATTTCAAAATGTTAGTAAATTAAATAGAGTTTACAAACTGACTTAGGATGTGTTTGAGATTGCAATTTCGTAGATAAAAAATGTAATTTTAAATCAAGTCGCAGAAAATAAATCATTTAGGAATTGTAGTTTTAAAAAATTTCAATTTGAAAAACGCAGAAATCTGCATTTTCAAATCACAGGCAATGTGGTGTTTTTTGAAAATGCAAAATTTTAAAGGCCAAACTGCGATTTTTTCCAAACGTTTAACTGCACAATTTTTTTTTAAAAAAAGAAAAAGAAAAAGAAAATCGCATATTTTTTAAAATCGTCTGACTTGGATTCTTACCCACTGAGACACCTTATAGGATTACATGCTCCATTTTACAATAGTTGACTCCATCACCAGTAGTGAAACTCCTACAACTACTGATTCTCATTATGAGAATTTTTTTTTTTTTTTTGACATGTCGACAAGAGAGGGGAGGAAGAATTCGAACTAGTGACCTCCGCTTCATGAATCGTGATATTCAGCCAATTAAGTTAACTTTTGGGGACTCGTTACGAAAACTTATTCCATAAAGTTTGTTGAGTTAGTGGTTCGATCTTGAGCTATTGTGGTGAGATCAGGTGCATCGTAAATAATTGTGGTAACTGAATTTATAATTGACTTGGTAATCTTGTGTATTAATCAACAACTTGGGATGAAAATCAGAATTTTCAAACTTCACAAAAAGCATTTTCTAATGTGTTGAACAAATGCATCAGTAAAATGACTTCTAGGTAAAAATTAATAAAAAAAATATATGGAAGACCCAATAAAGACATGTGGGGGGCAAGTTGGATGGTTCTTGTTTTTCATGCCGTATATGACACGCGAGGAAACAATAAAAACATGGAGAATGTTTGTTAATAGTTTTGAAAAACATTTATTTGCGTTTTGCTTTGAGAATGTTTGTTAAGAAGTGTTTTTATAGGGTCTACATTTAAGAAAATATTTTGAAAATTATTAAGTGAACTTTTGAAAACTCTTTTTTTTTTTTTTTTTTTTTTTTTTTTTTTTAAGAAATAAATACTAAGCATATTTATTTTCAGAAGACGCAAACAGATGTAAAGTTAACTTCTTACTTAATTATAAAAAATTGAAAAAAGTAGCCATGCAGCCACCTTAAGTGCGCGGCCACTTCTATCCGATTAAGATGGCCGCATGTAGGGGTGGATCTGTCTGAGCAGGGATGGAATTAATTAGGGGGGGATCATGCCACCCTCTCTCAATTCCATAAAAAAAAAATTAGGTAAAAAAAAAAAATTAGCCTACTGACTCCTATCAATAAATTTTTTTGCTCCTACGCATGAGAGTTTTTGGTTCTGTCCCTACCTAAGCTTTGGGGATCTTTGGTAACCCCAAAAATTTTTAAAGTCTTAATAAAAATATGATTTTCTATACTTTGACTCCGGCAATGATGACTTTTTCACACCCCTAGATATGGCTTTCTAAACAAATTGCTAAAGATTTGAGAACAAAAAAATTTGTTGAAGATTTCAATACAGATATGATAATTGATGAATTTTATTCTATGAAAGATCGTCGCCGATTATAATTCCAAGGAGATGTCAAGTTATTTTTAGGATTTCTTTTTACATGTCTATAACAAAATTAGAAAGCTTTTGTATTCGAAAGGGTAGTTATTTTGAAAAATGATTTTATAGACATATAAATTAAGTTTAAGACTTGTTTGCTTTTATTTTATGTAAACGCGGGCGCACACAGATATAGAAGCTATATGTATTTATATATTTATTTATTTGCATAGGTTTAAATCCCACATAAATTTTTTTGATTCCACTCTTGCCTGCATGGCCACCTGACAGAGGTAGTCGCGCGGTCACTCTTAAGATTGGAATTAATTTTTCTGTGTCGCTCTTAAGATTGTATTTAGATGCTTATGGAATTAGCAAACCTTTATGCTTTGCTTGATTAGTAGGTACACTTAGAACAAAGTTCGATGTGTATATCAGTTTTTTCCATCAATTCCTTTCCTTTTCCAATTTGTAAGATTTGAGCTTGGTGGATTGGTGTCGGATAAGTTGTCGCAGTTACTGACAGATACTTTCACGTAGTTTCTTCAAGCAATAGTTTTGCCCATGTCCACGTAGGAGAACAAAGTGTAATGAAAGAAAGATATCAATTAAGCTTCAATTTTGGAGCTTAGAATATTAGGACCATTGATAATGATGGGACTAACTTTTCAATGTGGAGGTTGGAACAACGTGTGGAACATTATATGGTGGAAGTTGGAAAGCAAATGTAGTCGCTTGTAACTTTGTATGCTTTAGTAAAGAGAGCCCATTCTATAAGGATAGGTTGTAAAGGTGATGTTTTACAGTTTTCAATAAGAATTAACACATCATTTAAGAAGACTAAATACAATAGATATGAGAACACCAAATTTTATGAAAAAAAAAAAAAACAGAAGAAGAAGAAGAGAACTTTCTAGTTTTTCATTTCAAGAGCCCAACCGGCCCTAGAAAACCATCACCTCCTCTTAGCCCAACACTGCTGCCGGATCCCGCTGAAAGCCACCGCCATCATTATCCTCAAGCTCCCTTTTTTATTTATTTATTTATTTATTATTATTATTATTATTTTTAATTCAGACTACCCACAAACAGAACCTCCGTCTTTCCACAGAACTACCGCACGACTCCACAATCCAGTACACATGCCACCCACGAACAGAGCTACCGCACTCCCTAGATTGGCAACCAAATAGAGAAGAACCAGTGACATCTACACTAGCAAGAACTAGCATGGCTGGGACACCCCCACTTCCAACACAGTTGTTGTCCACCATCCCAAGCCTCTCCACTCTCGGCCAAAGCAAATGATAAAACCACCAACTTCCAAACACCTAAGACTACTTCCGTTCAAAAAACAAAATCAAAATATCCCCAAACAGCACCATTGTGCCAGCGCCACAGCCAAACACCCATGCAATCCACTCACCCCACGCTACTGTGCCGCTGGCACCCAAACCCACCACCATGTTGCAACCAACAACCCACAACAATGGACAGTTCTTCGCATGACCTTAAGCACTGCCACCCAAACACTCAGACACCCAACCAATAACCACCACATAAATCCAGCCCGAGGGCCTTCAACAACAAGGTTGCCTACGAAGAAGACCATGGCGAATCTTACCACTACAAACACCATCACAAGCATCAAAACCCCGCCCCAACCTCTAGATCGGTCTCCTGTGTCACTGAAACCGGCACAAATCGAAATCAGGCGGATTCCGGCTGTGGACTTCAGCATACTCCGACGGTGACTATGTGAATTCCGACGGCACCGTTGGCTCGGAGAGGTGGGGTGGTTTGTGGGTTGCTTCACTAAGGTTAGAAGGAAATAAAAGGAGTGATGATCCAGTGTTTTAGGCTTTAGTGTATTTAGTGTCTTTTAAATGATGTGTCAAATTCTTATTGAAGCTGTAAAATTGGTGTTTTACAGATATTCGGATTGAAGGTTTTCTCTTTAGTAAATACCAAAAGTTACGATATCCCAATAACTAAAATTAATTATTTATGATGATATGAAATTGTCAATCCAATCTTAACTCAGTCATTGTTAAAAGAGGGAAAAAAAAATCAAGAATATATTTACAATATCATATCAACATATAGTGTTATATTGGTAGAATAGTGGTATGGTAATTGGTATATATCATTACTCTTATTAAGAGTGTAAACGAGTTGAGCTACTCGCGAGCTTACTCGGGATCGATTCGATTAAACTCGACTCATGCTCAACTCGATTATTAAATGAGCCGTTCGTGAACACAAAATTAGGTTTAATGACATTTAAATCCTGTAATGCTAGTATTGTTCTGATGGGTAATCAAAACTTAATTATATTATTGATATACAATAACAATGTCATTCGTATAATCCCAAATTAAGTTATTAGCATTGAAATTAACAATGTATTTCTTATAATTATAAATTAAGTATTATCATTAGAATTTATATTATATGATTATATCATCCTATGTATCAATGATAATAAAAGGAGAGAGATTTTCGTTGTTTGTGGATCACTCGGATAAATGCAGTAATTCACAATAAAAGCGTATACTATAATTTAACATCGTGCCATATATCATATAATCGCTATATTATATCATTATGATCACATGATCTAATATTATCATTAAATACTTAGGAATCGTTAGATCACAATATATAAAATCTAATATCATATGAATTGTTAGATCATATGCTCATATAATAATATTTAGATCATATGATTTAAGTAATATCATTAAATATTTAGAATAAATATTATTCATAATAATCATACTTATTATAGATAATCTCATATCATGTATATGATTCTTAATTCATATATGTATATAGCCACATAATATCACATAACTTATTAGAATTTGAATTAACAATATGATTTTTATAATCACTAATTAAGTGAAACAACAATATTAGATCATATGACCATATGATAGTATTGTATATGATCTAAATATTATCATTAGATACTTAGGATAAATAAAATTATCATATGATTCATAATTCATAAATATATATAATTACAAATTAAGTTATAAGTTTAAATTATAGCCACATAATGTCATATAAGTATACAAATTTATATTAATACAATGATTAAGTATTTAGATACTTGGATACAATATATACTATAAAGTATATATGTATATAGTGTGATAATAATAACCCATAGCATACTAACTAGTTAGAACATACATACTAACATATTAATGTTACAAACTTAATACATGTTATCATAACTAACATTAATATTGTTGTGTAAAAGGCATGGCGTTACAATCATATATGCTAGTTAATATTTATATATATTGAAATTGTTACAATTTTCTATCAATGGATACTTAAGAATCGTTAGATCACATGATCTAAAATCTAAAATCAAATGATATGATTCATAATCCATAAATATATAAAATTACAAATTAAACTATAAGTATAAATTATAATAACATAATGCACATAAGTATATAAATTCATACTTATCCAATGATTAAGTATCTAGATAATTAGATACAATGACTAAGTATGATCCAAGTATCTAGAATAAAAATGTAAGTATCTAGATTATAATTTGATGATTCATAATTCATAAATGTATAACTATAAATTAATTAAACTATAACTTTGAGTTTCACGTAATCACATTTGTATAAGTTTAAGTCCACTTAATTACAAATTAAGCTATAAGTATAACTACTTAATTATATTTATATTTATAGCTTAATTTATAATTATATAATTACATAATCATATTTATATAGTTCACATAATCACACTTAATCATAATTATAGCTTAATTTATAGTTCACATAATCATATTTATATAGTTCGCATAATCATATTTCAATTGTGGCAAAACTAGGCATTTTGCTGATAAATGTCCCAAACCGCCTAGTAAATTGAAAAACAAAATTAATACGTTAAAGATTGATGACAGTGAAAAAGATCTTATTAGGAATTTACAATTAGAGAATCTTCTGACTTATCTGACATTAATATTTTAACATTTGATGATTCTGATTATAATTTGCTAGTGAATTTTCTGACAATAATGTTTTCAAAATTGGTTGCAATGATTCTTGCTGAAAAAATATCAAAACTTGTAATGTTCTTACCAAAGTAGAAGAACAAGAAGATTTGTTAATTACATTGATTTCAAAAATTGAAAATACTGAGTTAAAGGAAGAATATCTTAGAAAACTCAAGAAAACAATGATTAAAGGCAAGAGGAAGCGATCAGTGACTACTATACTCGAGCGTGACCATAGTAGCATCTGTCTATTAGACGGATGGAAACCGTAGGCATTCCCTCAAGCTCAGTTTAGTAATAACCTGACTGAATTCTATCAGAACATTAGTGGGACCCAAAATGGTTTATACTAATAAGACATGAGGATTCTCATTACGAGAGTCAAACTCATTTTCTAACATTTATCTAACCACATGAGAATTGCCTTGAGGCCACTAAACCACTACCCTTAATGGTATATGAAAGTAATTCTTAATTTATCATATTTGCAATGATATTTAGCGTGCATTCTATAAAGAAAACTAAAACATAATTATGATGGTTTAAATAAAGGGAAATTTTATCATAATCACATCAATTTTCCCACAATTTCAATTTACTCTTTGAATTTTAAACTCGAATTTTAATTTCTTGAGTTTTTCACATTTTTTAATTATTCCATCCAACATGGCTTCCATGGTATTAACCTCGTTAATAATAGATGTAAACAGTTTTGCCATGTCACATGCCACATGTTAAAAATTAAATTTTTATTATATTAAAATACCAAAAAAGAAAAAAAACAAACAAACCTAAATTTGCGGTTTGTCAAACATTCCCAAACACATCTTTCATTTTCTTAAAAAAAAAAAAAAAAAAAAAAAAAAAAAAAAAAACACATCTTTCAAGATATTTCATTTACAATCAACGGTAAATCCTGCAATTTAATTCACCTTTCTGGTGGAATTTGTCGTGACCACGAGTTAACAGTAACCATATCAGGCCCAATTGCAGCTCTCTGCCTTTGTTGGGCCACTACTTTCTAGATTTTGGGCCATCTCGTGTATTTGCAGGTGGAGAAATAGATCTCCATTGCTTCTTTTGAACTCCTTGACATGCCGACAAAAAGTTTCTGACCAGCATTTGCCGAGGTAACCACTTCAGCTTCTGAAACCTTAAAATGGATCCAACAAAAAGTGTAATAACAATGAATCTTTCTTCAAAATCCATCACAAAACGTCTCTCCAAGAAATCTTTAGCTCAACATTTCCTACCTAAGCGTAAAATAATCTCTAGGCAAGTCCAAGGCAGTGGGCTTAGAATGTGAATGCTCGTTAATTGGGCCTAAGTTAGTTTAGAAAATTGATCAATAACCTAATATCCATCAATTAAAAATTTTATATTGTACATGTATACAAGAGTAATACTATTTAGTAGATTCTTATATAACTGTCACATAACTTGATGATGTGATAGTGAAAATCAATTTTTGGATCAGTACTTGTAAAAAAACTTGGTGTTTTAATTGTTGAAAATGCTATTTTTAAAGTTGGCGTTCGAATGAGTAAGCCGGTTCATTTGTAACTTCGTATGCTACTCGGGTTTCATGGATTCCTCCCGGCAACATTTGGACGTGCATCGACCTAGTTTCCAACCAAGCTACTCTAATCTTCACCTCATTCGGACGTGATTCGATCGAGCTTCCAACTGAGCTTTTCTGCCCCATGTGTGATTTTTTCCTCGTACAAAAGCTCTCCAACTGAGCCTTACGACCGAGCTTAATTCTCAAGAGTAAACTTGAACTTTAGTTGAAACATACTTGTTCGGACAGATACCAATTGAACCTCTTGGGTAGACATGATTTTGTGCATTAAACAACCTCGTTCAATCGAGCTTCAAACGAGTCTTCCAACCGAGCGTCTCTGGAATTCTTCTTAAATAACTCATTCGGACCTAGTTCAAAAGACTACCAACCGTTTGCCTCGAGAGTTCTTCTCAAGTGACTTGTTCGGACTTACATCAAATGAGCCTTTGAATGAATGTCTCGATACCTCTTCATTGATGTAGCTCGATCGTTCAGACGAGCTGGGAACCAGCACTCCAAACGTGTGTCTTGGTTCTTCAATAAAAACCAACATTTTGAAATCCAGCCCAAGTATTAAGCTTAGTCTATCAAACTTTGACTTACATCAAATTGTTGTGAACACCGAATTAGCCAAACATAAAACTTATCAAAACTAACCTAGCCAAAGAAACCCTAGTTTTCTAAAACTTTTCGTCCATTCGGCCACCCTAGTTCTCACTCAAACTTTCTTCCACAACACTCAATGGAGAGAGAGGGGGTTTACAACCAAAAATCTCCAAGAACATATTGTTTTTGTAAATATAATCTTCCCACTCTCTTTAAACTTTTATTGTTTCAATTTCTCACGTTTTATTACTACTCCAAAATGGTTTTTTAAAGAACTAGTTATAGTTGTGTGATTGAGTTGTTTTGCACACGCTAATGAACTGATTTAGTATATGTGTTTATGCTTCTTTGATACTTGAAAAATCATTTGTCAAATGGATGATTTTGGCCGTGTGTTTTTAAGTGTCATGTGCATAGTGTTTGATCGATCGAAGATGTGGTTAGGCTATTAGTTGGTGCATGCTTTTCAATTTTGGTAAACACACTTTACATGAAACACACTTTTGTGCTCATGATCGATGTTTCGGCCATGGGAAGTAATTCACTTAGCCAAAACTTTTCTTTTGATTAGAATATCCCACGGTTAGGCTTTGATTGGTTTAGTTTGGCAGTGCAATCAACTGCATCATCAATCTAAAATGTAAAATGCGGCTTTATTTGTTAAATTTGGAAAAAAATATAAAAAAGCCCCCTAAACTAACAATTAATTGTAGAATAACTTATTGAATTTTCAAGTATACTAATATGACCTATCAAACTATCAAAGTGTGCCAAAAATGACACTTTTGTCAAAATATTCCTATAATACCTTTATTCTCTTAAAAACTAAACTATTTTTTTTTAAAGAAAAAAAAAAGGATAAATGTAAAATCAATCCATGTAGTTGGCCTAAATTACAAATCGCTCATTGCGGTATAAAAAATAATTCAAATGTCTTCAAGGTAGGCAAAAAATAACAATTTAGTCATTGTAGTCAAATTTCTTCAAAATGCTTGACGGATTCTGTTAGTTACAACGTCAACACCAATAAAATGATGACATGTGTCACTCTTACTAAAAAAAAAATCAATATATTAAAAATATACATTTATAAAACTAAATCACTCTCTACAGTCAAATTTTCATCAAAACACTTGACGAATTTTGTCAATGTATCATGTCAGCATCAATAAAATGACGACACGTGTAACTGTTAATAAAATATATATTTATATAATATTTAACTGGGTGGCTGCCTAGCCACCCATTTTCTTCTTCTTCCTTTTTTTTTTCTTTTCTTTTAATTAAAAATTTTAATTTTTTAAGCTTTAATTTCTTCAACTTTGTAGTTTTATATTAATATCTTTTTTAAAATTTCTTTTTTTTAAAAAAAAAAAAAGTTTTTTTTATTAATTTTTAAGAGAATAAAAGGTATTATATGAATATTTCGACAAAAATAGTCTCTTGGGCACACTTCAGTAGTTTGATGGATCAAATTAGTACACTCAAAAGTTCAGGGGGCTATTCTAAAATCGGCTATTAGTTCAGGGAACTTTTTTATATTTATCCCTTAAAGTTCTCTTCTTCGGTTCTTTGTTTTTTATTCTCAAAATAAAAACATTAACTTACAACAAAAAAACAAATAACTATAAAAAACTTAAAATTCTTTTTACCTAAAATAAAAACACTTAAAAAGGACATTTTTGTAATCCCAACCAAAAAACCTTCTGTCAGAAAACTTCTTGAGAACTCTCTCGAAAAAACTTTCTGCCAGAAAAGGCTTGGCTGGTTCACCAGCCATGGGAGGGAAGCTTCCCTACCCACCCTTCTTCTCCACACTTTTTCCTCTATCTGCCCATGTTCTGTAATGCCCCGCTTGTACAAAAAGCGTAAGTAATTATACCTAAATAATTACGTGACATTATTACATCAGAGATGATAAATTTTGCAGCGGAAAATATGAATTTTTTTTTTTTTTTTTGAAATGAGAGGAACAATTCTCTTATAACACATTAAAGCTTGACTAAAACACCTCCATATGCATTAATATAAACAAATGGTTTTCACATAATAAATAAACACTAAAAAAACAATAACATACGTGTCACATGCGGCACTAATGTTATATAACCATTGTCATATTACAAATCATAAAGTAAAACATTACTTATCAAAGGAATGCGTAAAGATAAGTCCTAACATTATCATAAAAAGATAGAATATACTGGTGGCCCATCACACAAAAGGAGGCACTAGATAGCCTTATCCACATAATCAGGATCAGTAGAAGGATCCAGATAGTCTTGATATTCTATCCCTTCCATACCTACGCAGTCATCTATAAGATTGTGGACAAGAGTCCAAAGACCACAATCCCATATACGCATAAGTGAGTCAACTGTTTTCAATAACATGATGTTTATAAATTTATTTAAAGAAACATAATGCAACGATATAATGACAGTTTTAGATGCAGAATCTTATGTATTTACTTTCTTCTTTTTCTCACTCATTCCAGGACCATTAAATCCATGTTCGTCTTAGCGGCTCTTTATTAGAGCATCAACTCCCTCACCATGTTTTATCAATACTAGTAGGTATGACTTGCTAGTACGTTGGCAGCTATGCTAACATATTGTTTGGCGGCATAGGCAGCATCGACTTTCCCATGCCATTGGTAGTATCAACTTTTCAACTTTTATTTATTATTGTTTTTGACATGGGTAGCATCAACTTTTCCACTCATTATTAATAAGTTTATTAATCACAATAGTAAAATATGCAAATTCCATTCACACGCATACAATTAAATAAACCATAAACATATATTATGAAAATCAGTATCATCCTCAGTAAATAATAAATACTTACAGTTTCTAGCTTCCAAGGAGTTCACACACACACGTGTTTCCTGCAATACAATTTTATTCATGTGATAATAAATTAGCACATAATATTATTTCACCATCCTTGTTACTTTTTATCTTCCAATTAATTTACTATAGCCTTTATTTCAAACATTACTTTGGCTTATAAAATAAACATGCAATATCACTACTTATTTTTAAAACACGCATTAACACAATATTCATTTTGAATACTTTAAAATTTAGATAGGCATTATCTCAACCATTTTATATTTTGTACACAGCAAAGTGGTGCAACTTCTTTTGATTTTAAGAGCCCTTGGTAAGCCCTAAACCTTTAGCTCATGTTTTTATCATTTTTTAAGTTATTAGGTTTAAAAATATGTGTGCTTGAGTTGTATTTTTAAACATAGAGCTATATATATATATATTTGACAATTAAAATATATTTCAAGCATCGTTATGTTGTCCAAATGTTTTAAGGTATTTTTGGCATTAGCTATATTAATTCCGTTACTCTGCCCAGATTTTATAAATTAAAATAATGATTGTTTTAATTTATGCTGTTATGCCGTCCAATTGTTTTAAAAATATAAAACTCATTATTTATGTTAATGAGGTTATTATGTCTATTTTATTCAAATGTATGAATATGTTTTAATAATAATGCCCGTTTTAATTTAAGGATGTTTTAGGAATTAATTTAATAAATGTCGTCGTTAGCCTTCGGTCTTTGCCATGCGACTTTAACGTAACCTTTGGTCTTCAGAGTCTAATCAGTGATCACCAATAATAATAGACCAAGGGTTTAAGATCTAAGACACTAATCACCAATAAGACCAGAAGTTTAAGTCCCGAGGCAAGTTTAATAAGACCATAGATTTAAGTCCTGAGGCATGTACAAGCAAATAAGTCTGTACATATTCATAACTGTCATTTCATCATATGGTTGTATTGTGTATTTTAAATAAACCAATATTTCATTATATTATTAAAGGCAGTTGACTCACTTGGTCATAGTATGGGATTGTGCTGATGATCACAATCACATACATGTTTATGCAGGATGAAAGGAATGACGAAACTACTATGATTATTATGCTAGTATTTATGCATATGAATGAGACTTTTAATTATTACTTTTTAATATGTAAATTTTATATGTTGGTTTGTACTAGGTTTAAACAATGGTTATGTATTATTAGTGTCGCATGTGGCACATTGTTAATGCTTTGTGTGTAATTATTTATGTGAGAACGCCAAATTATATTATTTATATACTGAGGTAATTCAGTCAGCTCTGATGTGTTATATTTTTAAGTTTTTAATAAAAAATATATATATTCTACTGTCAAATATCAACTCTAATGATGTCGTAATGTCACGAGTAAATTCAAAACTTTCACTTACGCCTTTTGTAAAAAGTGGGGCGTTACATGTTCAGTCTGCTCACGTCTCCTTTGAAGTCCTTATCAGGCTAGAGGTTTCTCTTGCTTTACCTTCCTTGGGGGTTCTATCCACCCGTTGCTCCACCGTTGACGGTTTCTTTGCAGCTGGACCGATCTTCTTGTCCTCCTCCTGATCTAAGCCATGGATCTCCCAATATCTTGAAGTTTTTAGATTTGTTTTTTTTTCAAATCAAATTTACTAACTTCAGGAGGCCTCTCCATCATACGCTTCACCCCACCAGGTTCCATGGTCCTCCAACTTCGATCCACATGCAATGGCTTCATCATTGGATCAACACGCGCTGGAACATGAGTTACACCCTCTAGAGCGCGCACATCACGTGCCGACGCAGGGTCAACTTAATGTTGCTTGTGCTGCCCTCTGCCAACTTCCTCCAACTTTGCTGATCTCCAGTTGGGGTCCGACCACCAACGATGGTGTATTTTGGGTTTTATTTCTATTGTGTTTTTTTTTTTTTTTTTTTCTACGGTTGGGTTTTTGTCTCTATGGCAGACCCTTTCTATAGAGTTTTTGATAGAGTTTTTGTTCTAATTATAGCTGCACCAGTCCAACTTCAACCCCTGCAAAGGGATTATTACTCTTGACAGGGTTGAAGACTCAGCAAAGGGTCGTACCCCTGATCAACACCAATTTGGTTCTTAGTCTGCTTTGTGCATACATATCCTTGGCTTCGTCCAAAGTAGATGGAGTCGGGATATTTTTTATTCTTTTGGGATTGAAAATATACTCATTTCCTTTTAGGTTATTGTTTTGGCACAGCTATATTAGTTTTGAGTAATTCTACACATCATCCCCTTGTCCTCCTTTTGTCCCCCCAAAATTGATGTGGCTTTTAAAATCACCATTGAATTTTTGATATATCACTCTTAGATTTTAATCCAATGGTGATTTTAAGAGCCACATCAATTTTGGGAAGACAAAAGGAGGACAAGGGGATGATGTGTAGCATTACTCATCAGTTTTTGGGTTTTTTGTTGGAGAGTCTACCCCACTGTATTATTTTGTAACCCGACTTTTGTGAAATGAAGTTGTATTTACAAAAATAAAAAATAAAAACACTTTTTCACCATCAATCACAAACTAACAAACAACACATCTCGTGCTACTTGTTTTTTTTTTTTTTTTTTTCACTGCTTTTGCATTGCTTTGGAGTACAACAACGGTATTTTTTTTTTTTTTTTTGGGTGTTTTCTAGGCACTCAGGCAGTGGCTTTGACAAGTTATGGGCCCTGCTATTATTCATTGGTCAGAAAAGAACCACATGCCATTGGCAAGAGCTTCCGATGCTAAGAGTATCTTTAGTGAGTTTTTAATTTTTTTTAAAAATTTTAGTTAAATAATTTATTTTGTTATTTTATCTATTACTTTTAACAAATTTCATATATCAAACTCTTCAAATATTTTTCTATTTCAACAAAATATTAATATTTTTATTGGTTTGAAGCAACCACACTCTTAACAAATTAGGAGAGAAAAAGTGAAAAGTGAATTGAAGAAAAGAGAAATGATAAAATATTCAGTAGGTCATGAGATTTGTGAGCCAAATGTAGAGTGAAATTATGACAAAAGAGAAAATAAAAAAATTATAAAGAGTTTGTTGAAATAGACTTTTTTGAATTTTTTACCAAATTTTGGTGTAAATTTGAAATGGAGAACACATTAGGAATGCTCTAAGCAAAAGATCCACAAATTAATCTACCCACGGATATAATAGTAATTTTGGTAAGTGTAGGAATAGAAAATAAAAAAAATAATGTATAACCCCTCTCTTTTATAAATATAGCTTCTTCTTTTTCTTTTTTTCTTTCTTTCTTTTTTTCTTTTTTTAACCAGTAATTGAAGCTAATATCAGGATAAACATTTGTTCTGATTGGCTTTTTTATTTTATTTTTTTCCTTGGGGTTTTTTTTCTAAAGATGTGAATAGTAGAAAATACAGAAAAAGATATATTTGACTACTTGAAGGAGCCGGGCCTATTAGGGGTTGGAGCTGGTGAAGGCTTCGCTCGGGTCAACCACAGTCCTTACAGATGTTTTCCTTGAGGGGCTAATTGCTTAGTCCTCTTCAACTTTGAAAGCCAACCCGAGTAGCCTTTTACTACGGAACTCAATTCACCAATAACTTCTCAGATTTTAACTGCTTTTTAGACACCAAGCGTACGTGTAATTATCGGTTTGTATGCGACGTGAAGTAGGGATGAAAATGGGGGTAAATAATAATTGTTTACATTTGTTATTTGTTATTTGGATGCGGATATCATAATCCATTATCTTCATATGTGGATGTGGATAGTAATTTTAGGGTATGCTAATGCAATTAATAATCGCATCAGCATTCCCTTTATATATATAATATATTATATATATTTAATTAACTTTACTAAAATGAGGTTGTTTTGAATTTTGTAAGTTTAGGACATTTAGGTTATGTTAAGTTTTTTTCACTATCATCTTAAAGTAATATCTCATTATATTTACTTTTTTTTTTTCTTTGATTCTTTGGGTAATCCAAATCTCAATTACTCTATGAGATAATGATTCTCTATGGTTGATAATTGTAAATTGTGTAACAAGTGAAATATTAATTTATTTAAGCTTGCATATAGTAATAACCACATTATTTAATCTTGCATATAGATTTAGATAGTAATCCAAAATGCTCATTACCTCATATGCAAAGAGCGAATAATAACCGCATTTGCTAGCCTTTATATTACAAATAGCCCATAAATTCTACCTTTTCCTGGCCTTTATATTTTTCCAAAATGATAAAACCCTTGAAGAATGCCTCTTCTCGATTATTATTCGCTCTTTGCATATGAGGATTTGCCTAGCTTGTTTCCCTTGGGGAAGGTTGTAATTGTTGTTGTTTTTTTTTTTTCTTTTCTAGTCTTTTCTTAGTGAAATCTGCCCATGAGGTTTCTCTATCTTTGCCTGGTAGAATCTCTCCTCTCTCTTTGGAAGCTTAGCATAAACTTTGAGGGTTAAAAAGTCAAGCTAGACTTAAATACCTTTTTTGGAAGGCTGCTTGGAATATTCTTCCCTCAAAAGGTAACATAGGTCGTGTTGTTTCATCGGTTGATACAAATGCATGGATTTGTCCTTTTTGCAATGGTCCGTTAGAGATTGTGTCATATCATTTTAGATTGTGATTTGGCTAGAATTCTATGGAGATCCTCTTCTTGGCCGCTTATTACTATTGGTTTCTCTGATAAGCCTATTTCAGATTGGATCCTTGCCATTTTATATCCAGTTGAGCGTCTGGCCATTCCTAAGTCAGAAGCTAGGAAATTTTAACTTTTTACTTCTCTCACTTTGGATATAATTTGGTTTTCTCGAAATAAATTAGTGCATGATGATTTTCAACCCGATCCTGCCAAGCTTATTATACAACGTTCTTCAACTTTGGGTCTTCATCTTGAGGCTTGGAATGCTGCTTTTAGTCCCTCTTTTTGGGACTTCTTTGGGAGTTGCTGGTATTAAATGAAATTTTGATGTGGCTGTAAGGGACTCTTTTGCTGTTACTGCTGTAGTCATTAGTGATTCTTCAGGTAATATTATTATGGCTGCTACCCAACGATTGCATTTTACAGATATTCTTGTTGGTGAAGCTTCCGCAGCTCTTCTGACTTATCGGTTGGCATTATCTTTGGGATATGATCATTTTATTATTGAGGGTGATGCTCTTTTAGTTATCTTAGCGATTAATTCTCCTGAACTTTTCTATTTGTGGAATTTCTCTAATGTAGTTTCTGATATTAATTTAAGTTTATCATCTTTTCAAAGTTGGAATGCTTTGAAAGTGTCTCCTTGTGCCAATTATCGGGCACATGCTTTAGATAAATGGGCCACTTCTCGTCTTGTAATTGAAAGCATTTCTATAAGATCACCCATTCTCTCTTCCATTCAGATTCAGAGTGGGAAAGATCATCCTTTATAACATATTTTCCTTATTCAATTAAAAAAAAAAAAATGTTTCATCCAAAGGGAAGGTTGTAAGAGCATTCCTAGCAGTGCTATTTTGGTGACGCAATTTGGTAAAAACACATAATAATACACTCCAGTAGTCTCACTACTATAATAAAAAAGTTTTGGTGAGTGACAATAGTGAGTACTGTTCACTCATCAAATTATTAAAATATCATTCAATTCGTTTTCTCTCTCTCCCTTTTAATTTTATTTTATTTTATTTTTTCGTTTCTCTCACACACTACTCATTCTCTTTGGTCCTCTCCCTTGTAATGTTGATTGCTGGATAATGGCTTGATGATAATTAAAATTGATGAAAAACTTGAATATAATTTTTAATTTGACGGTTTTTAGGTATTGGGTCGTTTTAGTTAGTTGGGTGGTTTTTTCCCATGTTTTCTTAGCATCCAAGCAAAATTGTTCTGAAATTCTAATATTAGAGTACATATTCGTATTGATAAATATGACCATTAGGAAAAAAAAAAAATTAAAAAATATGACCATTTGGAAAAAAATAAGCATTCAAAAAGGATTATAGAAAAAGAATAAAAAAAATCTAAAAAAAAATATTATTTAAATGAAATAGTGATAGTGGATAACTAAAATAATGAGGCCACTGATGTTGCTTTAAAAAAGTTAATGGCTAAAATAGAGAAAAGTGATTTTTAACTATTTTGACTAGAAAAATTTGATAAAACTACTAAGAATGTTCCAATTATTACTGTTGTTGTTTTTTTCTTTTCTAAAATGAATAAGGTTTCATCCGTTTAATGTGTGCGTGTGTGTGTGTATATATATTATTTAACATGTTTTCAATTAATGCTTTCGAAAAATTAATTACTTTTTTTGGGTTTTTGACTATTATTATTAAAATACTTTCTTGAAAAATAGTTTTGTTGTTTGGTTCATTGAAAATGTGAAATAATTAATACTCAAATTTTCGACCGTGGCAAATAAGTGTTTGGGATTGCAATATTGCATCGTGAATCCGTGATGTGGGTATTCGTTTGGAGGGCGGGTTTGATGAAAGGAGTTGTAAAAGAAAACTGCGTTAGTACTGGTGAAGAGTCCGGAGACCACGTTTGGAAACTCGTTTGAAAAGTGTTTTTAAGGGTTTGGAAATTAAGAAGAGTTTCCCACCTCTTTAAAGTCTTCACGACCATAAATTTCTTCTTTCTCCTCTTTTTTCCAATCCTCATGGAAATCCCTACTCTTGTATAACAAATAGAATTTGCAGAGTTTAGGAGAGGGGAAGTTCATGGCCCACAGGCCACCTTCACTTGGAAGCCGGGTGGTGATTAACAAACAAGGAATTAATAATGCTTGGTCATCCAATAACATAATTATTGACTTTTTTTTTACTTTTTATTTATTATTTAATTTTAAATAAAAAAAAGTTACAAAATCAAACTTCTACTCATTTACGGCCTGTTTAATAAATTCCTCCCCCTATTCTTATCAGTACGGATAACCAGAGGAAAACTGAGATTTTGGCTTCTTCATTAAGCCAACATTTAATCAATTCCCATTTTACCCCAATCCAAATGCATACGTCAGCTTGTCATATACTTTCATGGGGTAAAATGGGAAGAAGTCAACATTTAGTCAATTTCCATTTTACCCCCAATCCAAATGCACGCGTCAGCTTGTCATATATTTTTATGGGGGTAAAATAGAAATAGAGTAAACGTTGGCTTCTTGAAGAAAAAAGAAAAAAGAAAAAAGAAAAAAGAAAAAAAGAAAAAGAAAAAGAAAGAGAAAGAAAGAAAGAAAAGAAAAAATAGTGCAAAAAGTAACTTATTTCTTTTTCTTTTTCTTTTGGCTGCCTTTGCGTTGCTTTGGAGTAGGGATGTACAAGCGGTTGCGGTAGCGGTTATTTGCTCATAACCGCTACCGCAACCGGGGTCCCCGGTTTTACCTATTTTAACAACCGCAACCGCAACCGGCCTACCGGTTGCGGTTGGTAAAAACCGCCGGTTTTCCGGTTATTTTAAACCGGTTATTAACCGGTCAACCGGTTTTTTTTTTTGTTGCAATTTTTTATTTTTTTTATCCGAAACAAGATCAACGATGCGGGTTTGGATATGCAACAAAGCTTCCTAGGCAGTGGGCAATGGGCGACGGCGTGGTACTGGGCAACACGTTGAATGATGGCTATATTGATTCTTCTTTCAACAAAAGACAGCTCACATAGTCAAATAAAGAGCAACACGTTGATTTTTCAATAATGTAGAAGACTTGGTATAAGTGTAATAAGGTGAAGGAGTAAATTATTCATTCGTGTCAGACATTGTAGAAAGAAGGGATAGAAAGTGTTGCTTGAAATTCCAACAGATTCAGAAGGTAGAAGCCAGACTTGAGGATGAATTCTCTTAAAAATCCGGAAAGAATTGACACAGGACACGATCTAGGATGAAAAATTGTGATGTAAGTGGGTACTGCAGTGGTGCTGCTTATGACAGTGTGTAGTCTAGAAGAGCTGAAGATTGGAGAGAGCTAGCCGAGAGAAGAAGAAAAATGAGTGACACTGTGACAGGCCAACGGCGTCTTCGGTGACTGAGTGACTCGGTGTGAAGAAGAAAAATGAAGAAGAAATTAGGGCTACAGAGTACAGGGCCTACAGGCTACTTGAGTTGTCTTTAGCCTTGAGGTCTTGAGCAATTGAGGGCCTGCAGCTCAGACTGAGCAAAGTGAGCACTGTGAGCCCAGTGAGCCGGTCTAGTGAGCCCAGTGAAGAGTGAAAATTGAAATCAATGGTCTTTCTTCACTCTTTAGTTTATACTCTGTATTATAAATTATATAATATATATTAGTGTATTATAAATTTTATATATATATATCTATATATATATATATAAATTATAATTATATATAAAATAAAAACCGGTTGCAGTTACTCGGTTATTTACCGGTTTTTTAAGGAGTAATAACCGGTAACCGCAACCGGGTACCCGGTTATCCGGTTATCCGGTTGCGGTTATTTCCGGTTTTCCGGTTAGCGGTTATCGCCGGTTATCCCCGGTTACCGGTTATTTGCAGTTATTAACCGCACCGCTTGTACACCCCTACTTTGGAGTACAAGTATGGGCCCTGCTAAGCGCAGCAAAAGATTCGATCATATATGTCCGTACATACCAGCTCACTTGCGCTCACTAAAAAAAAAAGTCATAATTAAAAAATTAAAAAAAATAGTCAATTTAAAAATTGTCTTAAATTTTTTTTATAAAATTTAGTTTAACTTAATAACTAAGTAATATAAGACTTACTACTCATGACTATCTCTTATAAACCACTTACTCTATGTAAGCTATTCATCTTTTCTCAATATGAGACCGGAGTATTACTTCTTCACTAAGTCCCGTCATGTACCGCTCCAGTACCATATTGTCTTGTATTATTAGTTGGCTTTGATATCAAAAAGTCCTTTTTTTTTTCTTTTTTTTCCTTTTTTTTTTAACTCAAAGGATTTAAAGGTTAAAAAACATAAAACTAATGCAGGAACGAAAAGACTAAAATATTCTCTTAAAAAAACTAGGCAAACTCAAATGGCAAATCAGTAATTTTAAGTGAAAGACAAAAATACCCAATAGATTTCTCAGCCAATTGAAAGGTAAATAAGGGCAATATAGTAATTTTAAAATTTAAGGAATTGGCAAAAGACAAAAAAAAAAAAAAAAAAAAAAATCCTGTTTGATTTTACTCTAGTGAGGATGGAAGAAGAGTATAACCGTAAATCTACGTGTCAAAAGATATAAATAACCTTGCTGATTTAAGTTTAATGAAGAAAGAACAAGGGCAGAATCGTAAAACCACACATAAAAAAAATAGTCTTTTCCTTGGGTTTTTTTTCTAAAGATGTGAATAGTACAAAATACAGAAAACATTCATTTAACTACTTGAAGGAGCCCGGGTCCCTAATGTCTATTTCGAGGGGTCGTGACTTTCAAAATAAATATTGTAGAAAATAATACTCGATTTCTTTTATTTCATTAATAATCACCTTTTAAATACTTATTTTTTAAAAAAAGATCAACTTCACTTATCATTCATGATCTTTCATAACTTTTATAATCATATCCTTAAATTTTAAAAAATATTAATTTAGTGTCTCAATCTTTTAATTTTTTTTAATTTCACCCGTCCGTTAAGATTTTTCGTTAAATTTTATCAAAATTTCTAAAATACCATTTTTTTAAAAAAAAATATATAAATTTTTTTTCTTCAAAGATTCAGATATAGGTCTTTTTGCAAATTCTGTTAAATCTTAACTAACGTCTAAATCCTTACATTTTTTTTCTTTAAAAAAAAAAAAAAGTATTTTAGGAATTTTGATACCTATCCATTAAGATTTAAAGGAAAATTTTAATGGAGTTGTGAAATTGAAAAAAATTTAAAGATATATACACTAAATTGAAACTTTTTTAAAGTTTAAGGGTATGATTGTAAAAGTTATTAAAGATCAATGATGAAAAGTGAAATTTTCTCCATAAAAAAAAAAAAAGAAAAGGAAAACAACAACAACAACAACATTCCAGCATTCCTTAAATAGTACAAATGACCTTACTAACGTAATAACTATCATAGACAGATAACTACTAATAGACTCCATATATATATATATGGAAAAATATAAAAAAGCCCCCTCAACTAATGGCCATTTTAAAATAGCCCCATGAATTTTCAATTGTGCTAAAGTGACCAATCAAACTATCAAGTTGTGCAAAAAAAAAAAAAAATTCGATAATACCTTTATTCTCTTAAAAACTATAATAAAAAAAAACAATTTCTTTTTTTTTTTAAAAAAAAAAAATAGAAATCTAAAAAGTTAAAGAAATTAAAAACTTTAAAAATAAAAAATTTGTAATTAAATCTTTACTATTTTTTTATATTACAAAGAGTTAATTGTAAATCAAGTAAAACATATGAACTAATTTTACATTCTTTGCTTCTTTTTCTTCTTCTTCTTCTTCTTCTTTTATTTTTTTTTTTTTATACTAAAAGTGACACATGTCATCATTTCATTGATGCTGACATGAACATTAACGGAATCTGTCAAGTGTTTTGTCTACAAGAATTAAATTGTTATTTTGGCCTATCTTGAATCCTTGATGACATCTGAATTATTTTTATACTACAGGGAATGATTTGTGATTTAGGCCAACTACAATGATTGATTTTGCATTTATTCGAAAAAAAAAATTAATTTTTTTTTTCGGATTAATCTACCCCCTTGGTTTTCTTTTTTTGTTAAAAAAAGTAGTTTTTTTATTAATTTTTTATTTTAGAATAAGGGTATTATCGGAAAAAAAAAGTGGCTTTTTTTTGGCACACTTTGATAATTTGATGAGTTACTTTAGCACACTTAAAAATTGACTACTTTAAAATGGGTTGTTAGTTGATGGATTTTTTTTTTTTTTTATATATATTTTCTATATATATATAAGAGATAATTTTTTGCTACCCCAAAACACAAGACACAGTTCGTGATCATCTAGCTAACTTTAGGGTTTTTCTTCTCTTTTTTTTTAAAAAAAAAAAATCAAAATAAAAGTTGCCACGTAGAAAAAATATTAGGAGTTGTGTGCCTTGTGCGGCAATCTATCACATCTATATATATATATATATAGTCCATCCTCCCTGCAAATTAAACCGTAGAGACGAAGATGGCGACATCAATGGCCAACAGCAGCAAAGTGATAAGCTTGAAGCTTCTTGTAGACAAGAGCTCTAACAAGGTGCTGTTCGCAGAGGCCGGAAAGGAATTCGTGGACTTCCTCTTCGGACTCTTACAGATACCTCTCGGTTCCATAATGGGGCTTCTTTGGAATCATGGCATAGCTGGGTCAGCTGGTTCGTTGAGTAGAATCTATGGGAGTGTCCAAAACCTTGACCCCACCTATCTTCTCCAAACCAAGGATGCTCTCTTGAAGCCTAAACCAGTCTTTCCACCAAACACTCTTACGCCTCCGCTGTTGCTAAACTTCGTACCACCAAAACCAGAGACCGGAGTTCAAAACTCCTCTCCGCTCAGCTTCTCCAGTACTAGTTATCCTATGAATAGCATCCCTCCGACCACAATGTTTGGGAGTTCCCCCAATATTTCTGCTTTTAGTAATATACCGGTTGTTGAACCAAAGGAGACAGGGTATGTGAGAGGTGTCGTGACATATATGGTGATGGATGATTTGACGGTGGAACCCATGTCAACCATTTCTAGCATCACCCTTCTCAATACCTTCAACGTAAAAGATGTCAGTTTCCTCCAGGAGAAGATGGTGAATGTTGACATAAAGAAGGTAGTCATAATTCATAGTATTTCTTTCTTAATTTTTTGAAGGATTTGCTAATGTTTGTTTGTTTGAATTTGTACGTGCTGTCTGTCTTCGTAGGGCTTGGAGATGGTGAAGGCTTCATTTGGGTCAACCACAGTCCTTACAGATGTTTTCCTTGAGGAGCTCAATATTCCTTTGTTCTCTTCATAAAAGGGGGGATTTGCCTTGTGATTTGTGAAAGCACTGGAAGGTGGTTCTAGTCGTTGTAGTTTTCTCTCTTCTTCTTAAATAATTAAGTGTTAATCGGTTTCAATGTAAAATATATATATATATATATATATATATATATATATATATATATATATATATATATTTTAATCTAAAATGCATGGTTTAATTTCATCGGTTTAGAAAAATTAATTGATTTTTTGGTGTTTGACTATTATTATAAAAAAGAAAACTTCTTGAAAATTTGTTTTGTTGTTCGGTTCAGGCTAAAAATGTGAAATTAATTATTAATACTTAAATTTTCTGTAGAGTACGTGGCTCCAACGGGAGTTTTGGTGTTTGGAATGTATTGCATGTAATGTTGGTATCCGTTGGGAGGGAGGGTTTGATAACTTTGATGAGAGGAGTTTGTGAAAGAAAAATGTTTTAATTGGTAAACCATTTAATGAAAATTAAGGAGGTGTTTTACAATTAATCAATTTTTTTTTTATATATATATATAATTAACCAAGTTTTTCAATAGCAATCAAACATTCAAAAATAGTACAAAAAAAAAAAAAAGTTTAACAGAATCTATTAACGGAGTGTCTACGTCATATATATTAAATTGATAATTTAAAAGACGATATCTTGTGAGTTAGTAAATTCATAATGTTACATCACAAACATTTTTTAAAAAACTTCTAAATAATTTTTCAACTTTGAACTTTTTCTTAGTGCACGCACTCTCTCGCATTTCATTTTTTGTTGCTGCTATAAACCGTTGTTAGTTAGTTGATGGTCGTCCAGTGTTTGCCGGAAGTCTCTAGCTATTTTTAACGACAATCACTGATTTCTCCTACTATCCAAACACCAAACATACAAAATTTTTACGTACAAATGGAGTGAGAACCACATTGACCAAGACTAAGACGAGTGAAGAACCACTGGACCACAATGACCAACAGTGACGGAGGAGGGGGGCCGGTAGGGGCGTGGCCCACCCCACAACTTCTTGAAAAAAAAAATTATGATAATTTTATTTCCAGAAAAAACAAGTGGTAAACAGATCCTTGTTCCACACAATCTAGCCACTAGAAAATCCATTCATTTTCTGGCTCACAACGTTCCTTTCAGGTATTTGGTCGAACAATGTATGTGCTTCATCCAAGAGGTTCAATTTCTATGTCATTTGAGTCCTATACGATTTCTCTTCCTACACCAAAGAGCCGTTTTCGAGCTCCTTGCACATCATAGAAGCCTTTCCGGCGGTTCTTGGAAAGTTATGCTAGCCCTACCCATCTGGACATTATCAATTAAATCAGCCTTCGAAGCTGCTTCTGAAAAGTAGGCCACTGAAACTGAGATAAAACAACAGGGATATATCTGACAGATTCATGTCGGCAAACCAAAGAGATCAAGAAAAGTTTTCAGAGAGGTCTAGAGAGCGTTTATATATATATATATATATATATATATATATTTATAAGGAAAGAAAAAAACATTTTAACTTACTGTCCAAGCAATAAATTTTTTTACCCCTTACCCCTGACCGTAATAACTTCAGGCCTGATGACCAAGACTTTAGATAATCCAAGGGACACCGGAAAAGAAAAACTTCGAAAGCAGACAAAACGTGAGTTACTTTTTGCACTACTTTTTCTTTTGGCTGCTTTTGAGTACAAGTTATGGGCCCTGCTATTATTCATTGGCGCAACAAATGATTCGATCATATATGTCCATACACAACAGCTCATTTGCGCAATTGCGCTTGCTAAAAAAAACTAGTCAATATGAAATATTTCTTAAATTTTTTTTATAAAACTCAATTTCTTTTAATAATTAGGTAATATGGGACTTCACATACACTCATGACTATCTCTTATAAACTACTTACTCTATGTAAACTATTCATCTCTTCCAAATATGAGACCGGAGTGTTACAAACTCCCCATCGTAAATTTATGACGTTCTTGTCAGGGTCACATCATATAGCGCTCCAGTACCACATTGCCTAGTGTTATTAGGTAGTTCTGATATTATTTGCAACGACCTGAAAAAAAAAAAAAAAAAAAAAGTATTAATCACATCTTCGCTATCACCCTAAAAAGACTAATAAATTTGAAGTTTCCCTAGAATTCCTTATAAAGTTCAGTTTCACCTAGTAACAAGTCAATGTGAGCCTTAACTCTTTCTAATATAAAACCAGAGTGTTATATAAGTGATACATACTCGACTCGCTCGACAAAACTTGATAAAGGATTGCAAACTCAGGTTGTTTAAAGCTTGACTGGATCGCTTGCCTAACTCATTACCTCATTCATATCTCTTGTATATATATGCAAATATATATTAATATATTACTAAAAATAAATTACATAAATTTAAGAATGTATATTAGTAATTGAGTAATATATTTTATATATATATATATATACACACACGTTACTTAATATTGTAAAATCAACAGACTTATACTACTCACAGAAAACGGAAATTTTCCAAACAGTTGGAGAGCTCCATTGAAATTTCGTCAGGAAATCAAATCAGAAAAATATATTCATAGGACATTCAGTGTCGATGCCCATCATGGAAATGGAAGACCTTTCTAACCAATACTATTATTAAACTTTGGATTCCCATATGATTTAAAGGGATGGCCCGAAAGCCACCCCCAGTGGCCGGGGGTGGGGCGCGGCTACCCCCGGCCAGGGCCTGGGTTTCCGTTGTATTCTTGTTTTGGAAGTCGTGGGTTTCCGTTGTGTGGCTCACAGGGTTGGATGATGGAGTATGGTTGTGGTGGTTTTGGTGGGTTCAGTGGCTTCTCTTTCAATATCCAACAGAAACAACAACAACAACATGTGCAGAGATACAAAATCAGAAGCAGAGGAATCAAAATCTGTTTGTCGACAACAATTCTCTTGCTTCTACAGGCCATTACGAATTTGAAACCAAACTAACATGATTGTGAACCAAAAAATGGGGCTACTCAGTCAACCACACCGGGATTAATTTTCAAGCTTATCAAATTGTTTTCTATGGGTTTTTGTTGTTGAAAAACAATTTTGATTGATGTTGTTGTAAAAAGGAAATTGTTTGAATTGAAAATAAATTCTCCAATCTGGTATGAGATACCACATACAAGTTGTTTGTAGAAATTTCTCAATGACTTGATGAGTTGTAGGAATGTTGTATCTTGGACTTCAATGATCACCGCATATGCGCAGATGTTCTTCAGCTCCTCAATTTGAACAGGTTCCGAACACCAGGGCATTTTCCCAAACAGCCAAAGAGCCATTCTGGGTTAAGCTCTTCAACTGTTTTGTCCTTCTCAGCAAGGGCTGCAGACAGTTTTGCCTGTAAATTGCTCAGTTCAGACTCGTACGTGGCCACTTCCTGGTAGTTCTCCTACTAGGTTCCGGTGCTGTCAGAGCCACCTCTGGGGGTGGCTCGCAGGCCACCCCCAAAGTGGCTCAAACCCCTTCCTTTTTTTCTAATTTTTTTTTTTTAAAAATAAAACAACAAATTAATTTGATAATATAATAAAAAAATAATATTTTAAAATGATGTGGCGAAAATGCTGACGTAGTACTAACGGAAGTTGCAAAAATAAACAAAAAACTCATAAAGGGACTGAAAAAACTAAAGGATCCAATGTTGAAAAAAGAAAAGTGAATGGTTTAAAAAACGACTCAAGGATTTATTATATATTTACCCTATATATATATAAACATACATATATCACATTACACATGGTTAACATGCAGTAGTAATCTTGCTCACGTTATACATATATTATAGTTTATACTATACTTATAATATAATTAGGGGCGGAGCTACACTTTGGCTTGGAGGCCTCCCATCCAAAGGTTTTCCCAAAAATAAAATAAAAAAAATAAAAAAAAATAATAATAATTTTTACCCTTAATTTTTTGTTAATTTTTTTAGTTCTGGCCCCTCAAATTATTATTATTTTTTTTTTCAATTTGGCCCCCCCAAAAGTCTAAAAGCTGGCTTCACCCCTGAATATAATTACTTAGTTATATATAGTATATTTGACATATTATTTGCTCACATTATACATATAGTATAGCTTATACTCTCTAGTTATATATAATAACATATTGTTAATTTGTTACTTATAAACTATAGTCATGTACTATATTTTATAATATGTCTTATATAATTACATATTATATATTTTGACTATAAATAAATGTATAGAGGTTGTTCACAAACTCGGCCTTAAACTGCGCTTGGATCACATATTAAAAAGTTTAATAACCTTGCTCGAGTTCTAGTTGAGCCAAGTTTGTCGAGTACCTGACTCGGCTTGAATGGCATTCACAACGAGCTTGAACTCGAGCTCGAGCTCGCCCAAGTTTTAAATGAGCCAAACTTAAACACATTTCCATAGCTTAGCTCGAGTTCAAGCTCGACTCATAAACAAACAAGTCTTGAAATCTTAAAATTCGATTTGGTTCGATTACAGCTTTAAACAGAACTAATGACAAATGCTTGGAACGTTTAAGCAAATGAGAGATCTCGGTGTGTTTGACAACCTACTCACATTTTTTTTTTTAATAATTATAAAAAATGTTTGATGTGATATAATGGTAAAAAGAGTTTTAAATTTACTGCAAAGGAAAAATAAGGAAAGCTATTTGTTTATTTGAAGAAAGAAGTCTAACTTTATATATATATATAAAGGTCTGACAGTGCCTTAACTCTTTTTTTTTTTTTGGGGGGGGGGGGGGGATTTTAAATGTACTTTAGCTTCCTTAACTAACAATCATTTTTTTTTTTATAATGCCTCACAAACTGACAAGTGCGACACTTAGACCTATCAAACTATCAATTTATTGTAATTATGCCACTTTTCGGTCATGCTTCCAAAAATACTCCCATTTTCTTAAAAAATTAAAATCAAAAATCAAAAATCAAAATTTCATGCAAATTCTCTATATACTAATTAAACCTTCCTTTATGTATTTTAGTATTGAATCAAAATTTAATTTCTTTTATAAATTCATTTTTAGAAAAGTGGCATATTACAATAAATTGGTAGTTTGATAGGCCTAAGTGTTACACCTGTTAGTTTGTGGGCTTTATAAAATATGGTTGTTAATTGAGGTAGCTAAAGTATATTTAATATTTTTTTTTTAATTTTTTTTCTGGGAAAAATATAAAAAAGTGGTTGTTAGTTGAAGTAGCTAAAATATATGTAACCTTTTTTTAAAAAAATATATATATATATTAAAAAAAAATCCTGAACTAACAATTGAAACTATTATTTTAAAAAAAAAAAAAAGAAAAAAAAAGAAATGCAAAATCAATCTACGTGGTTGGCCTAAATTACAAATTATCAACTGCGGAATAAAAAATAATTCAGAGGTCTTCAAGGTAGACAAAAAAATAACAATTTAATTATTGTAGTCAAAATACTTGGACGAATTCTATTAATATCAACGTTAACACCAAAAAATAATGACATGTATCATTCTTATTAAAAAAAAATATCAATATATTAAAAATATACATAAATAAAACTAAATCACTCCCTACAATTAAATTCCAACAAAATACTTGACGGATTCCATTAGTGTACCACGTTAGCATCAATAAAATGACGACACGTATTATTGTTAATAAAATATGTATATATTAATATATATATATATATATATATATATATATATATAAATTTAAAGAAATTAAGAAATTAAATTTTTTTTAATTAAAAAAAATGAATAAGTGGCTGCTGAGCCACCCCTTTTTTTTTTCATTAACAAATTTAATTTTTTAATTTTTAATTTCTTTAAATTTTAGTTTTATATTAATAGTTTTTTAATTGTTTAATTTCTTTTTTTTTTAAAAATATTATTTTATTATTTTACGTTTTAAGAGAATAAAAATATTATAGGAATATTTCGACAAATGTTGTCTTTTTGGCATACTATGGTAGTTTGATAAATCACATTAGTGCACTTAAAAATTCAGGAGGTTATTCTAAAATCGGCTATTGGTTCAGAGGGCTTTTTTATATTTTTCCTCTTTTTTGTTTTGGTTAAATATAAAAAAGCTCACTGAACTAACAACCTATTTTAGAATAGCTCCCTAAATTTTCAAGTGTGCTAAAGTGACCCATTAAACTACTAAGTTGTGCCAAAAATGCTACTTTTTTTTTTTTTCTTTTGGTAATATCCTTATCCTCTAAAAAAAAACTATTTTTTTTTTTTGAAAAAAAAAAACAATGGGTGGATTAATACCAAAAAACTATTATTATTTTTTTTGGGATAAAAATATGAAATTAGTTCATGTAATTAGGCTAAATCACAAATCGCTTTATGTGGTATAAAAATAATTCAAAGTTTATCAGGGTAGGCGAAAATAACTATTTAGTTACTGCAATCAAAACACTTGACAGATTCTATTAATGTCCATGTCAGCATCAATAAAATGATGACATGTGTTACTCTTAGTTAAAAAATAAAAAAAAAAAGTGCAAAATTAGTTCATGTGGTTTACCGAATTTACAATTAACTCTCTGTGATATAAAACTGAACTCAAAGTTCCCTATGGTATGCTAAAAATATAAATCACTCCCTCCAATCAAATTCATTTAAAAAATTTGACAAGTTACGTTAAGTACCATGCCAATGCAAATAAGATAGCAACATGTATCGCTCTTAATAAATAAATACAAATATATTAAACTAAAATAATATTACTATTTTTTAAAAGAAAAAATAGAAAAAAAGAAAGGGTTGGGTTGCGAGCCACCCCTGGAGGTGGTCGGGGGTGGCTCGCACCCACCCCCTTTCCTTTTTCCTATTTTTTTTTCTTTTTTAAAAAAGTTAAAAAAAAATATTTTTTAAAGTTTTTAGTTTCTTTAAATTTTTAAATTTTTTTTAAATAGTTTTTTTATTAATTTTTTATTTTAGTTTTTGACTGGATAAAGGTATTATCTAGTTTGATCGATCACTTTATTATAGTTGAAAATTTAAGGAACTATTTTAAAATTGGTAGTACTAAAATCGGCTTTTTTATATTTAACTCTCCCTTTTTTTTTTTTTTTTTTTTTCTTTTTTATTCTTTTCATGGGCCCTTGAGTCTCGACCTTAATTTTTTCTCTACATATAGAGTCCATGAATGCTCCCTGCAAATAAAGCCGTAGAGACGAATATGGCGACATCAATACCCAACACCGGCAAAGCGATAAGCTTGAAGCTTCTCGTAGACAAGAGCTCTAACAAGGTGCTGTTCGCAGAGGCCGGAAAGGATTTCGTGGACTTCCTCTTCGGACTCATTCATATTCCCATTGGTTCCATAATGGGGCTTCTTTGGAGTCATGGCATAGCTGGGCCTGGATCGCTGAGTAGCGTCTTTGAGAGTATCCAAAACCTTGACCCCACCTGTCTTCACCAAACCAAGGAAGAACTCTTGATGCCTGAACCGGCCTTCCCATCAAACACCCATCCGCCTCCCTTGTTGCTCAACTTCGTACCGCCAAAACAGCAGACCGGAGTTGATGATGAGAACCAGTTCTTCTCTTCGAAAACTCGCTTTGGTTCTCATGCTGTTGATCTGGAGTCTCTGATCCATAGTTCTCCTCTGAAGGGATCGGCGGTTAAAGACAAGGAGACAGGGTATGTTAAAGGTGTGGCGACATTTACGGTGATGGATAATTTGATGGTGAAACCCATGTCAACCATTACTAGCATCACCCTCCTCAATACCTTCAATGTCAAAGATGTCAGTTTGCTCCAGGAGAAGACAGTCAATGTTGACTTACAGAAGGTCCTCTTTAATTCATATATAGCTTCTTCTTTCTTTTTTTCTTAATTTTTTGAAGGATTTGCTAATTTTTGTTTGTTGAATTTGTACTTGCTGTCTGTCTTCTTAGGGCTTGGAGATGGTGAAGGCTTCATTCGGGTCAACCACAGTTCTTACAGATGTTTTCCTTGAGGAGATAATTGCTTAGTCCTCTTCAACTTTGAAAGCCAATCCGAGTAGACATCAAGTGTGTAAATTAAGGGTTTTTATGTAATGTGAAGAGGCATTCTTCAAGGGTTTTATCATTTTGGAAAAACATAAAGGTAAAGGTAGAATTGCTGGGCTATGTGTAATTTATGGGCTTCACTTGATGAGTGGATTTGCCTAGCTTGTTTCCCTTGGGGAAGGTTGTAATTGTTGTTGTTTTTTTCCTTTTCTTTTTCTGAAATGATTAAGGTTTCATCCGTTTGATGTATATATATATATATATATATATATATATTATTTAACATGTTTTCAATTAATGCTTTAGAAAAATTAATGATTTTTTGGTGTTTGGCTGTTATTATTAAAATACTTTCTTGAAAAAATTTTGTTGGTTGGTTGACATGAAAATGCGAAATAATTAATACTCAATTTTTCAACAGGGGCAGTGCTATAGTGGTTGAGAAAACGAGAACCAGTTAGTGTTAAAAAAAAGTGGTGAAATTGTCTCAACATTAAAATTGAGATAATTTTACCACTCATATTTGCCTAACCAGCTTCTCTCTATTTCATTTAAAATTAAGAAAACTCTTCTTTGGTGGTTAGGGGTTAGGTGTGGCAGAGTGGAAGAAGAATGTGTGAGTTTATATAAAAGACAAGTTGTTGAGTTGAGAAAGTAAACAAATGTAATTATGTAATGCACAATTTGTTTTTCATTTCAAGATAAAGTTTAAGTGACGTGACGATATTTACTGCATAGGTAAATGAAAGGGAAAACTACATTTATTTCTTTCCAATTTGTAATGTCCTTCTTTACTACTGAGATTGAATTGTCTCCCATATTTGTTAGAAAATTATGTGAAGTCAGACAGCAATGACAGTGATGTAAAATTATCATTATACTCCGTAAAATTTATAAAATTACAATTATACGCTAAATGTTTTTTTTTTAAAAAAAAGAAAAAAAAAAAAAGAAAAAAAAAATGAACTCTCCTCTCTCACTTTTGAGACACGGGTTCGCCGTGGATTAGGAGAGTTTTTTTTTTAATTTTTTTTTGATTACTTATATTAATACTTCGTTTGTTTTGATATAAAATATTTTTTGAAAAGCGTTTCCCTATTTTTCGGTATTCTGCCTGTAGCGATTTTTTTTATTTTTTTATTTTACCGCAATCACTGATTTTTATCTAAACACCAAAAATAATATTGAATGAAAAACATTTTTCCGTTCAAATCGAGTGAAGGAAACAACAATGACCAAGGCCTTGTTTGAAATCCCCATTCCCCTTTCCTCCCCTTCCCTTCACTTCTCCCAAAAAATATCAATTTCAAAATATTCTTACTTTTTTCACTTTTTATATCACATCAACACTTTTTTTATTACTTTTTAAATAAAAAACTCACTACAATACAAATTTTTCTCACTTTTTCATATAAATTATTTCAACTTTATATCACATCAATCATATTTTTTAATCATTAAAAAAAAATTCCAAAGGAAAGGGAAAGGGAAAGGAGATTTCAAACGGGCCCAAGACTTTAGACGAGTCAATTAAGCACCACTGGATGACTGGATCACAAAGACTTCAGATAATCGAATAAGGGACACCGCTAGCAGACAAAAGATTAGAGTTACTTTTTCTCTTTTGAGGGCTTTGGAGTACAAGTTATGGGGCCCTCTGCTATTATTCATTCGCTCAACATAAGATTCCATTATAGATGTCCGTACATACCAGCTCATCCCTTCTATTATTTTCATTGCTCCAACAGAATATTCAATTATTAATGTCCGTACATACCTGTTACTGTTCTTGTCCTTATGTTGTACCTGGGTTGAGTTCTATCCAAAGTATATATAATTTTGTATCAGAGCTAAAAATACCAAGTTACGGGTTCGAGTCACAGTAGCTCACTCTATTGACATTAACTCGATGGTAGACATTTCGCTTCTTATGAGGGCGTCCCGAATGTGGGTTACTCCTTCCTTGGCAAGCTGCTTCAGTACTTTCTATTGCAGTTAGATATCCATCTTCATTGTGATTTTGTCCGCTAGTGTCATGATTTTCTTGTGTGAACATGATGCATCTTGTGGGTTTTCTCAAATAACAATTCTCTTCCTGACAGTGTTGATGGTGCAAACCATTTTGCTAAGACTTGGATGTAGATGTTGGTGTGACCTAACGACACAATGGTGCGATATGTTCTGTGCTACTGGATTTTCTGGATGCTGATGGCATTAGACTTCATTTTTGTGTGCATCCAACACTTTTGTTAAGAGAAGGTTGTGCAACTTGGCATTATTTTCTTCCATCTTCTTCATCAAGCCTCTAAACATATCCATGAGGTTGTGCAACTTGGCATTAATATTTAATGACTTATCACTGAATTTTGGATAAACTATTATTGAATTTTAGATTCAATAGTAATTTTTAGTAACAAGTTAGTGAGTATGCATTTGAACAAATGCTTGGAACGCTAAGCAAAGGATAGATTTGGGTGTATTTGGCAATGCACTCACAATTTTTTTTTTAATAATTATAAAAAATGATTGATGTGATATAAAGATGAAAAAAGTTTTAAAATTTGTTGTGAGGAAAAAATAAAGAAAGTTGTTTGGTAATATGAAAGAAAAAAAAAAAAGTATAACTTTTTATAAAAGAAAATTGGTAACATGGTTTTTTATTTTTATTTTATTTTTTAAAAAAAGGGTCGGTCTGGAAAGGAATTTACTAGCTAAATGTTGAAGATCCAATGACAGGCTTAGAAAAGAGAAATGTTAGGGTATCAAATCTTTTACCAAGACGATGCAGAGCTTATTCATTGGAGATGATCAAAACAATTAATAAAAAGAAATGATACAGATACCTTTAGCATTAGCATTTCTCTAAAAACAATAATAATAATAATAATAAAAAAAGCACTTTTAATTTACTAGCAGAAGATCTAATGACTAGCTTAAAAAAAGAGAAATGTTAGGGTACTAAATTTTTTACTAAAATGATGTGGAGCTTATTCATTGAAAATAATTAAAACGTACAATTAATAAAAAAAAAAAAAATGCTACGAGTACCAATAAATAAGATACACATTATTTTAGTAAAAGATTTGGTATTTCTAGCATTTCTTTAAAATAATAATAACAATAATAAAAACTTTTTTTTTTTTTGGGCTCTTTGAGTCTTGACCTTTTGTCTACAACGTGTAGAGTCCATGAATTAATGCTCCCTGCAAATAAACCCGTAGAGAAGAAAATGGCCACGTCAATACCCAACACCAGCAAAACGATAAGCTTGAAGCTTCTCGTATACAAGTACTCTAACAAGGTGCTGTTCGCAGAGGCTTCGGACTCATTCATATTCCCATTGGTTCCATAATGGGACTTCTTTGGAGTCATAGCATACCTGGGCCTGGATCGCTCAGTAGAGTCTATGAGAGTATCCAAAACCTTGACCACACCTGTCTTCACCAAACCAAGGAAGAACTCCTGATGCCTGAACCGGCGTTACCATCAAGCACTCATCCGCCTCCGTTGTTGCTCAACTTCGTAGCGCCAAAACAGCCGACCGGAGTTGATGATGATCAGAACCAGTTCTCTTCAGAAATACGTTTTGGATTCAGCTCTAATACGTTCCAAACTGTTGTTGTTGATGATGATTCGGATTCCGATTCCGACAAGGAGACAGGGTATGTTAGAGGTGTCGTGACGTTTATGGTGATGGATGATTTGATGGTGAAACCCATGTCAACCATTACTAGCATCACTCTCCTCAATACCTTCAACGTCAAAGATGTCAGTTTGCTCCAGGAGAAGACGGTCAATATTGACATACAGAAGGTCGATCTTCTTTAATTCATGCCTTTTTTTTTTTCTTAATTTTTTGAAGCGTTTGCTAAATGTTTGTTTGAATTAATTTGTGATGTCTGTCTTCTTAGGGCTTGGAGCTGGTGAAGGCTTCATTCGGGTCAACCACAGTTCTTACAGATGTTTTCCTTGGGAATAAGCTAGGTAGTTGAGGGGCTAATGCCTTAACTTCTCTTCAACTCGACTAGCTTTACTACGGAATTCTCCAATAACTTTCTCTCAGAATTTGCTTTATAGACATGAAGAGTGGAATCAGGAGTGCCAAGTACTATGTATGCATGTGTAATTATGGGTTTTTATGTTGAGTGAAAAGGAAAAACTTTTTTAGAGTGATTTTATTTTATTTTTTTTGAAAAAAATATTCTCTATGTGATATGAAGAAAATAGTAGTTTTAGAGTGTTTATAGGTGCTCCCCTAGGAGGCTGTCAGATAGATTGCTAGTCTTCAAGGCTGCCACTATATATATATATATATATATATATATATATATTCCACGAGAGAAATGATATAAATACATTTTTTACACATTTTATTTTTAAATTTATTATTGAATTTATGAGACCCACACTGAGTCCTACAAATTCAATAATGAATTTAAAACTTGGTTGTATGGAGTTATATAGAAAATGTATGTGTATCATTTCTCATCCCACAATGGCCATTGCAGGATCACCAAACAATCCCTAGTACGTCATTGTGGATCGAGCAACCACCACAAGTCTTTACACCGGCCTTCACTTTTAATTTTTTTTTAAATGGAATAAAGCACCCCCAATAAAATGAACATATGTTTTCAAAACATGGTGTGAGAACCATGGGTTGGTCGTGGATCAAAAGAGGTTTTTTTTTTTCGTTTTTTTTTTTTTTTTAATTATTTTATCTTGTGCAGGGCATTTTTAGTCGCATGAAATTACTATTATACCCATTCTTTTAAGATTTAACATAAAATCCTTCCATAACGAGAATATTGCAATCACGATAAGAGATTGAAGAGTCCATTACAAATGTGGGGATAGTTTAAAAAGATAAATGTAGATTTTCCTAAATAAAAAGAGCAAACTCAATTGGATATCCTAGGCGAGATGCTCCCTAAAATAAAGTCTTGTCTTTTTAGCAAAGTAGAAGAAAGTTACTGTTATTATTTGATAGATTTTGTAGCGAAACTGGTAGCAGCCATAAATCACAACCAGCATATTTTACTCCTCCTTACTGCCCTTTATGTAATTTTTGCAAGTGGAGCTAGGGCTTCATAGAATTAATGGGTTTGCCCCGGTGTATAAAAGGGTTTTACAAGGCATCCTTAAGTTTATAAAGGAAGTAGCTTAAGGCTTGGTCTAATTTAAAATTCTCCACAAGATTATACAGGTTTTCAATATACACCCATCTGGGCCATCAACATTTGGAATGATGATTTTCTCGAAATAAAAATGGGTATTACTAAGAATATTAAATGTTATAATAGAATAATCATTCATATTCTTTTGTTTGGTAACAAGACAAGAATGACTAATGTTTTTCCACCCCTATCGGCCATAATCCATACCCGTGCAAAGTGCCCTCTTCCACATGGATCAGATAAGAATCCAGCTTCACTAGCATACGTAGCCTTAATGAATTGTTTGTACTCAAGGAAATTCAAACCTTAGACTTGATAGAGATGCCACCAAAACCAAGGCCTTTTATATTGGCAGATCCCCTATTGCCTAATTTGGCGTCTCCTTCGTTGTAACCTCATGTCTGAAGCTCTCCACCCTACTGGGGTCAAATTTTACTCTTTTGCCCGCAAGCGATCCTCGGAAACATTGGTTAATAGCTTCAAGCAATGTGCACTGTGTGGTGTGTGGGGTTGTGCAGTGCAGTGGTACACAAGGATCACAACCAAAAAACAGACGCAGGGGGCTTGCAAGTTGCAAATACAAGAACTACTATTTTAAAGAAAAAGAAATGCAGAAGAATTAACCCGACTTTGATGCCAGTGTTAGAAATATAATACAATGGAAACATAAAATTAGTGTACCTCTCATACATTGATAACAGGATATGATCATGTTGTAAAGAGACAAATAATTTCACAACACTTGTTTTTGCTTCCACACCTTTGAACGTGTGGGCTCTTGTATATTTATAAGACTTTCAGTTACATCATTTCTTTCATACCATATTTTTCCATCAATTTCTTTCATACATCATCATCAAAAACAAAAAGAATGAAGCTACAAAATTTCAAAGAATCACTTGCTTAAAGAATGTACAAGTATTTTCTGATGCATAGTGGGACGGTTTTGATCTCCTTTATCTCCTTTGATCTCTATTGTCTTCCAACGTAAGAAGAACAAGGCCAAAGGTGCTGTCGATAAAGGACACTAGATCATGAATGAGTTTTCTCTTCGAGACTATTCATGTTAGCTAGCATATATTTGATTATTCAGCGCATATATTTAGCCTTAATATCAGTTGTAGATATTCTGTAATTATAGGTTAATTATTCTTGCCTTATTTAGTTTCCTAGAATCATGTAATTGCTGATTTTCAGCATTGTAATTATCATTCTATTTTTTGTATAAGATGTGAACCCTCACAAAGAGAGGTATTCAATCCAATTGACATGGTATTAGAGCCAAATTAGGGTTCTAACTTTTTTTTCGTGTTTTCTGAGGGTAGCGACAGAGGGTTGCTCTAGAGTTTTCTGGGTTACGTACCTTTGGTGGCCGTTGAGTTAGGTGTTGTTCGGTGGTCCTGGACTGTCGGCATTCTCTGGTGATCCCAGTTTGGTGGTTCTGTTGGTGTTGATCTGGGCTGCGTGGTGCAATGTCTTCCCCATCTTCTGCTGTGTGTAAGTTAAAGCAGTCTCTCTATGGTTTAAAACAGGCTTCCCGGGCATGGTTTGAAAAATTCAGGTCTACTTTGATTCACTTCTCCTTTGTTCAAAGCCAATATGACTCCTCTTTGATTTTGTGCAAGACTTCGACTAGTCTTGTTCTCTTACTTGTATATGTGGATGATATTGTCATTACTGGCACTGACTCCACCTTGATTGGCCACCTCAAGCAGAATCTTTAGGCTCACTACAAAAAAAAAAAAAAAAAAAAACATTTATGGACAGTTTTTTTCTAGACGGTTTCTAAAACCGTCTAGAAAATAAAATTTGCAGACGGTTTTTTTGAAACCGTCTGGAAGAAATTTATTATTGACGGTTTGATTAAACCGTCTATAAAATTCCAAACGGTTTTATAAAAACTGTCTATAAATTTATAGGCGGTTTTTTTAAAAACTGTCGGTAAATTTTATTTCGAGACGGTTTAGTTAAAACCATATGGAATTTTATAGACGATTTTTACCAAACCGTCTGAAATTTTTTTTTCCCACTCCATGTCATCAATCCGCGTGATACCTCTTATTTCACCATCAATCTCTCTCTCTCTCTCTGATCTCTCAGTCTTCTTCTTCCCCCAAAACTCTCTTCTCCCTAAAAAACTCTCTTCTCCCCAAATCTCTCTTCTCTCTCTTGTCTCTCTGATCCTTCTCACTAGGTGGCGATCTCGCCCAGATACGCGTCCACGGTCTTGGCGACTCTCTGCATCGCAGGGGAGCAGTGCTCTCCAAAATCACCGGCGTTAAATACGGCCACGCTCTTCTCCTTCTCCGCGAATCCTGAGATGATTCTCCTCACGCTCTCCAGGTCGAACAGCCTCTCTCCGTCGTAGGTAAAAGAGAGCACCAGGAGGTCGTCGATGGTCACGTGTTCCAGGATCGCCGAGATCCGCGTTCTTGCACTTGGTGTTCGAAGCCTGGAGGAATATCGCCGATTGGAGAAGGCAGCGGAGGAAGTTGATCGGGGTTTCCGGGCTGATTCGGCCGAAACCGGCTCTGGGTCGTTGTGGGTTGGAGCTGATGGGTTGGTGATTGGGGTGGGTTTCGGTGATTGTTATGGATTGAAGGTGACGGGTTTGCCTCTTTTTTTTTGACTGTTTGAGGTATATATTTTTTGGTTGATTTGTGAAAGGGGGGGTGGTTGGCTGTGACTGTGGAAGAGAAACAGAGGAAGACGTCGATTAGCTAGCTTGTAGCAGATTTGGTGCGGCTGAACAGCTCGATGGTGGTGACCGGAGCTGATCGATTTTCGGTGGATATTTCTGGACTCCGGTAGAGAACTTAGAAGCTAGCTTCGAGCCTTTGACCGTTGGACAAAAATAAAAAAAATAATAAATAAAAAAAAAAACAGGTTCTGGACGGTTTTGGGCAAAACCGTCCAGAATTGGTTCCTCACGGTTTGGGTCAAACCGTCTGTAATTGCGGACGATTTGGCCCAAACCGTCTAGAAATTTATTTGGCGACTCTATTTTCTAGACGGTTTTAAACCGTCCAGAAAAAACCGTCTGGAATTGATTCCAGACGGTTTTTTTTGCATTTCTAGAGGGTTTAAAACTGTCCAGAATTTGCTTTTTTTTTTTTTTTGTAGTGGCTTCTTTTCATATGAAAGATCTTGGTCCTCTTAAGTATTTTTTGGGTTTGGAGGTGCACACAGATTCTTCAGGTATATTCTTGAATTAGCACAAATATATCCATGATTTGATTGGGCTCGCGAGTCTTCAGGATTCGCCTTCGGTGGATACACCTATGGAGGTCAATGTGAAATATCGAAGTGAGGAGGGTGATCTTCTTGCTGATCCCACTATGTTCCAACAATTGGTAGGGAGCTTGAACTATTTGACTATTACTCGGCCTGATATTTCCTTTGCTGTCCAGCAGGTTAGCCAGTTTATGCAAATTCCACGACATCTTCATTTAGCTACCGTTCGCCGTATTATTCGATATCTTCGGGGGTCACCTAGTCGTGGGTTGTTCTTTCCAGCTAGCTCTCCGCTTCACCTTGTTGCTTATAATGATGCGGATTTGGTCGGATGTCCTGATACTCGACGGTCCGTCACAGGTTGGTGCATGTTTCTTGGTGATTCTTTGATCTCTTGGAAAAGTAAGAAACAAGCTCGCATTTCTAAATCCTCTACTGAATCTGAATATCGGGCGATGTCTACTGCTTGTTCTGAGATTGTCTGGCTTCGTGGGCTTTTGGCTGAGCTTGGTTTTCCTCAATCTGATTTTACTCCTCTTTATGCTGATAATACTAGTGCCATTCGAATCGCTGCAAATCCTGTTTATCATGAGCGTACCAAGCATATTGAATTAGGCTGTCATTCTATTGGGGAAGCAGTAGACACTCGTGTTTTATCTCTTCCTCATGTTTCTACTAATCTTCAGATTGCTGATGTCTTCACAAAGGCCATGACCCGACAGCGCCATCAGTTTCTTGTGGGCAAATTGATGCTTCTTGATCGACCAGCATCAATTTGAGGGGGGATGTTAGCTAGCATATATTTGATTATTCAGCACATATATTTAGCCTTAATATCAACTGTAGATATTCTGTAATTATAGGTTAATTATTCTTGCCTTATTTGGTTTCCAAGATCGAATCATATAATTGCTGATTTTCAGCATTGTAATTATCATTCTATTTTCTATATAAGATGTGAACCCTCACAAAGAGAGGTATTCAATCCAATTGACAATTCACACGCTGAAGATGTAAGTATATATATATATATATATATATATATATATATATATATATATATGTAAACAACGTATTGGATTAGATTTATTAATTATTTGTCTTTCTCTGTTTCTAATTTGTTTTTCTGGGTGTCTTGCAATTGCATGCATGCAGTTTGATGAGTACGTCCTATGTCGAATAATAAACAAAGACATGGATAAAATAAAATATTCAGTCAGAAAATTCCATTATCATGTTCAAGCTGATGCTCTGCCCATCAAGTTCCAGTCATGGAGACCGATGAAATAAACTAGAGAAACTTGAACTTGGGAGAAAAAAATTGTTAAGGAATATTCCTCCCCTACCCAAGGTGGGGCCAGGTTTGCCCTCCAAGTGGGATTTCGGACACCGGAAAGGATTGGTCCCCGGACAATGACCTTGGTCGCAGGAAGCCTTCAATATTTATGAAACCAGTCAAATCAAGTCAGGGAAGATATGGGACGTCTACATGGAGCCATGTGCTTGACAGGGGTAAAAGAGACATATAGCACATAGGGGTATAAAAAGGGAGTATAGAAATTATTAGAGGGCAATTCATTATTCTCTGAGATCTCTCTCTCTCTCTCTCCTCTTCTTACAAACACTGGACTGACTTGATCGTCGGAGGAGGCTCCGCCGGCACCCCCGGCGGGTCTTTGTTGTTTTGCAGGTCAAGGCGCGGATGAAGGGACATCTCTGATGATGCCACGTCACCGGCCCAAAAAAATCATCAACAAATCCTATTGCTGCTGTGCTGATTTCATAATCTTCAACAACATCCACACCAATATTACCGGCGTCTGTAGAAGAAATGATTTATGCAATGATGGCTGAGCTTAAAAATGATGATGCACATCCTAAACCACAGTCAGTATCAAGCATATTAAGAGTAAAGAATGAAAACTGTAGCTAACTACAAAAAACTATGAACTCTGTTCACCTCTGTTTTCATGTTCTAAAACAGAGCATGTTCTGTTTTCATGTTCTGCGCTAGCTTCCTATCTCTTCTTCTCTCGTGTAATGTAAGTCCAAATCCCCTTTTGCACATAGCCTTTATTGTACTGTTTTTTTGTATTTTGCAGATGTTTTTACCACAACCTTTGATTCACAGCAACACAAAGTTACAGTGACCGGAAACGTCGCAGTTGAGACCCTGAATCAGCAACTGTGCTCGATTCCGTACTCTCCTCCTCCTCCTTCACCGCCGCTGCCGCCCACCACAACCGTGCTGCTCGGCGTTGCGCTGTTGTTGCTCGCTCTCCACAACCCACAAACCGGACAACAACCATTACCCCAGCCCTTGAAACAAAAAATGAAAAGTAAAAACGTATAAATTTTGTTTGGTTAGCGCGAAAATGGAAGGAAAAAAAAAAAAGAAGCAAAGATACATGGGGTGAGGAGGAGCGACAGGTGGTGCTGTCGAGGAGGTCGGGAGGATGACCTAGCTGGCCTCATTTTTACCAAATGGCATACTTGTAATTTATGTCCATTTTTTGTCTTAGTTATTCCGCATTTCTCGTTTATTGTTTCCAAGGACAGTTTCGAAATTTCAAAGTGCAAGGAGATGGGTATTTTCAAGCTTTTAGGCTAAAAAAGTCACGTGTACAACATGTGACTCATTTCATCCACTTAGACAGTATAAACTGATAGAGGGGGCAAAAAAACAAGCAATTGGTAGTTTAGTCAGCCAGATTGCAAGCACTGGTAGTTCGGGGGGCCATCTGAAGAATGAGAGGTAGTTTGGAGGGCTTTTTTGTATTTAACCCTACAAGTTATGAAAGATCAATGATGAAAAGTGGAATTTTCTCAACAACAAAAAAAAACAACAACATTCAAAACAACTTTTCCGATAATACCCTTATTCTCTTAAAAACTAAAATAAAAAATTAATAATAATAATAATAAAAGAAAAAAGAAATTAAAAAGTTAAAGAAATTAAAAATTTTAAAAATTAAAAATTTGTAATTAAATTTTTACCATTTTTTTATATCACAAGAGTTAATTGCAAATCAAATAAAGCACATGAATTAATTTTGCATTTTTTTGCATTTTTTCTTTCTTTTTTTTTTTTTTTTTTTTTCTTTTTTATACTAAAAGTGACACATGTCATCATTTCATTAGTACTGACATAGACATTAACGGAATCTGTCAAGTGTTTTGCCTGCTGGAACTAAATTGTTATTTTGGCCTACCTTGATGACCTCTGAATTATTTTTATATTGCAGGAAATGATTTGTGATTTAGGCCAACTACATAAATTGATTTTGTATTAATCTACCCCCTTGGTTTTCTTTTTCTTTTTTAATTTAATTTTATTTTATTTTAGTTGTTAAGAGAAGAAGGGTATTATCAAAAAAAAAAAATGACTTTTTTTTTTTTCACACTTTGATAATTTGATGAGTCACTTTAACACACTTAAAAATTGACTAGTTTAAAATGAGTTGTTAGTTGATGGGTTTTGGATATATATATATATATATATATATTAATAAAAAGACGACACGGTTTTGTAATACAAAAAGTAAAAGCAGACGCCATCCGCCTCCTCCTCCTTCTTTTTCGTTATTCCATCCTATATATAAATTATATTTCACTCTTAAAAAATTCAAAAACCTAACCAAACCTGAAGGCTGAAAGGCTGATTATCTGTTTCTCTCTTCTTGTTGCCAACGTCGGAAACTCATTCTTTCTCAATCTCTTGCGGAGCCGTGAGTCACGTTTAAGGATAAACTAGCAAAACTTACGCTTCTTTTATGCCTTCTTTCTTATTTACGTGTATTTGGTTATTGAAGTTTATTAATTATCTACGCACACCTTTTAAGACTGACACGCCATAAATTAACACGTGAGACGCAAAGCTTGAGTCAATTATGTGAGAACGCGTCTTAGAGCACTAGTAGCAGATGCCCTATAAGTGATTCTATTCCCTAAAATAGGGAAAATTTAAAAAAAAATTGCAAAAAACAAGCCACAGCAGACTCCCAATTATTCATAGACCTGCTTGGGTAGCTACAGTGCTACCCAATACATTGGGTAGCACTGTAGCTACCCAATACATTATTTTAATAATAAAAAAAAACGTCTGTCTCTCTTTCCTCTCTGACTCTCTCCTTCACGCATGAAAACCCATCTTCATATTCATCATCGTCTTCATCATCTTCCTCCTGCACGCATGAAAACCCATCTTCAAATTCATGCTCGTCTTCATCATCTTCCTTGTGCTCTTTTTCTTCTTCTTCAAGCTCTCTCAAACATATTCTCTCACCTAACGCCCCCGTTTCCAATCTGTTCACTCCCATGTCGTTTATCACTCTCTTTCGCTCTATCCGCCGATCTCTCAAGCGTCGGACATCAGCCCTGCCCACCGATATTGAGGGGTCTCACGTATTCCCGGCCAAACGGAAGCAAAAGGGCGGTGGGGCTCGAGACAGGGGATTAAGGAAATGAGCAAATGGGCATCAACAAAAGTGGGAAAGAACCAACCAGAAAAGCAAAATCAGAGTTACATTATTGAAAGAATACCCTCTGTCAAGAGCTTCTCGAACCACGGCAACAGCTTCGCCAGCCTCGCCGGGTCCGGATCCAGAGTGGCGTCGATTGCCGAGGACAAGCACAGAGCCGCCCCGATCTGCGCGTTTGGATCTGCTCCGTGAAGAGCGCGTCGACCAGGGGCTTTAGGTTGTGAGAGAGAGGGAGAGAAGAAGAAGAAGAAGAAGGAGAAGAAAAGCCAGAAGATGCAGAGCGGCAGAGACAAATGGAGAGAAAGACGAAACTGGAAAGACGGAGAAGAGAAAGAACAAACAATTTCTTGGAATTAAATAATTATATATTAAATGTAAAAAAATATTATTTTAATGATATAAGGAAAATTAAGGGAATCTATTGTGGGGTGTTTTTATATAGGAAAAAAAAAGTGGTTTGGTTCCCTAAATTTTCCCTAAAATAGGAAAAATGGTTGGGAATCTGCTGCTAGTTCTCTTAGTCTAGGGACGTCTTAGTCTAGGGTTTGAGAACACTGATTTTTTGGAGCAGTGTGCCTGCAACTAAACGATGTAGGAACGTCTTAGTCTATATATATATATATAATAAAATAATTGCTCATTGTGGTTCGACAATCCATCCAACTCTTGCTCATTATAAATTGTGTTAAATATTCTTCTATAAATTTTAATTTCGTTTGTCAACCTTTAATTTGCTTAGACGTGTAGAGGCGTGTAAAAGAAGATTTCTTCTCTCAAAAACAAAATTTTATCTCTTCTATGAATGAATTTTGTTTCTTTTTCTGACATATTATTTTTTACTATCATTTTCAGGTTGAGATGTCTCTCGTCTACTTTTGAGAAATATTATTTTTGGTGTTTTTTTTTTTCTATTACTTTTAAAAGTTTTACTTTTTAGTTTACCAAAGATTCCCTTGTCTGTCAGCTTAGGATCAAGACAATTTTTTTTTTTGGCACTTTCTTCCATGCATCTTCCATCTTCCCTCTATTTCTTTCTCCCACTATTTTCATTTTCAACTTCGTACACCGGCTACTACTCCAGGCTGGCTCACTGTGGGAGGGGCTATGGCCGCTGCTCTCTCTCAAAAATTATCAAAAACACCCATTGGTCTCCAATAATAGTCTCCAACTTGCTGCATAAGCCACAAGGTGACTATTCTCTTAACAACAAGAACCAGCCGTCTGCTCTCTTTCATTTGCGTCTTCCTCATCTGCTCTCTTTTATTTTCGTCTTTATTTTTCTCATCGGTCAGACTGATTTGGCCTGAAAACAAAATAACTGCAAAGCCCCTCTCTCTACCTGATTATCTTCGCCGGTAACCGGCGACGATAATAGTCAAAATAGACCATGTCGAAAAGAAGTCAGTGAAATTACCGACTTCACCGACAAAGTCGGGACGGTAGGCAGAAAACCTCCTACCGTCCCCAATACCCAACCCTAAATTCAATACTATTTTTTTATACAACTTTTCACCACTTTATTTGTGACAAGTGGTTTTCCGTCTTATTTTATTTTTAAAATTTAAAAAATAATAGGGACCATCTTATTATATAAGTAATGTGGTAAAAAATTATATAAAAATGTGATAATAAATTATATATATATATATATATATATACATATATACAATGTTTTGCCAACTCAACACATAACTCTTAACTACCTAATTAGCTTTAAATTTTTTTTTTTTATTTTTTATCAAAATAAAAGTTATTGAACAAAAATGATCATAAGTTATGTGTCTTGTGTGGCAATCTATCACATCTCTCTCTATATATAGTCCATCCTCCCTGCAAATTAAACCGTAGAGACGAAGATGGCGACATCAACAATGGCCAACAGCAGCAAAGTGATAAGGTTGAAGCTTCTTGTAGACAAGAGCTCTAAAAAGGTGCTGTTCGCAGAGGCCGGGAAGGAATTCGTGGACTTCCTCTTCGGACTCTTACAGATACCTCTCGGTTCCATAATGGGGCTTCTTTGGAATCATGGCATAGCTGGGTCAGCTGGTTCGTTGAGTAGAATCTATGGGAGTGTCCAAAACCTTGACCCCACCTATCTTCTCCAAACCAAGGATTCTCTCTTGACGCCTAAACCAGTCTTCCCACCAAACACTCGTACGCCTCCGTTGTTGCTAAACTTCCTACCACCAAAACCAGAGACCAGATCGAGTTCAAAACCACATGTCTCCGTTCATTTCCCCGTTACGAATTATCCTATTAACTCCCCGTTCAAGAAAAAACAAAAAAAAAAATTATCCTATTAACTCCAGCTTTAGCTCTTCGACCTTCTTTGTGGTTGGGAGTTCCGCCACTTCTTCTAGTAATAAACCGGTGGTTGAACCAAAGGAGACAGGGTATGTGAGAGGTGTCGTGACATATATGGTGATGGATGATTTGACGGTGGAACCCATGTCAACCATTTCTAGCATCACCCTTCTCAATACCTTCAACGTAAAAGATGTCAGTTTCCTCCAGGAGAAGATGGTAAATGTTGACATAAAGAAGGTAGGCATAATTCATAGACTATTTCTTTCTTAATTTTTTGAAGGATTTGCTAATGTTTGTTTGTTTGAATTTGTACGTGCTGTCTGTCTTCGTAGGGATTGGAGATGGTGAAGGCTTCATTTGGGTCAACCACAGTCCTTACAGATGTTTTCTTTGAGGAGCTCAAAATTCCTTCGTTGTCTTCATAAAGGGGGGATTTGCCTTGTGATTTGTGAAAGCACTGGAAGGTGGTTCTAGTCGTTGTAGTTTTCTCTCTTCTTCTTAAATAATTAAGTGTTAATCGGTTTCGATGTAAAATATATATATTTTAATCTAAAATGCATGGTTTAATTTCATCGGTTTAGAAAAATTAATTGATTTTTTGGTGTTTGACTATTATTATAAAAAAGAAAACTTCTTGAAAATTTGTTTTGTTGTTCGGTTCAGGCTAAAAATGTGAAATTAATTATTAATACTTAAATTTTCGGTAGAGTGGCTCCAACGGGAGTTTTGGTGTTTGGAATGTATTGCATGTGATGTTGGTATCCGTTGGGACTTGGGAGGGAGGGTTTGGGGGGAGGAGTCTGTGAAAGAAAAATGTTTTAATTAGTAAACCATTTAATGAAAATCAACGAGGTGTTTTACAATTAATTAATTTTTTTATATATATAATTAACCGAGTTTTTCAATAGCCAATCAAACATTCAAAAATACTAAAAAAGTAATTTAACAAAATCTCTTAACACAAGTATTTAAATCATGTGAATTATCAGTTCATAATGCTACATCACAAACTTATTTTTAAAAGAAATTCTAAATAAATTTTCAACTTTAAACTTCTCCTTAGCGAACGCAATCTCTCGCATTTCATTCTTTGTGGCTGCCATAAGCCGTTAGCTGACAGATCCAATGTTTGCCGAAAGTCTCTAGCTATTTTTAACGACAATCACTGATTTTTCCTACCATCCAAACACCAAAAATACTGTTCAAAACGAAAAACATTTTTACGTAAAAATCGAGTGAAGAACCACATTGACCAAGACTTGGACGAGTGAATTAAGAACCATTGGATCCCAATGACCAAGACTTTAGATAATCCAAGGGACACCGAAAAAAAAAAAACTACGAAAGCAGACAAAACGTGAGTTACTTTTTGCACTACTTTTTCTTTCAATCAAATCAAAATAAAATAAAATAAAATAGAAAATACTTCTTACAGAACAACCATACACAATAATTTACACTACTCCACTCATATGGGTAAGACTAATGTGAATGGGACCTACCACATGGGTCTCATCCCATGTGAGTAGAGTTGTGTATGGTTGTTGTGAAAAAATCACCCCTCATTTAAAATATTTCTTAAAATTCTTTATAAAACTCAATTTCACTTAATAACTAGGTAATACGAGACTTCACACTCATGACTATCTCTTATAAACCACTTATTCTACGTGAGCTATTCATCTCTTACTAATATAGGACCGGGGTGTTACAAACTCTCCATCTTAAATTTATGACGTCCTTGTCAGGATAAAATCATGTAGGGCTCCAGTATCACATTACCTGGCGTTACTATGTAGTTTTGATATCATTTGTAACGACCTAAGAAAAAACGTTAACCACATCTACGCTATCACCTTAAAAAGACTAATCAAATTTAAGTTTCCTCATAATCGGTGGCAGAGCCAGGATTTTAGTTGAGAGGGTCAAGAATTTTTATTTTTTAATAAAAAAGTTAATTTTTTTTTTTAAAAAAAAATATAACTAACGCAATAAATAAATAATTCAATAAAATTTAATTATCACTTAAAATATATAAATGTAACTTACAATTTCTTTTGTCACTCTTTTAAACCACATCTATGTTATCACATTAAAAAGACTAATCAATTTAGAATTTCCTTAGAATCAGTGGCGGAGCCGGGATTTTAGTTGAGGGGGTCAAGAACTTTCTTCTTCTTCTTTTTTTTTTTTCATTTTGAGAAATTTTTGAAAAAAACTATAGTTAATAAAATAAATAAATAAAAATATTAAAAAGATATAACTAACACAATAAATAAATAATTCAACAAAAATTTAATTATTGCTTAAAATATATAAATGTAACTTATAATTTCGCTTGTCACTTTTTTAAACCCGTGAGTAACAAACAAGTCTCCTCCTGCTTGATTTCTTGTGTCTAGTCTAAAGAGATATCAATATAAGCAATACGCAGCATCTTCTAAAATACTGTATTCCAGCCAATTAGCCTTAAAGAAATATTTAAGGCTAGCCTTTAAAACCCAAGCAAAAAGATTTTTGCACAACACTTCTCAAAACTCAATACCCGGCTCTGAAACAGAAGTCACATACCCAAACACGCCCGCTTGAGAAAAAGCTTCAAAAGAAAAAAAGAAACAAAAATGTCTCTTGCGCAACTATTGTGCAAGAGACAAGAGACATGAAGTGAGTCCTACGTGAGACCCATATGATAAAAACCACCGTATAAGACCCACCCGTGTCTCTTGAATCATCACAACAGTTGCACCAAAAATCATGTCCCAAAAAGAAATTTCCTTCCGGTCCGAATCCCAATTGGTTTTGATATTGTGAGACTTGAAAGCAAGTCTCATTAAAACTCTTTACTTTATAAGTAGACGTGGCCTCCTCTACTCCACGAAATGAAATTGCCTTCTTTAACAAGTCTCGTCCTTTTTCTTTTTTCTTTTGAGTGAAGGTTTAAACGAACGCACCGTTTTGTTTTTCTAATCAAACCTTCCTTTATGTATTTTAGTATTGAATCAAAATTTAATTTCTTTTATAAATTCATTTTTTTAACAGAAAATATGAATATTATAAGAAGAATAACAGAAAAGTGGTTTATAACAATAAATTGGTAATTTGATAGGTATAAGTGTTACACATGTTGGTTCGTTGGGCTTTATAAAACTTGATTATTAGTTGGGGTAGCTAAAGAATATTTGAAACTGTTTTTTTTTTTTTTTGGAAAAATATAAAAAAAAAAGTGGTTGTTAGTTGAAGTAGCTAAATATATTTAACCATTTTTTTTTTTGGAAAAAATATTAAAAAAAAGCTTCTTGAACTAACAATCGAAACTATTATTTAAAAAAAGAAAAAGATAAAGAAAAAAAGATAAATGCCAAATGAATCCATGTGGTTGGCTTAAATTACAAATCATTAACTGCAGAATAAATAATAATTCAAAGGTCTTCAAAGTAGATAAAAAAATAACAATTTAGTCATTGTAGTCAAATTTCATCAAAATACTTAGACGGATTCTGTTAATGTCAACGTTAACACCAATAAAATGATGACATGTGTCACTCTTACTAAAAAAAAATCAATATATTAAAAATATACACATATAAACCTAAATCACTCACTGCAGTCAAATTTCGTCAAAATACTTGATGAATTCTATTAGTGTACCACGTTAGTATCAATAAAATGGCGACACGTATCATTGTTAATAAAATATGTATATATATATATATATATATATATATATATATATATATATATAAAATATATAAAATTAAAATTTAAACAAATTAAAAAATTAAGATTTTTAATAAAATAAAAAATAAAAAGAATAAGTGGTTGGTGAGCCACCCATTTTCTTCTTGTTTTTTCTTTCATTAACAAATTTAATTTTTTAATTTTTAATTTCTTTAAATTTTTAGTTTTATATTAATAATTTTTTAATTTATTTTAATTAAAAATAGTTTTATATTAATTTTTTTTTTAAGAGAATAAGAATATTATAGGAATATTTCGACAAATGTTGCCTTTTTGACACACTATGGTAGTCTGATGGGTCACATTAATGCACTTGAAAATTCATGAGGTTATTTTAAAATCGGCTGTTGGTTCAGAGGGTTTTTTTACATTTTTCCTCTTCTTTTTTTGGGGTTAAATATAAAAAAGTCCATTGAACTAATAACCTATTTTAGAATAGCTCCATGAATTTTCAAGTGTGCTAAAGTGACCCATTAAACAACTAAGTTGTGCTAAAAATGCTACTTTTTTTTCTTTTTTTTTTTCGTATAATACCATTATCCTCTAAAAAAACATTAATAAAAAACTGTTTTTTAAAAAAAAAAAAAGAAAAAGAAAACAAGGGGTGGATTAATACCAAAAAACTATTTTTTTTTTGGGATAAAAATAAAAAATCAGTTCCTATAATTAGCCTACATTACAACTCATTTTCTGTGGTATAAAAATAATTCAAAGGTCGTTAAGGTAGGCCAAAATAACAATTTAGTCCCTGCAGTTAAAACACTTGATAGATTCCATTAATGTCCATGTCAACATCAATAAAATGATGACATGTATCATTTTTAGTAAAAAGGAAAAATGGAAAATTAGTTCATGTGGTTTACCAGATTTACGATTAACTCTATGAGGTATTAAACTGAACTCAAAGGTCCCTATAGTATGCTAAAAATACAAATCACTCCCTCCAGTCAAATTTATTTAAAAAATTTGACAAATTTCGTTATGTGCCATGCTAGTGCCAATAAGATAGTGACATGTATCACTCTTAATAAATAAATACAAATATATTAAAATAAAATATTATTATTATTTTTTTGGAAAACAAATTGAAAAAAGGAAAGGGTTGGACTGCGAGCCCCCCTGAAGATGGTTCCATGGGCTGGGACGGCTGCCCAACCGGCTCCAGCCACCTCTTTCATTTTTCTTCCTTTTTTTTTTCAAATAAAAAAAAATTATTTTTAAAGTTTTTAATTTATTTAACTTTTTAGATTTTTTTTAAATAAATAGTTTTTTTATTAATTTTTTTATTTTAGTTTTTGAAAGGATAAGGGTATTATTGAAAATATTGGCATTTTTTTGCACGCCGGTGCGTTTGGGTATTGAATTTTTTAAATCAAAATTAAATTCTTATTGTATTTGTGAATTTCGAAGTTTAACTTTTTTAAAAAAATTGAATAAAATATGATTTGTTTAAAAAAAATAAAATAAAATATAATTTCTTTTTTAAAAAATAAAAAATAAAATCAGAATTATATTTTATTTTCAAAATTCCATATCCAAACACACTTTTTTAACATACTTGAAAATCGGCTTTTTTATATTTAACTTATTTTTTTATTTTATTTTTTTCTTCATGGGCCCTTGAGTCTCGACCTTTTTTCTCTACATATAGAGTCCATGAATGCTCCCTGCAAATAAAGCCGTAGAGACGAATATGGCGACATCAATACCCAACACCGGCAAAGCGATAAGCTTGAAGCTTCTCGTAGACAAGAGCTCCAACAAGGTGCTGTTCGCAGAGGCCGGAAAGGAGTTCGTGGACTTCCTCTTCGGACTCGTTCATATTCCCATTGGTTCCATAATGGGACTTCTTTGGAGTCATGGCATAACTGGGCCTGGATCGCTGAGTAGAGTCTATGAGAGTATCCAAAACCTTGACCCCACCTGTCTTCACCAAACCAAGGAAAAACTCCTGATGCCTGAACTGGCGTTCCCATCAAGCACGCATCCGCCTCCGTTGTTGCTCAACTTCGTAGCGCCAAAACAGCAGGCCGGAGTTGATGATGATCAGAACCAGTTCTCTTCCGAAATACATTTTGGATTCAGCTCTAATACGTTCCAAACTGTTGTTGTCGATGATGATTCGGATTCCGATTCCAACAAGGAGACAGGGTATGTTAGAGGTGTCGTGACATTTATGGTGATGGATGATTTGATGGTGAAACCCATGTCAACCATTACTGGCATCACTCTCCTCAATACCTTCAACGTCAAAGATGTCAGTTTGCTCCAGGAGAAGACGGTCAATATTGACATACAGAAGGTCGATCTTCTTTAATTCATGCCTTTTTTTTTCCTTAATTTTTTGAATTAATTTTTTATGTCTGTCTTCTTAGGGCTTGGAGCTGGTGAAGGCTTCATTCGGGTCAACCACAGTTCTTACAGATGTTTTCCTTGGGAATAAGGGAGTTGAGGGGCTAATGCCTTAACTTCTCTTCGACTCGAGTAGCTTTACTACGGAATTCTCCAATAACTTTCTCTCAGATTTTGCTTTTTAGACATGAAGAGTGGAATCAGGAGTGCCAAGTACTATGTATGCATGTGTAATTATGGGTTTTTATGTAGTGTGAAAAGGAAAAACCCCTTTGTTAATGCTTTTTTTAGATTGATTATTTTTTTTCTTAAAAAAAAAAAAATGTTCTCATGTGATATGAAGAAAAGAGTAGTTTTTTTTTTTTTTTTTTTTTTTTTTTTTTTTAGTGTTTGTCACTTTGCTCCTGTGGAGGCTGCTGGGAGCAAACTGAAAATAAGTGTTTATTATTTTCAAATTTACTATTGGATTTATGGGATTTATATGGATCTTACAAATTTAATGATGAATTTGAAAATTGGTTGTATGGAGATGTGTAAGAAATGTATCTATATCATTTCTCATCCCACAATAGCCATGGGACCAACCATTGTGGGTCCGGCAACCACCACAACTCCACAAGTCTTCACACCGGTCTTCACTTTTAATTTTTTTTTTTTAATTTATTTATATGGAATAAAGCACCCTCTATAAAATGAACATATGTTTTCAAAACATGGTGAGAGAAATTATTGGAGAAAGCACACAAGAAAATAAGGTTTGATTTGAAGAATATATAGATTTCCTTTTGAGGAGTTTGTTAATTTCTATTTTTTTTCCTAATGCTGTTTTTTTTTTTCTTTTAATTTTAATTTTTTATTTATTTATTTGTGCTTTTACCTACTAACAGACATGCATTTCCTGCTAATCGATAGCCCATTTACTTTTTCTTTTACTGCTTTTCGTTGCTTTGGAGTACTAGTGCATGCTGGACGCTGCTTTTTGGGTCTTTTCTCGGCGATGGCTTTCACAAGCTCTTATTTCATTGGCCCTTTCACAATCGATGCCCCCCCCCCCCCCCCCCGGTATGGCAACCAGTAATTCTATGAGTACATTGTCTATCAAGTGTCAAACAACAAATAAGGTGATTTTTAAAATTATCATTTAATAAAAATCATCATTTAATCAATCATATGTTCGATGGGTGATTTTAAAAGCCACCTCATTTGTTGATGGACAGTTAATGTAATCCTAGAATTACTCTATGGCAACCATTTCTTCCCTAATTTTAATTTGGAAAAAAAATAAATAAATAAATCTCCTTTCAAAACTATTACTAAACAACTCTTAAGACTCGTCTTTGTAGCGAAGTACTAGAAAGTTATTGTTATTATTTGATAGATTTTGTAGCAAAACTGGTAGCAGCCATAAATCAACCAGCATATTTGTACTCCCCCTTACCGCCCTTTATGTAATTTTTGCGAGTAGAGCTAGGGCTTCATATTATTAATGCGTTTGCCCCTGTGTATAAAAGGGTTTTACAAGGGCATCCTTAAGTTTATAAAGGAAGTAGCTTAAGGCTTGGTCTACTTTCAAATTCTCCCCAAGATTACACAGATTTTCAATATACACCCATCTACATTTGGAATGATGATTTTCTTGGAATAAAAATGAGTATTACTAAGAATATAAGAAGCTAGAATACAATAATCATTCATATTCTTTCGTTTAGCAACAACACTAGAATGACTAATTTTTACCACCCCTATCGGCCATACTCAATACCCATGCAAAGCGCATTTTTTACACGGATCGAATAGGAATTTGGTTTCGCTGGCAGGCGTGGCCTTAATGAATTATTTGCACTCAAGGAGATTCAAACTTTAGACCTGATGGAGATGTCACCAAGACCAAGGCCCTTACCACTTAAACTAACTCCTCGATTTTAGATTTTTTTTTTAAACTAGAATTAAATTATATTTTGTCCAAATTTCTTAAAATACCCTACCTCTAAAAATTATCCTCCCAAAAAGTCATTATTTTAATTTTTATTTTTTTTTTAGGCCAAAAAGAAAAAGCGTCTCCATGGGTAGGGAGTGGTCGGCCACCCCATCCAAAGCATTGGGGGTGGTGCAACCTCACAAGTACCATCGAGGGACGGGGCCACCCCAGCCATGGAGAGTGGTTGCAGCCACCCAAGATGTTCATCAGGAGTGGTGCAACCAACCCAAAGATAGAACCATTTATTTTCCCTTTTTTCTGTTTTTTTTTTTTTGCCACAAAAATAAAATAAAACAGAATGGTTTTTTGGGGAAAAAAAAAAAGTGGTATTTTATTCCTAGGAGAATAGTTATTCCTGTCATTTTTTTTTTTTTTAGGAATAGCTATTCATGTAGAATGGTTATTCTCATAAATAATAAACAAACCAAACGACGGAATAGTTATTCAACTTATTTCATCCCTGAGTCCATTCCTGTAAGGCTGTAACAAACGTGCCCTTCAGCTTGTTTGTCTGTCTGTTTGTCTATAAATTAAAGCTTGAAAATGTAAGACTTCGTTGATTGCTTTTAAAATAATTGAGTGCCATTTGAGACTTTGGTCAGTTAAGTGTCAGGTTTCTACTGAACTCCTGCATCTGGTGGTCTGTATGAAATTAAGTACTACAAAATATCATGAAAACTTTTCATTCTCGGTGTCCAAAAAAACATATTCAGTAGCAATATGAATTTGTTATGCTATTCAATTAAATGCTAATCACACACACATGTATACATATATTCACGTTCACAGGCCGGCCATGATGTTACTTGGACTATTACAAGTAAATGCTCCTCACAACTGAAGATTAAGAGCAACGCAAGGAAGCCAGACAATCAAGAAGGGCTGGCAGAGAACGTATGTGCTAGTTCTACTTTTCTTCTAAAGCTAGAAACTCCTTCACATTTTCTAGAATGCCCTTATCATATGGATTTCTAAATCTCACCTTACTAAAGCTTTGCCCTAGACAGATAAAAGATTGAATATTATTCCACGTATCAATATTGGTTATGGATATTTAGAGCAAGAATAGATCTTTCACATATATTTACCTGGTTGCGACTCAATAACATGTTGGAACTCGGGATACTTTTTCCAGTTTATCTGAGAAAAAAAGAAAAGACAAACTGCTTAAAATCACCTATTTTGCAGATTGAACAAAGAGAAGACTCATGCACTTTCTAGAGAGAGAGAGAGATGCTACAGAAGTGTTCTGACTGTAGGTCCATGATCCTACTCTCTTAAAACTATTGACCTTTATGACTAATCTTAGTTCAATAGAGTGAAAAGAATACTCACCCCCCCCCCCCCCCCAACACAAAGACACATCTTACTCTCTTTTCTTCTTCTTCTTTTTTCCCTTTGAATCATGTTTCATTTAGGAACTTACCCATTCATCAGTTCTGATGTTGAAACATATACAATATATGTGCCATGACATAAACACCACCTACAAGTACACAAGTAGATCCTATTATATGCCCAAACAAATTACCTTCTCATCACTAAATCTTTCAGAAAAGAACAAATTGGCAAAAACAATACAAACCTGCCACATCAATTGGAGAATAGAGAACAGCATTGTGCTAATAGCCAGATTTCCAGACAGACTAGTCTACAGAAATTAGTACAAAAATAAAATAAATAAATAACATAAAGTAAAGAATGACAAAACTTTTGAGTAAAATGGACAGTTAGTAACAAAGTAGCACTCTATAAACAAAACCTCTAGTGCAATGACCTACCTCCAACGTAGTTCTATCTATGATCTGGGACTTTGCAGCAACTGAAAAAAGTACCAAAGTACGTAAATGAATAAAATAAAATCGAACAATAAAAAGCACTCCCAAAGCAAAAGAGGTGAAACAAGGAAAATTGAAGTTTGTTTCTAACTTTTGATCCATATTATGTCATTATGCAAGGTGTACTCTTTGGGGGGCTCCTGATGCCACAAGTATTAACTAAAATGAGTGACATTCATATGATACATTTGCATAGATTCGTTTGTGTCCTATGATACTCAATGACAGTAATTAAACAAAAAATATCAGGTATGGCCAACCATAAGCTTACACTGGGATGAGCATACTACGTAAGAAGCTTCAGTAGCAAGAAATCCAGCTAGAAGAACCATGAAGAGGGCATGATTATTTTGGCCTGCATAGAAACTACATGAACATCATTGTCGACACAGGTACACAGTCACATTCGGTGTATAATAATCACAAAGAAGTTGAAGGACAACTTACAAAAAAGAACAGCATAAGGGGATTTTAAGAAGTTTATAGTGAATTCAACAAGGAAAACACTGTCAGACATATATTCATTACCTATACAGTTCCCAAAAGCAGGGCAATGGTGATCAAATCCCACTATGTATGCCTTGCAGCTTCTACAATATTTTATCCTCCTGCCCAAAGTAGAACCCTGCAATTGAAAACAATAAAGGAGACACAATAATATTGCAGAGAACCACAAAGTAAGAAGCAATTGGAACGATTAGAAAAGAAAAAAAGAAAGTAACTCATATGATAACAGAGTTTTGGTGTTCTCTATCATTGAAAAGAAAAAATGAAACAAAGATGATTACCTTGGTCAGGGATTCATGACACAAGCCACTTGCTGAGGTTTCCACTACCTGCACAATTGAATGTGGAAGGTCATTATGCCAGCGGCATTATATCGTTAATTAACTGAATACAATTTCCCAACCTCATTATGGGCTTCAACTTCAACAACTAAACTTTCGACAAGTTCATTTGCACAGGAAGACCCACATGTTACTAAACCAGGATTGCTTGCAATGATACTGCCATGAAAAACATGCTATTTAGAGCAACACGTAAATACCAACAGAGCATGGCATAACAAACTACAAATCTTCCTCCTTTTTTTTTCCATGAGTGGATTCGTAAGGAGATTTTTGAAAGTGATAATATAAATAAAGACCAACCTACACAGACCAATGATGAGCATGGTGACCTCTCCACTAAACACAATATCCATTACCAATGATACAGCTGCAAAGCAGGCAACAGAGTCAGCTCTCAATTTTAGAAGAGTCAGCTAGAGAGTATATTACAAGTTCTCTGTTTCATGATGAGATATAGCCATTTCATATACCCATAACCAAAGCAAGTTTTTTTGGTGCTAAGCATTTTCAACAATCAAACAAGTTGAAGCACAACCAATCCCTACAGATAGAACCAAACTGTTAGAATAATTGTTAAGTGATTAAATTTACCATTTTCTGTTAGTTTAGATTTTTGGGACTGACTCCACTCTACCACTCTCCCATTAAAATGTTAAAATTCAAAGTATTGGGTCTCACCCATCAAAAAGCCGACAGTGTGTGATTAAAATTCATTATTTTCTACCAGCTAAAACTTTTGGACGAATAGCAATTTATTATGATAGGAAAATATGTAATCATGAGTTCAAACATGTGTTAAGATCCACTGAGGGGGAGTCAGAGCCCCACGTGAAGTGGTGTTATTTATCACAAACAATCTGAAAATACCCAAAAAGGATATACATGCAAATTCTTTACAGACTAAGAAGAACGTCTCGTTTCATACTTCAATCAAATTATTTTTTTGGGGCTTGAATAGGAAAGTTCTTGAAGGTAATGAAAAAAAAAAAACACAAGCACCTCGTCGAATGACAGCGAAGTAAAGAGCCCAAACGAACAGCACATTGAAGAAAACAAAAGCCGGAGCCGACGCATGGACTCCAAGAAGCCGCCTACACCATCTCCCCAAAACCACAAACACCAGCAATACCAGAGCTATGAAAAAGAAACAACCCCTAAAAGTTTCAAAACAAATCATCTTTACACACAGACACATGTATATAGTACATGAACCAGAGAGAGAGAGAACCTGAGAGTGCGACTTGGATGAGAAGTGGGGAGGCAGAGAAGAAGCGAGGGATCAAAGAGAGAGCAAATTGAGAGAGCAAAACGGAGATACAGGAGACCGTACACCGACCAATCAGCTTCCCCCGAGCTAACGGCTTTCTCTGATAGGGTAATTCTACCATTTCCCCAGAAACTCATTCACAGCTTTGGACGATACTTGGGCATGTAGACGATGCCTTAGAAGAAGACTGTACGGATGTGACAGCAAAGAAGTCATTCAGCCTTAGCTTGTTATAACGAAGATGAAAGTTGTCGACTTAATAGCCGAAATAGCCAAAGAGCCTGATTCATATTGAAGTCCACTACCGCATTGGGCCCGGACATTGTCTTGGTGCCATGTGAGAATTGAACCAAAGGGAATAAATAATATGGTTAAATAGCTCATGTAATTGTGGTTAAGTCATAAATCAAATCATCGTTTTGGTTTTAAAAATAAGCGTCACAAGTGATCCATGTCGTTAATGAAAAAACACAATTAGTACTTCTGTCAGTCTTTCGTTCATTTTTTTAACAGACCATGTCACCCACATTAAAATGCTGACACTTGTTCATTTTTTCACGTATTTCGTCAAGCTCAAATGAGACACCCACATGGCACATGTATCACAAGTAATACTTAGGATTTCAGTAACACATGGGATAAAAAAAAATTATTTAAAAAATATCTCAACCTTATTATAAAAAATAAAAAAAAATAAAAAAATAAAAGAAAGGGTCATGGGGTTGGCCAAACCCACCCCCCCCACATGTTAAATACTTCTAAGTTTTCATTAATAATTTTGTCACTTTAAATTAAGAAAACAAGTACTATTTTTCATTAATTTTTGGAAAATAATCATTTTCTGAATTTAAACTCTTCATTTTTGTACGCACGTTTGTGGGAATCCACTACTGCCGGGCATTGGAGTTTGTTGGTAGCTCAACTCTACCACTGAAAATCTCCAAAATTTGATATTTGATTGCCGGATTCCGGTGATAGCATTGGAATCCAACGGACCAGATTTCGGCCAAACTAGCCGAAATATGTAATTTTTTACGAGATTCTGGTCAAACTAGACCAGATTCCGACGAAACTGACCGAAATCTAGTTCATCGGAATCCGACGGTGGCGGCCGGACGTCGCCGAATTCCGTTATACGTTGTTAGTGATTTTCCCGTACGAGCCAAATACCAACAAATATTTTCAAACAAATTATTTTTTTGAAAAATGATTTCGTTTAAAACATTTTACGACAGTAAACATTTTACTTTCTAAACAAACGGAGCATAATAATTATCTTGCTTCCTATTATAATTTATAAGCCAGTTGAATTTCATGAAAAAACTTAATGAAAGTCAATAAAGTATAGGTGAATGATTTAAAGAAAAGAAAAGAAAAAAAAAAAAAAAAAAAAAAAAAAAAAAAAAAAACCACCATTCTTTTAGAAATGTTATTATATTAATTTACATCAAAGGAAGTAGGGGTGGGCCAAATACTCGACTACCGCTTACCGACCGCCATCGACTGCCTACCGACTAATTTATGTTCGGTAGTCGGTATAACTTTTTGTTTCGAAAGTCGATTCGGTACCGAACCGCCCTTTAACCGACTAATTAACCGAACCAACATAAGTGAAACGACGTCGTTTTCACATGACAAAAACGGCATAGTTTTGAAAGACTATATATTCATCTCTTTTGGCTAACCCTCACATTAGAAGTCAATGCAACCGCCTGCTGGCCCCTCCCCCTAGGAAACTGACAAAAATGAATGATTCATTGCTACAGTGGTTTGGTTACAAGGTTTGTGAAGTTGGCATTGCTGGAATCAAGAGAAAAAAAAAAAAAAAAAAAAAAAAAAAAAAAAAAAAAAAGGATTGAAAATCCGAAATCAAGTACTTTTCCTTTAAAATAAGTATATAATGATATAGTGATATACAACCAGGAACGGAGCCAAACATTTTAATGGGAGGGGCCAAAATTTATTTTTTTTCTTAAGTAAGGGTTAAAGTATATATATAAAGGCAAATTTTAAGTAAATTAAAAACATAACTCAATTTTGATATTTTTATTATTCTCTTCAAATTAAAAATCAATAAGCAAAAGTGAAAAGAGTTTTTTGGAAATAAAAATGTAAAGAAAATCGCTATCCAAATATTCAGAAAATGAAAAATAAAAAATGTCTCACTTTCTATACTGAAATTGAAAATTTCAGTTGAATGAATTGTGTGCTTCTCGGCTTTCTCGCAAGGCTTTACCTGAATGACATGGCTCTTGAAGCTAACATTCTATTACACATTTTGTTAGAATAGCACACTCTAACTAACACAATAGCCCACTAACTGTTATACAAAACGCACTATATTCTACACAAATTAAACACATTCTGCTAAACGCAACACAAAACAAATGAAACAGGTATCTTCTATACTTTTCTAATGCCGTCTAGCTATTTTTGCCAATTTTATGTTATTTTTGCCACACATCCTTAGAAAATCAAGCTTTGTCTAGCGTGTGACTCTTCAAATCCACACATGTCTTCTTCCAATGCTGTTGGTACAGTTTCTGGTATGGTGACGTGTCGCCTTGTGATTCGCCTCTCGAGAGCCCTTTGACTTTCGTTGGGTTCCTCCGGATCTACAAAAGTAACAAACGACTAGTCGGGAGAACCAACTACGTCCACTCCGACGACTAAGTCAGCACAAACTTTATGACTTTAATGGAGAACTAGAAAACCTCAAAGCTTAGAGAAAAGAGCGTGTATTCATACCTGCTATGATCACCTTATTTATAGACTTGCAAGAGACTCTAAAATATACCTGGAATTGGAGTCTTATCCATAGATTGTGCAGATTTTTATCTTATCTTTAGTAATTTTGGACTAAGCAGGACTCTTCCTTTTTTGAATGAACCCCATGTTGATAGGGATCCGCTATCCTTTAAACTTGGGATACGAATCTGTTCCCCAAATCTTGGGATTTGGTATCCTAACAGAACCTCCATAAATCTTGGTCATAGAATCTTATCAGTTAACAACTCTTTACTCGCTGAAGATAAAGGGGGTATCCTTAAAGCGCTCGCACTGGCCACGACCCCGAGGTAGGAACATCCGAGACATGTTGACTCCATACAAACTAAGAGATCTCAGCATATTCCGCACTCCTCGAGGCCCTGAGTTCCGAGGTATGCCTTGGTCCGAAGTGTTTCGAACACCGAACTAATTCATCCATAACAAGGATTGACTAACATTCGAGGCACACAAAAATGTGTTGTGACCGAGGTGATATGACCGAGATGATCTATTATAGTTTGGATCTACCCGACCTGTCAGATCGGATCGGGTTGGTCCGTCTTGGATACAAACTCTAAAACCCGAGTTGAATAAAAGGCCACGTGGCTTCGGAGCCAATTATTTTTCTAACAGTTACCCCCTAATTCCTTTTATTTAATCTGTAAATTTAAAGGAATTACTTGTACTGGCAAAATTGTCGTTTTCCATGCCATAAATGCCGTATCTGTCAGTTGCAATCTTTTCCCATCATGATGACATGCCCCCGCACGCTTCATGATGACGCCGGCCTTTCAAATCCAAACTTACTTTTTCGAGGTCGCGCCTTTAATGCGGATTTGAATTTTAAAGTTTTGATCGGCCGTCCCTTCGATTTTAGAGATTTGGAATTATGGCGCCCTTTCGCTTCTCAGACACGTGTGGGGGGTAATTAATCCTCCCTTTTCACCCCTTTATAAATATTGTTTCTTGTCGTTCCTGTTCATTTTTACCATTGTTGCCGATTCTTCAAGCTTTCTCATTTCACTCCTAAATTCCTTCTGTTTTTTATTTCTTGCTTTCCTTTCCTTTCCTTACGATGGCCAAAAAGAGATCTTCTTCGGAGGTTCCTTCAACTTCACGGGCAAGAACCAAGAAGTCCGACGACTCTGTAGATCTTTCTCCCCTGGAGAGTAGGGTGGAAGCGGCCATCCTCGAGAGGCACGAGGATGTCCTGCGTTTATACTACGACATCCTACCATCAGTGAGGATGTTTTACCAAACCCCCGGGACTCGGATAATCAACGGCGGTGACGTCACCCTCTTCGAGAGGATGTTCATGGCCGGACTCCGTCTTCCATTCCCAGAGATTGCCAGGGACTTTGTTCTGTTCCTGATGGTTGCCCCGAGTCAAATAATGCCTAATGCCTGGAGGTATCTATTTGCCTTCTACATTTTGTGGAGGCTGGTCCTGAAGAAGGAGATGAAGATCCTTCAATTCTTCCACATATATCGCCCAAGGCAGACTCCAGAAGGGATGATAGAGTTGTCTATCCGACATCCACCTATCTTCATCAAACTCAAGAGTAGGCAAACCAACAATAAATACTGGGAGCAACAATTTTTTCGAGTGTCTGGGGAGTGGGAATGCCCCGAGGATTACGACCTGCCTGAACAGCGACGAATGCCTCGGACCTGGCAGTTGCTGCGATCGGATCGATGCGAGCTCCCTTCCATTAGCACAGCTGATCGAGAAGGCGTTACAAAGATTAGCGACTGGTCGGCGGCGAGGGTGAAACTCGAAAAGTTTAACGAAATCGATTTCGACAAACTCGTGACCGACAAGAATTTGAGGCAATTTCTGGGGTACAAGATCCCCCCAAACAAAAAGATGATGACTAAGAGGGGCCCGGCAAAGAGAAAGGATGACGCTCCTCGATCACCGAGACCATCTGCTAAGTGAAAACCCGAAGCAGTTGGTTCGTCCCCCGAGAGGGCTACTTTGAAGAAGAAAATAATTCAACTGGCTGCCTCTGGTACAAGGAGAACTCTTCCAGAGATACACATACCCGAGACCAATACAGAAGAAGGTTTCGTTGAGCTTTCGAAGTTTTATGCCAGAAGCTCCCCCGCACCGGAGGGAGGGAAACTTGCCACCATTTGGCTTGAGGGACGAAACAAGTTCCAAGGCATCGCACCATGGTTCAGAGATACCTACCGAAGAGCCAGTTGGAGCAGCTTTTGAGGCAAGAAGTCCTACATCTCCGAGGACGCAAGAGGAGGCAGAACCTACCCCCGAGCCAAGCCTTCAGCATACTCCGCGTCGCGTAAAGCACATGGCCCAGAGGAAAAAGTTTGGACCTCAAGGTCGCCTAGCGAGTTTAATATTTGAAGCTGAAGAAATGTTGGGTAGACCAACATACAACCCCTCCGAGGTGGAAGGTTTTCAGCCTGAGCTCAATTATCCTGCTGACTCCGAGGAAGACGGCGAAGGTGAGGAAACCCCCGAGGTTTCAATTTCTAGAGAAGAAGCTCCTTCGACGCCTGTTGCCGCACCGAGGGGCTCAACTCCGCTTCGAGAAGGAAACAACTATGGGATAGAGACAAACTTGAGAACTAATTTCGCATCAACAGAACCCGGGCAAGCCCAGCAACTTTCTAAAGGGGGAACAACAAGGGGTAGTATGCTTGTCCCCGAGCAAATCATCAGAGACACGCTTGGGGCTGAAGAGTTTCAGAGGTCGGATCCTCCTCCAAATGTTGAGGCTTAAACTGCCTCGAAATTAAGTCCGAGTCATACCGAGGCTGAGGCTGTTTCTGCTGAGGAGGAGATTCCCCATACCAAGGAAACCAGTACCTCAAGGTCAAGGTCACCTTTTGAGATCCTTGGGCGAGGGCTTCGGGGATGTCCGATGGAGGCCATTAAAAATTTGATCCCCGAAGATTTTTTGGGTGGTACCAGGGTGACTTCGCCTGAAAAAATTGCACAGGGCATCATGATCTCCCATTACCAGGTAATTTCCTCTTGCTTTATGAAATTTTTGCTACTTCATACATTTATAAATCTCTAGCCCTCATCTCCTTTTTTTTTTTTAAGCTCTCGGTAAAGATGACCGCCCTTTGGCTGGATTTCGAGAAGCATCGTGAGGCTCAACAAGAAGCTTCCAACACCGCGGTGCAAGCTCGGATCATAGTGCTTGAGAGGGAAGTGGCCGAGAATAATGCCCTTCTACAGGCCCGGGGTGAGGAAATTGCCTAGAAGGATCTTGCCGCTTCTCGAATGCAGAGTCGAATCTCGGAACTTGAGCAAGAGGTGGTTGAATATAAGGTTCTGCTTCAGAACCGAGATGATGACATTGCTTCTAAGGATTTCGTGATTTCCGAAGGCAAGTCCACCATACTTCGACTTGAGAGGGAACTTCAGGCGACTAACGAACAATGCATGCAGTCAGTCTCAAGTTTATCAACCGAGATGAATGCCCGAGAAGCCCTAGAGATCAAACTTCAGGCTGTTACAACTTAGTGCTCTGAGGCCTGTAAGAATGCGGCAACTGTGGAGGCAGAGAAGGAAAAGCTTGTGGCCAAAGTGGAGAAGCTAGAGGCTGAAAAGCGAAAGGCCCTAAAAGCTCAGGACCATGCTGAAAGCCTTTTAATCAGAATTCGGGGGCGTTACGACGCTAATCAAGAAATGATCAAAAGACTTCTAAAACAGCTGAGTTACGTCCCCTATATCCGAGGCTTTGGTTTTGGTCGGGGCTTCAACTGGGGTTTTGAAAACTTCCGAGCTCTTGTCTTGAATCCTCCTTCTAGTTTCGACCCTCGCACAATGCAATATGTAAAATTCCCGATGATGCGGTGAGGGAGATGTCTGGATTTGGTCCTTCGTTCATGCCTGATGTACCTGATTGGACTGACTCTGCCCCGAGTCCTTTTGATGGCGACAAAGATCTCAGGGGTAATCAATAGGTCTTGAGATTCAAGATTGGGCTTGGGGTTCCATCTTGTAAATACTTCAAATTTTTGTTTCTTTTTGTACAAGACGAAAATCTGGCACTAGTAGGACATGTATCCCCTGGGAGTTTTTAATCTTTACCCCCAAAAGTTAAATAGAATTTTATAACTTAATTCGAAACTTATAACCCCAAGGGTTTTGGAATTTTACCCCCGAGGGGTTTATAAAATGTTATAATTTTACTCATAACTTATACCCCCAAGGGTTTTGAACTTACTTGATGATTTTATATCTTGTACCGAGACGTTTTTTCTGAGTCTTGATTCATATCCTTATCTTTATCCGTATCGTTTGCTGAGCTACCGCCATTAACTTTGGTTGGTAGTCAGGTACCCTGGGTATCTCTCCAATACTCGACCGAGTTTTTTGGGGAGAGAGTCGGGTGGATAGTCCCCTGGGTATTCCTCCAATACTCGACCGAGTTTTTTGGGGAGGAAGTCGGGCAGATAGTCCCCTGGGTATTTCTCCAATACTCGACCGAGTTTTTTGGGGGAGAGTCGGGCATTGTTGGTGCAGCGTAATAACTTTGCAGTAGAAAATAAATTGAGAAGGGAATTTCTTTATTGATGATATGCCTGCCAAGCTACAATGACTACATATAATACGTCTTTAAATGCTCGGCATTCCATGCTCTCGGGAGCATCTTTCCCTTCTCGGACTTCAAATGATAGGCCCCATTTCCCTAACACTTTACTATCTGATAAGGGCCTTCCCATTTTGGCGCCAGCTTCCCTTCAGTAGCCTCTTTGGTCATCAGACTCACTTTCCTGAGGACCCAGTCACCGACTTGAAACTTCCTAAGGCTTACTGCTTTGTTAAAGTACCGAGTCGTTCTATCTTGATAAGCCGCCCAGGTAACTTGAGCATCATCTTTTTTTTTTTCCTACAAGAGATCCAGGTTCAGGCTGATACCTTCATCGTTGAGTCCTAGGTTGTAGTATGCTACTCTGAAGCTCAGAGACCCAACTTTTGCCAGAATGACCGCCTCGGTCCCATAAGTGAGTGAAAATGGGGTGTCACCAGTTGGGGTTCTAACAGTTGTCCGATAAGACCAGAGCACTTCGAGGATATACTCCACCCAGGCTTCTTTCTTCTCCCGGAGCTTCTTCTTCAACGTTCGCATTAGGGTTTTATTCGTTGCCTCTACTTGTCCATTTGTCTTGGGACGTAGTACACTGGAATAATTGTTTCGAATACGGAGCTCGGAGCACCACTTTCGGAACTGTTGGGAATCAAATTGTGTACCGTTGTCTGTTACAAAGGTGTGTGGTATTCTGAATCGACATACCACAGATCTCCAGAGGAAGCTGATTATGTTTGTAGCAGTTATGGCCACCATTGCCTCCGCCTCGGCCCATTTAGTGAAATAGTCAACAGCCACAACTAAGAACTTTCTGCTGCCTTTACCAGGGGGCATTGGCCCGACAATGTGTACCCCCCATTTTGCAAAGGGCCACAGAGACTTAATGGCGGTAAACTTCTCGGGATGAGAATTTTATATTCTGGAAAATCTTTGGCATTTATCACAATACTTTACAACTCGGGCAGCGTCCTTGCTCATCGAAGGCCAAAAATAACCTGCCCGAGTTGCTTTGTGTGCCAACATCCGAGCTCCCGAATGGTTGCCACAAATGCATTCATGGATCTCTCTTATACTCCGCTTCATCCTTTGCGAGACACTTCAGTAAAGGTTTGAAGTATCCCTTTTTATAAAGGACTCCACCGAGAAGACTGTACTGAGCTACCACCTTGTCCTCGAGTAGGAGACCGTTCTTTAGATACTGAATGACATTTGCAGCCCATTCTGGCTTAGTTGGCATTACTTCTAATTCCATAACATCAGACCTTGGGCAATGGACAGCTTGAATAAAACAATAACTTTTTGATCCGAGGCCTCAATCTCTTGCTCACTACTCGAGGCCAGTTTTGAGAGTTGATCCGCTGCCATATTTGCTTCTCTTGGTATCTTGGTAATGACAACCCTGTCGAAACAAGATTGCAGTTCGCGTACCTTTTCTAGATACCTGCCCATTCTAACTTCTTGAGTTTCGAACTGTCCCTGCACTTGGCCTACAACTACTTGAGAGTCGCTACTGATTTCTACATTGGAAGCGCCCACTTCTCGGAATATGGAGAGGCCGGCGATAACGGCCTCATACTCTGCTTCGTTGTTGGTAGTGACGAAATCCAATTCGATTGCAAATCGAAAAACTTGTCCCTCGGGGTTTAGTAACATAACTCCCACTCCGCTTCTTTTACTGGCCGAGGAACCGTCAACATAAACAACCCAAGTAGAGTCTTTGGGAAGTTCTTCACTCTCCAGAATGTTGCACATTTCCACTGAGAAATCTGCCAAAGCCTTCCCCTTAATTGCTGTCCGAGGGTGAAATTCAATGTCAAATTGTCCGAGCTCCACCACCCAGTTAACTAACCGCCCCGAGAGATCGGGCTTCTGCAAGATTTTTCTCAAAGGGTACTCTGAAAGTACTCGGATCGCATGAGTTTGGAAATAAGGCCTTAATCTTCAAGCTGAGACAACGAGGGCAAAAACCAGCTTTTCGATCCGAGGATATCTCTCTTCTGCTCCATGAAGTGCCTTACTCGTGAAGTAGACAGGCCTCTGTACTCCTGCTTCCTCTCTCACCAATGCCGAGCTTACCGCTGAGGGAGAAATTGCCAGGTACAGGTACAATATTTCCCCTTCCGAGGGTCTGCTCAGCAGAGGTGGGTTCATCAAGTATTCTTTCAACTTGGCGAACACCTCCTCACATTCTTCACTCCACATAAAGGCCTTCCTTAAGATTTTGAAGAAGGGTAGACACTTATTTGTGGATCGAGATATGAATCGGTTGAGTGCTGCGATTCGTCCGGTTAACTGCTGGAGCTGTTTTATAGTCCTCGAAGGTTGCATTTCGAGGACTGCCTTTACTTTCTTCGGATTCGCCTCAATGCCTCGGTGTAATACCGAAAATCCCAAGAATTTCCCTGATGATACACCAAAAACGCACTTGGTCGGATTGAGCTTCATCTGGTGTTTTCGCAACGTGTTGAAGGTCTCTTCAAGATCTGCGATGTGTTTGGTCGCCTAATTACTCTTAACCAGCATATCATCTACATAAACTTCAACATTCCTGCCAATTTGTGTTTGGTCGCCAAATGCTGCCAATTTGTGGCTCCAGCATTCTTCAGACCGAAGGGCATCATCTTGTAGCAGTAGAGTCCTCAGTCGGTAATGAACGAAGTCTTCTCTTGATCAGTTTCATCCATGTGGATCTGATTGTATCCCGAGAAGGCATCTATAAAGCTCAAGAGTTGATGTCCGGATGTTGAGTCCACTAGGAGATCAATCCGAGGTAATGGGAAACTATCCTTCGGACAGGCTTTGTTCAGGTCTGTAAAATCCACACACATTCTCCACTTCCCGCTTGACTTCTTCACTAGCACTACATTAGCCAGCCACTCGGGGTAATCGACCTCTCGGATAAATCCGACCCTTAGTAACTTCTCGACTTCCTCTGCAACAGCCTGATTTCGCTCTGTGGTGAAAGTTCTTCTTCTTTGCTTCACTGGTCTGAAGTTTGGATCCACATTCAACTTGTGGACAATGACCGAGGGATCGATCCCTGGCATATCTTCGTGGCTCCAGGCAAATACATCATTGTTATGTCTCAGAAACGCCACCAGCTCTTCCTTCATTTGTTGGGGAGTTGCGAGCCTACTCATATTTTCCTGCAGGTGGCTCCGACCTCAAACTCTTCAAGGTCTTCGACAGGCTCACCCAACTGTGACTGCTATTTCCCATCTTCTTTGGTTTTCTCCCCGAGATTGTGAATCTCGGGGGAATTCTTTAAAGAGAGGTTGTAGCATCTTCTTGCTTCCCTCTGGTCTCCTTTCACAACCCCGACACCTTCAGGGGTCGGGAACTTCATACTCAAATGCAGGGTCGAAGTGACGGCCTTCAGCTCGTTAAGAGCGGTTCTTCCGAAAATGGCATTATACGCCGAGGCCCTGTCCACTATCAGGAACTTTATCATGATAACCTTCTGCCTCGGAGCCAAGAGGAGAAACCTTCTCCCCTGCAAAGCCCAACAAATGACACACCACTGGGACCACCCTTTCTCGGAGTATACTCATATGGTCAAAGGCTGATTTGAATAGAATATCAGCCAAACTCCCTGTGTCCACCAGTATTCGCCGAAGTTGAAAGTTGGCAATAGTCAGTGATACAACAAGGGCGTCGGTATGCGAGAGTGAACTCCGGCATAATCTTCGTCCGAAAACCCAACGACCACGGGATTGCATATTCGGGCTTTTGGAGGCTTTCGCACCGAATACACCTCAAAATCGTCCAGCTGTCTAGCATAAGCTTTCCGAGCCGAATTGGACTCTCCTCCTCCTCCGAACCCACCCGAGATTGTGTGGATTATCGGGATGTTGTCGTTGTCTCGGACCCTACTCTTGCTCCTTTCGCGCCTCTCCTCTCTTTGCCTTGGAGTGTGCTCTCTCCCCCTTTTTCGCCTTTCCTCTTATCTCGAAGCATAATCTCTCCGATGACGCCTTTCTTCCTCTTCTCTTGGCCTCGGGGCCTGAGCCCGATCTTGATGCCTTTTTTCCCCGACAAGAAACCGAACCAGCTTACCGTTCTTTATAAACTTTTCAATCAGTTGTCGCAGTGATATACACTGTTCAGTGAGATGGCCATAGCAGTCGTGGAAGGCACAATACTTGTCCACAAGACGTGCTGGAGGTATCCCGAGGAGGGGTTTAGGCCTTTGAAAAGCAGGGCCGTTTTCTATTACCATCATAACTTCAGTGATTGTGCATTCAGAGGGGTCCACTTATAATCCCCGAAATTTTTCTTTACTTTCTTATAATCCGATGAGGTACTATCCTGCCCCGCCTCGGACTTCTTCTTCTTGCTAGACTTTCCGGATGAAGGAGATTCCAGCTTCCTTTCTTGCTGGCTTGCGAAGGCCTGAAGCGTTTCTTCCTGGTTGATGTACCTATCAACATTGATCATGAAGGCATGCAGGTCTTTCGATGGTTTTAGTGCCAATTCTGCCATGAGGGCCCATCCTTTTTTAGCCCTTGAAAAATGGCACTGTAAATGAAGTCATCAGGGGCACTCTCGGTGTCCAACTTCTCCTGGTTGAACCTCCAGATATAGTCCCTGAGAGACTCATTGGGACCTTGGCGCATAGAGAGCAGGTATCCTCGGGGTTTTCGCCTAACCCTGCCCGACACAAACTGTGTCAGGAACTTCTGCCCGAGAGTATCGAAGCTATCGATAGACCTCGGTAGAAGATTCCTAAGCCAGTCTCGGGCCTTCCCTGACAATGCGAGCTGGAAAGCTCGACACACCACTGTGTCAGGGGTCTTGTGCAAAGATGTATGCGACCGAAATGCCATGAGGTGCTCCATTGGATCCTCACTTCCCGTAAAGATAGGGATGTCAGGAATCTTGAATTTCTCGGGAAGAGCCGCATTAGCTACTTCTTCTGTAAACATTGAATCTGCATTCTGAAGGATGTTGGCTAGAGGCTCCTTCACACCTTGCTTTTCAGCGTCTTTGACAGCACATCATACTTTGCCCCCAAGTCTTGGACCATCCTCTGTAACCTTCTCTCTGCTTCGATTGATGGAGGTGGCGGCGGATCCTCCTGCATCTCATTCCGGGGATTACCGTGTTCTCCAGAACCTTCTGGGTGTTCACCCGAAACTACTCCGTCACCTTCATTCGGCTATTATCTCCCCCTTCTACGTGTTGTGACGGTGCGGGCGTTCTGGCAGCTAACAACACTGCATTCTGAGCCAATAGATCCTCCACATTCTTTTGTGCTTGAGCCAATTGTTGATTCAGATTGGCTATTCGGGCCTCAGGGCCGATGGATTCTACGTCTTCTTGGATGTTGTTCTGACCCAGATTGGTATGGCGCGTATTCACCATGACAGATTTTTTTTTTTGAAGAAACAAGGTAGTTCCCACAGACGGCGCCAAACTGTTGGTACAGTTTCCGGTATGGTGACGTGTCGCCTTGTGATTCGCCTCTCGAGAGCCCTTTGACTTTCGTTGGGTTCCTCCGGATCTACAAAAGTAACAAACGACTAGTCAGAGGCATCGACTACGCCCACTCCGACGACTAAGTCAGCACAAACTTTATGACTTTAATGGAGAACTGGAAAACCTCAAAGCTTAGAGAAAAGAGCGTGTATTCATACCTGCTATGATCACCTTATTTATAGACTTGCAGGGGTCTCTGAAATATACCTGGAATTGGAGTCTTATCCATAGATCGTGCAGATTTTTATCTTATCTTTAGTAATTTTGGACTGAGCAGGACTCTTCCTTTTTGAATGAACCCCACGCTGATAGGGATTCGCTATCCTTTAAACTTGGGATACAGATCTGTTCCCCAAATCTTGAGATTTGGTATCCTAACAGAACTTCTATAAATCTTGGTCATAGAATCTTATCAGTTAACAAATGTTTACTCGCTGAAGATAAATGGGGTATCCTTAAAGCTCTCGCATTGGCCACGACCCCGAGGTAGGAACATCCGAGACATGTTGACTCCATACAAACTAAGAGATCTGGGCATATTCCGCACTCCTCGGGGCCCTGAGTCCCGAGGTATGCCTTGGTCCGAAGCGTTTCGAACACCGAACTGATTCATCCATAACAAGGATTGACTAACATCCGAGGCACACAAAAATGTGTTGTGACCGAGGTGATATGAGCGAGATGATCTGTTATAGTTTGGATCGACCCGACCTGTCAGATCGGATCGGGTTGGTCCGTCTTGGATACAAACTCTAAAACCCGAGTTGAATAAAAGGCCACGTGGCTTCGGAGCTAATTATTTTCCTAACAAATGCACTGCTTTACTAAACATTTTTCATTTACTTTGAACAAAGCCTTTACAACTTTGTAAACCTCCATCCATTGTTACATTCTCAGACATGTCTGTTGCTACCCGTGAAATATTAAAGGAAAAAGTTTTGACAATAGAACTATCGTTCCAAATGAGATGAAACCAATTGAAGAGATGAAAAAAGGGAAGGGGCGAATAAGCCAAAAAATTCTCAGACATGTCTGTTGCTACCCATGAAATATTAAAGGAAAAAGTTTTGACAATAGAACTATCGTTCCAAATGAGATGAAACCAATTGAAGAGATGATAAAAGGGAAGGGGCGAAGAAGCCAAAAAATTTATTGCTAGGAGCCAATAGGCAAAAAAACCTTAATTATTTTTTATTTTTTATTTTTTACCTTAATTATTATTTTTTTCTTAAGAGTTGAGGGGGCCATGGCCCCCAACGCCCCCCCCCCCCCCTCTCCGTCATTGTATACAACTTACCATTGATATTCAGCTTCTGACTTTGATCTGTTGCATCTAGTTATATATGGTCGGTCAAATAGGTTTAATTTTCTCTTCATTTGTTGTTTCTACAAGAAAAATTATGTATTTGTTGTTTCGACTTAACAACTTTAACTAAAAATTTCAAAAAATATAGTTTGTCAAAATGAATTCACCGACCGTACCGATGCCGACACCTTAAAAGGAAGTGGTGTAATAGAACAACCCTGGAGCCCGAAGTGTGAAAATACAGCCAATCTTTTTCCTTTTGTGTAATTAGAGAACATGGATAACATGTTTGCATTCACGTGCAATACAGCGTTGTCCAATCAAACTACAATTGGTGAGCAAAACTACCGAAGGGAAAGTACCTACTTACCTAACCCGCTGTGACGCAGTTTTTTTCCCATGGTTTTAAGGTAAAGCCGTTGCGCTAAACACCAAACATCGTTAAGAGACATCTGACCTGTCCTGACGGCGCATCACATGTACCTGCATCACTCCTACCACTGTCTCGGGCCCCACGTGGGACCTAGGAGATGAGACGGTGGATTTGTCAAATTTGTCGTAGATCCACCAGTGTAATAGAATCCCAAATGGACCGCCCCGATTCGTTCCCAACCCCAAGACTGGATCGTGCCATGGTGGATAAGACCACACCATCATTGCCTACACGTCGACCATGTGCCGCGGGTTTCGTCCCTCGGACCCACCTCCATTTTACCGTATTAAGTTAAAAAACCAGGACCCACCTCGGGCTCGTGGACTTTTCTTAATTGGTGTCCGGATCGGACGGGTCTAGTTATTGTGGAGCATGGCTTGTGAGATCGACTCATAAGCGTCACGGCCCAGCCGAGCTGATATCAATGTAACCTATCTAAAATTTTAAGATATTTTAAAGCATCATTATTGAGTATCCTATTTCAAAATTTTGATTTTGATGAAATGTTCAAAAAAAAAAAAAAAAAAATTCATTTTAACAAATTCTTTATAATTTTTTTTATTTTGACTCTTATCAGAATTTCACTCTAAATTTAACTCACAAATTTTATGAGCTATTAAATATTTAATCATTTTTCTCTCATTCACTTTACTTTTTACTTTTTTAATTTCTTTATTTGTTAAGAATGGTTGCTTAAAACTAATAAAAAATTAATAATTATTTAAATAGATAAATATTTAAAGAGTTTTATGTAGAAAGTTTGTTAAAAGTAGTAGTTAAAATAGTAAAAATAAATTTCTTAGCTAAAATTTTTAAAAAAATTTAGAACAGTCACTAAGAATACTCTTATAGTTAATATTTTATTTTATTTTAAAAAACTTATTTGTATTTTTCCGTTGATTTTTTTTATCACTTTTTTATTAAATCAATTATTAAATATATAGAACGCATACCTTCAACCATATATGTCCTATATATTAAATGATTGGGTTTTCTTTTTTTTTTTTTCAAAAAAAAAGAAAGAGAAAATACAAAATGATATTTCTCTAAAATAATTGATTGATCCCACTCTCATTTGAAATGGACGTATTCCGACCAAATGTTGTATCTTTCCTAAGCCCACCACCACCCAGCCAGCGCATGCGGGCCACGTGTATCCCTGATTCTGGTAGGGCAGGGTTTGGGGCCAGGCTGGGCAGAGAAAAATCATCAAACGTCTCAGGGAGCCCGTGATTTTGCTACGTGTATGGTCTAGATTGGTCCTAGGTGTGAAAAGGTCAAGCTATATTTATCTTTCTCTTTTCTTTTTTACTTTTCGCAGGGGATCCTTGGCCCCACGCACGTAGTTAGGCTGTGATGCATTTACACTGGGGGTTTGCAAATTTGCAACTGCTTAGTCGTAATCAAGCAGAAATTGACATATGGGCCGGACAGTCCAACCATGTCCGTATAGAAAATTTCCCAAAATTGATTTTTCATGCACTATATGTCTTTTCTGCTTGTTTGATAGTCTGCTTTAATTAATGGAAATCCTGTAAAAAAATAGTTTAAAAAAGAAAAGAAAAAGACATGGACATGATTGTAAAGACTTTGAGAGATAGACAATTCAAAGCTTAGGGTAAGCTTTGGTTTGTAATTTTATAATGTTATTTATATATATATTTTAAATGAGATATTTTATGCAATTTTGTTTAAAAATACATTTTTAATCCACCAAATCACAGGACCAAACATAATTTAAGCAAAATAATTGCTCAACTAATACGTTCTTTAAAATAATATTGTGTTTTTGCCCTTTTATCCATGTCCTGTCTGATAAAGCTGAAAATTCAGCATTAACAAAAATTATCTTAAATAATTATTGAGACACATTGGTGAGGTGGGAGGCATTATAAGATAAAATAATTTTTCTAATCTACTATATTAGTTGACAACCCCTTCTCATAGTAGTGGAGTTGGATGCACATCAACTCTCTTTCCCAATTTTTTTTTGTTTTTTTGCATGATGTTGATGCTATCTTTAAAATGACATGACCATTCACTATTTTTTAGCAGTTGTCGTGATTAAGTGTCACGTTAGTTTGTAAGAAATTCATACTAAAAGTTATAATAGTCCTAACAAAATTCATCAAAATTTGGCATGATCCCTTATTCATAGTTAATTTATTCTCCCTTTTATCCCGATAAAAGATTATGGATTCCATACCTTGTATTGGACAAAAGGATTCAGTGTTTATCATGCGTATACACTGAGTTTACAAATTTATATCTACTAAGAGTAATGATGTGGCTCTTAGAATCATCATTTTATCAAAATTCAATAGTGATATAACATAAATTTAATAGTGATTTGAAGAGGCACATCAATTTTAGGAGGACAAAAAAAAGATTCAAGGGTTATATATAACATTACTTATCTACTAAAGTTTATCAGCAATCAAAGAAGGTTGTTGATACATGCCAAATTGGACCGTATCTTAGATAGATTACTTGCCGTCATCTTTCGTGTTCAAGTTGTTGCTTTTCTTACTCGCCAAAAGGGAAAGGATAAAGTTTTTCTAAATTGAGTTCAATTTTTTTTTTTAATTTATTGAATTAATGTGTGTTTTTAAAATATATAAAAATTACATGCATTTTTAATAAAACAATTTGTTAAACTGGCATGTAATTTTAGAATATGCGATTCGAACATGAATAGCATGCTCTAGAAATATAAACGTGAGAATTGCATGCCCTTTAATTATATATATATATATATATATTATTGATCAAGTTGTTTACAGTTCTAATAGGGAAAATAAAAGTAAGAGGTGTTGGATTATTTTATATGTTTGAGTTAACTTGTGTCATCATTGATGATTGTCACTTAATTCCCGGATAAAAAAGTAAATGTTATTGGTCCCGTTTGACGACCCTCTCTCGATCCTTTGTCCTTCGCTTTAAAAAAATAGAAAATCACATTAAATATGGGGAAGGGGTTGTCAAATGGAACCATTGTTATACACACATGATCATGATCATGATTGCCTTATCGGGGTCAAATGGAGAAGGCTTAGCCAATTAAGGACGTGGCTTATTAGCTTAATGGTTGGAGATGTCCACCGGAAACGTCTAGGTTTTGCGTATCGTATGACAATATCTAACCATATATGTGAAGAGAAGAGCAAGAAACGCTCGATTTGTTTATGGTTTTTATAAAATTATGGATAAAATCATTGTTTACTGCTTGTATTTGTATCTATACTATTTTTTTTTTAACTCTGTTGTTGGGGTGCCGGTCCCTCTATAGTTGTTTGATCGTGTAACGTTCTTGTTCAATATTTGAATAGAAAAAAAAAAAAGAACAAAAAGAAAGAAAAGTTGTGTTATATATATCATTATTGGATTTGTTTGTGCATGGACACCATCACTCATTCGATTTCATTTTGGAGCAGCCAGCATGCATGCAATTGTTGTGTGCAAGGAACCCTCTTGACTGCCATGATGTTGCATCAATGGTGCGTGCATGCAAAGGATGAAAAGAGCATTAGGTCGGTCGTCGGCTTCTCAAATCCTTGGCCCCACTGCCACTTATGCATGCAACTATATAAAGCGATTTTGTAATTATATATAACTTTAAAGTTTAAATTTTGTAACGTCGGTATTTCATATTTTAGTCTATTTAATTTTACCATTTTTTTTTGTTAAAATGTTCAAAATGTTTTTTTATAAATAATTAAAAAAGTGAACATTTTGGTGATGTACGGCTAACCATGGGTCAGTCGATCCAAGGCATTTTTGAATTTCATTTTGTCTTTTTTTTTTTTTAAAAAAAAAAAAAAATGATATTTTGGCCATTTTTTTTTTAAAAAAAAGATGAAATTAAAAAAAGTTGAAACAAGAGATATTGACATTACAAAATTTTTAACTTCAAAATTATAATTGCAAAAGAACTTATACTTTGACGAGGGTAAGTGAAATTTTCCGTACACACACATATGAAAGATAGATTGTCTTAGAAAATGGAAGCTATATCTGAGGTTGATTCAGATTTTTTTTTTTTTTTTTTTTTGAGTAATGTTACTCTTCACATTTATTTTATATAAGTTAATGTTATATGTTTTAAGTGATATATTTTTTTTAAAATATTTTATAAAAAAATCACTTAAAATACGCCACATCATCCGGTATAAAATGCGTTAATCTGTAAATAATAATATTACTCTTTTTCTTTTTCTATTTGACGAACAATTTCTCTCACCCAGAAAAGAAATCGAAGTAGCGCACAACTTTCTTTTGCTTTATATATACGGTAAAAGAGTAAAGTTGGATAAATGTTTTTTATCTACTTTGTTACGTTGACTGAACCCCAAGTGACCAAGTCACGTCCAAATTGTTTAACTAGGAATTAAGCTTACGGAGCTACACAACATAAATTTATAATATATATATATATATATATATTTTTTTTTTTTGATAAGAAATTTATAATATATTTAATTTGTTTAGTTCGACAACCCTTTTAGAGTAAATTTTAAGTTTTTTTAGAAAAATAAAAATAAAAATATTAACAAATAACTTAAAATATTTAATATGTCACATCATAATCAAAAACCAAAAAATGCTCTCTAAATTTTTTTTTTTAACGAACGAACCCTCCAATGTCTATTGAAATTTCTGTTTTTTGTTTTTAAAACAAAAATATTAACAAACTACCAACAAAAAAATACAAAAAAAAAAACAATTTTCACATTTATATCAAGTTAAAATATTTTTTAAATAAAAAAACAAATAATACCATCCAAAACACGTAAAGAAACTAAGCCGGCCTTGCACAAACGAAATTTCTTGCTTGAATTGCACGATAAAGAAATCAATAGAAAATTTGGGATAACCCGAATCGTAATAGAACTGTTGTCTAAATTGAATCTTGATAAAATTATTTTTTGTTACAACAAAACTACATGTTTTTAAGGATTAATGAAGACTAAATTGTCTGAATTGGAGCAGCTGTTTGGCAACCTAATTTTGAGATTAAAAGATTCCAAAAACTTGCAGAAACTGTCACCTGATCCTAAAACTGTGCACTGAAATCAGAGTAAGAGCAATTCACCGGTGGTCGTTTAACTGAACCAACTAACTCAACCAAAAACTAGCCGAGCCGAGCCGATCCGAGCTGAGCCCCTGGTTTAGCTCTCTCGGCTCTCCCCCACCGCAGAGCTGAGAATTCACCAACCACGAGTTAAATCCCAACCCAACCATGGTTTAGCTCTCACCTCAGCCAAGCCACAAAGTCTCTGCGCGTGCCCTACACCCCCCTTCCCCTTCCACCCGGCTTTCTCTCCCTCTCTCTCTCTCTCTTGCTCGCTCCCATGGAGAGTTGGAGACGACTTTGAGTCTATGACCAAGTATTCGACGAACGCTTACTGATCATATCAACGGCTAAACTTAACAGAAGAAAAATCCACGGCTGTGACCGTACGTTCGAAACAGTGGCGTGCGGGAGAGATTTGAGAGTTTGGAGCTATGGAGGAAGAGAAAGGAGCTTTGGCGCAGAGCCTGATCGACATAGTGAACGAGATAGCTTCGATCTCGGACTACAGGTGGACGGTCAAGAGGCAGTACTGTAATTTGGCGAGGAGGTTGAAGTTGTTGACCCCAATGTTCGAGGAGATCAGGGACAGCAAAGAGGCGGTCCCGAAAGAGACCGTGAGAGCGCTGGTTTCGATGAAGGAGGCTCTGGATTCGGCTAAGGACTTGCTCAGATTCGGAAGCGACGGGAGCAAGATTTACCTGGTGCGTTTACGTCCATTCAGTGAGTCTTTTGTCCGTTGATTTGGATTTGTTTCTGTTTGGTTGCTGGGAATTTTTTTTTTAGGAAAGTGAGGGAAAATAGACTGTGATTGTGATTGCCGGAGCTGCCACTTTGGAAGCAGCCAAAGCTGCCAAACCAGTTCTGGCAATTACATAACATTTCTAAATCAATTTTTTGTATGTTGTGCTTTCAGTTTCCTTCGATTTTGGAAGAAAATGATAGATACTCAGTGTATGTGTTAGGATCAGTTGAATGGGAGTTTCCGAGTTTTTGTTCTTTAGGACAGTTGGTCAAACGAAATCGAGGTTTCAAACTCTGGGTTCTTTTCAATTGCTACATTTTCTCAGCTACCCAATGGTGGATGAGTGATTGGTTTGAAAATTGAAGTTGCTTTGGTTATTTTTTCTGTGTGGGCTCTTGGCATTTTCTAATATATGTTTATCAGTATGTGCCGGTACAATTTCTCACTAAACTAAAATTAGAAATTGCGGTTTGTGTATTATGGTTGTCAGAGTATGGATACTTAGGGTAAAATTGAATATAAGTAGAGAAAGGAACTGACTAAATATGAATTTTTCTTTTTGAGATTCGGCTTAAAGGTCCTAAAAAGTTTTCTTTTTGCGTTTCAATCATTTTTTTTTTTCCTGTATTTTTTTACATACAATTTTTTTTTCAGCCACATTGTTATTACTTAGATCCTTGAGGTTTTGGTTTCAGTCAAAGTCATCTATATGAATTAGCAGGAAGCCTGAAGTATAATTGGTATTGATTTATATGAGTATCCCATTCATGTATGGATTGTGGAATTTTATACATTCTTAAATGGGCGTTATTGACGCTATTTGTCTCCATTAGCTTTGTATGTCTTGATTGTACCAAGACATATTACCTGAGAATGACCTTGTCTCTTCTTGTGTTTTATTCTCTTGTATCTGAATTTATGTTCCTTTGGTCATGCTCTCTTGCACATTAAGTTGAATTTCCAATTATGTCTGGAAGTAGTGAGGAGATGATTGAAGGAAGCTTGTAACTTAAAGGAAAGATAAAATGTTAACGTTTCCTCTTGCATCTGGTTGTGGAGGCACTACTTACGAAAAAAAAAAGAAAAAAAAAAAAGAGATTGTGAAGACACTACTGATGTTACATTGTGTTGGTACATTAACTCAGTAAAGGAGGTGTAGGGAGAGGGGGGGCGGAGGGAGGGTCCGGGTATGGGGAGGGCCCTGGCCTAGTTTTGGGGGGTGCGGTTTCTGGAACCGCCTGCCTGTTCACAGGGTGCGGAAACTGGAGGATACCCCGGCCCAGTTTTGGGGGCTTGCGGTTTCTGGAACGCTTGCCCGTTCGCAGGGTGCGGAAACCGGCTGTATCCTCCTCCAGGGGATGAGGGAGGGAGGGTCCGGGTATGGGGAGGGCCCTGGCCCAGTTTTGGGGGGTGCAGTTTCTGGAACCGCCTGCCTGTTCGTGGGGTGTGAAAACCGGCTGTATCCTCCTCCAGGGGATGTGTATTTTTTTAGATCCCGTTTGTTTAACCTGTGGGCCTAATATAAAACACAGACAAATTAATTCTTGTTTTTACATCCACCTATCACTAGATATCCACAAGTTAATTCATGAAATTTGTAGCTCACAAAACCATACATACAGATATACATATACATAAGGAAAAAGCGAAGCCTAAGAGACAATTTAAGGGGTTATGTTTAGATGAAGGGAAGAACACGAGAAAGAGCAATAGCCCAAAATTGCTCATGAAGAGATCATTGACAGGGGAGTAAAGGACAGTGACAAAGGAGGCGATGGTGGTGAGGACGAGCTGGGCAGTGAGGATACCATTGACCTTGCGGATGAAGCAACGCCTTCTTCTCCCTCTCAATCTGCGTCTCTGTGGGAAAATGAAAGTTTTTTTTTTTTTTTTTTTTTATTTTTTATTTTTTTAATTATTAGTATATATTATTATTATTATTATTATTATTGTTATTATTATTTTTGTCCTATTTGATTAGTGGGAAATGAGGGCCTGTTTGTTGTTACCTTTTGCCTGGTTGGTGAATAAGTGACATCAAATTTGGTGTTCCGAGGTTATAACCAGCCCGGTGACCACCCCTAATCGTTTGTGCAACAAAATCAGTTTTGTTTTGTATGTTACGGCCATTGATTTGGGGGTTTTGATGTCAAGGTCACGTACACAGTGATTCTGCTACTATTTTTTGCAAAATACTACTTCGATTTGGGCAGTAAAGAGTGCCAAATACATTGGCCGTGAGCCATGTATGAGCCCTATTTCTGGTTAGGGGACTCATCAATATAACAGGTATACTACCCTAAAATGGGAGGGGCTGGGGATTGTTTCTCTCTTTGTGTTCTTTAAGTTGACAGCTTTTTCCCCTTATAACTCTAATGAATAATTCCAGCCACTTTTAGTAGATAAGGGATGAAATGAACAAGCGTTCAGCAAGTTCTGAGAATGAAGTTTTGGTCCATTGTTTAAGGTTTTATGGACATGGTACAGTACCCCAAAAAAAAAAAAAATGATCCGTTGTAGACTTAGTTTCTAACTGTGACTAAACTGAAATCTTTCCACACCTGCCCCCTCGTTTTTCCCTGCTAACTCCAATAGAGGGAAGCAAGAATGACAATATTCTTGATCTAAAATTGTTGAGCAATGATTCTAGGAGAGAAGAGTTTGGGGACTATTATTCTGTACTTTTTTAGCAAAGGAATATTCAGTCACTTAAAATTGTAGTTAGGTTATACACATGCATGTGTCATAGAGGTACCTTGGTTTAGTTATGATCGTATACGGGAAGCGTTCAGATTTAAGGTACTTTTTGTTGTTGCCTTATGCTTACTTTGCCTCTTGGTTACTTAGAAGCTCTATTGTATGTTCATTTTTTTATTCAAATTTTGAGCACATTCAAGCACACCTGTGTTCGTTTTTTGAGCTAAAATATTAAAAGTTTGCTTTGAAGAGCAATGGAAGTAATTCCAAAGTGATAATCAGATGATTCCTTGATTTGTAGTTGCTTCTATGACATCTCTGTCATGGTTATCATATTTTCTTTTCCTATTTTCTCTTTGAATTAACCCTAGCACACCGCATGCAGGTCCTAGAGAGGGAGCAAATTATGAATAAATTTCATGAGGTGACAGCTCAACTGGAACAAGCTTTGAGCGGAATTTCCTATGAAAATCTTGACATATCAGATGAAGTTAAGGAACAGGTAGGTACAAATATATTTCTTGTTTCGTTTTCCTGGAATGTAATTACCGAGGACCTCCACAATAATAGTGCACTTCATTTCTTTCTTAATATTTCATATTATTGTGTTTGTGGTGTATTACCTTGAGATTAGATGCCCAATACTGACCTTAAGAGTCTGATTCAAAGATAACATGACGGACAAACGCACACAATGACATAAAAAGAGTTTTCATCAAAACTTTATTTAGCACCATTGTATGTTGTTGAAAAAGTATCTGAGTGGGTCAAAAGAGAGCTTCTCAAGTCAATATGTTTAATGATGTTTTGATATTTTTATATGTTCTGTTTTAACTCTTTCTGTGTCCAGGTTGAGCTTGTTCTTGCTCAGTTCAGAAGAGCCAAGGGAAGGGTTGATTCTCCCGATGTTGAGCTGTCTGAGGATCTTTTATCCCTTTACAACAAGACGAATGATGCATCCACAGATCCAGCTGTCCTAAGGAGATTGGCTGAAAAGTTACAATTAATGGGAATAGTTGACCTTACTCAAGAGTCACTAGCTTTGCATGAGATGGTTACTGCCAGTGGAGGAGATCCTGGAGAGAGCATTGAGAAGATGTCAATGCTACTGAAGAAAATCAAGGATTTTGTGCAAACAGAAAACCCTAACATGGATGCTCCTGCAAGAGAAAAAAGTCTTCCTCCAAGCTGCAGTGGACAGGCATCCACTGACAAAAATCATAAGGCCCCAGTTATACCCGATGATTTCCGCTGTCCAATATCCCTGGAGTTGATGAAGGATCCTGTCATTGTTTCAACAGGGCAGGTAAATGCACCCTGCCCTTGCTCCTTGATCGATCGCAAAACTCAATTGCACCATAGAGTTCTCTCCCTCTCTCTCTCTCTCCCCTCCCCCCCACACCCACCACCCCCCCAAAACAATAATAATAATAAAACTCCCTCCCCTCATTTCTTATTTGCATGACTAGAAAATGTTAGTAGAATGCACTGTGTTTTGGCCAGAGATGTTAATATAATGAAATTGATTTCTTACATCCAATCCTGTACTTTGGTAATGATCATTTCTTTGTGCAGATTGACCAGTCGGCATAGAATAACTCCTTTCTCTTGGCTGCTCAAAAACAACCGTTAGTTTTGGAAGAGTGTGGAATTAAGTTGTGATAGAAATAAAATGTTCATAATCTTAATAATGAGGTTGACTTGACTTTTTGACTGAAAGATGTCAGAGAAAAACTATTTGTGCTTTTTTACTTCATACCCCTGAACATATGCCCCATAAAAGTGAAGACTAGAGATTTGCTTATATGCATCGTACTACCACAAATTTCTAACAGGTCTTGCTTTCTCTGCTATAGACCTATGAACGTTTCTGCATTGAGAAGTGGCTGGAAGCAGGGCATGGAACATGTCCAAAGACACAACAGACCCTCTCTAGCACTGCCCTGACGCCAAACTATGTTTTACGTAGCCTCATAGCCCAGTGGTGTGAGACAAATGGCATTGAACCACCGAAACGACCCAGTAGTTCTAAACCCAGTAAAACATCTGCCTGTTCACCTGCTGAACGTACCATAATTGAAGTTCTCCTACGCAAGCTCGCATCCAACAGCCCCGAAGACCAGCGATCTGCTGCAGGTAATATCCGACTTCTTGCCAAGCGCAATGCAGATAACCGTGTGGCCATTGCTGAAGCTGGTGCAATCCCTCGCCTGGTTAGCCTTCTTTCAACGCCTGATTCCCGTACCCAAGAGCATGCTGTGACTGCGCTACTTAACCTCTCCATATGTGAGGATAATAAAGAAAGCATCATATCCTATGGGGCAGTTCCTGCTATAGTTCACGTGCTCAAGAAGGGGAGCATGGAAGCTCGGGAAAATGCAGCAGCTACCCTTTTCAGCCTTTCTGTTGTGGATGGAAATAAGATCACAATTGGTGCTTCTGGAGCCATCCCACCCCTTGTAACACTACTGAGTGAAGGAACCCAAAGGGGTAAGAAGGATGCTGCAACAGCACTGTTCAACTTGTGCATTTACCAAGGGAACAAGGGAAAGGCTATAAGGGCTGGTGTTGTTCCCACACTCATGCGGCTGCTAACAGAACCAGGAGGTGGAATGGTGGATGAGGCACTTGCCATTTTAGCGATACTGGCTAGCCATCCTGAAGGTAAAGCTTCCATTGGAGCTGCAGAGGCAGTGCCAGTATTGGTAGAGGTTATTGGGAATGGATCCCCGAGGAATAGAGAGAATGCAGCTGCTGTTTTGGTACACCTTTGTGCTGGAGACCAGCAACATCTTGCAGAGGCCAACGAGCTTGGAGTGATGGGTCTGTTGGTGGATTTGGCACAAAATGGCACAGATAGGGGCAAGCGAAAGGCTGTACAGTTGCTAGAGCGTATGCATAGGTTTCTTGAGCAACAGAAGCAGCAGGCTCAGGCACAAGCTGAGGCACTAGCTCAGACCGAGCAGTCACAGCCACCCTCCACGACGAATGCCGATGATGGCTGAGGCTTTCATTTTCGCTTGTCGACTTGTTTTTCTTTTGGTTCTTTTAAGGTATTGAAAGAGGCGGAGGGAAAGGTGGAAGATCACCTACCCTATCTGTAAGTTATTCGTTTGTGTGGAATGAGGACCTTATTTTGAAGAGAATATTCAAAGAGCCTTCAATAGGGTAGGAAGATGAAAAGGGCTGAGACGTATCTGATATATATATATGGGAAATGTACACCATTGTAACACGTAAAACTGTGATCATCCTCGGTTTTTAATGAAGAGATGTTTCCTGTATTCAATCCAGGTGGATACGTACAAGGAGAACAAGAGAAGAAATACAAATTCACAACCCTACCTTTATTAGCTTTTGAAATTTGATTGAGAGTTCTGCTTGTAGCAATACAATATGCTTGGTCGCAATCTAGGAAACCAAGTGAGCCTTTGAGTGCCCACTTTTTCAAAAAAACAAAGAAAAAGAAAGAAAGAGAAAGAGAAAGAGCAGATTGCTTTTTATTTTATGCTAGGAAAAAAGGGTAAATATTTATGGAAACAGAGATGATTTACTAGGTGGGGTTTGAATTACAACGGCAACTGTGATGATTCCTTTCTCCTCTTAATCCCATCAATCCAAAAATTAGAAATATTCATCGCCTGTGAAAGTTTGTTGCCAGCTCACACACATGATCTAAACATGCATGGGGTTTGCTTTCTGGAAGAAAGGGAAGGGACCTGTGCCAGTCTCTGCCACTTCTGCTTCCAGGGCTTTCTTTCTCACATACGACCCCATCTTGTGGGCCTTTTGTCACCTGCTATATTTCTCAGTATACTGTACATTGGACCACGCCACCACGCTTTAACTTCGAATGATTAGATCGTTAGGGTTTGTTTGAATTTGCGATTTTAAAATGTACGATTTGAAAATATAATTTTTAAAAATGCTGTTAAGCGTTTGGAAAATCGCATTTTGACCTTTAAAATTGCAGGTTGTTCTTTAAAATTCTGCGTTTTTAAAAATCATATCATTGCCTGAGATTTAAAAAAAGTAGTTTTCTGCAATTTTAAATTGTAATTTTTTAAAAACGTAATTTCTAAATAATTTATTTTCTGTAATTTGATTTAAAACAATACTTTTTGTTTACAAAATCATAATCCTAAACGCATCCTTAGACGTGCTAACACCATGTCGGTATATGCCTTGATCATTATATGGGAATAATGGGATACTATAATTTTTACGACAAATTTCTTATAAATTGACGTAATAGTCCGCACGACTTCTTAAAGATTTATACTCATTGTTCGGAATATTATAACTTTTACGACAAATTTCTTACAAATTAACGTAATTGTCCATACAACTTCTTCAAAGATTTAATTATAACTATGGCGAAGGGGTGATGTGAGGAGAGAAAATTCATCCTGGGCTTTTTACATCAAACAAAGGATTGCGGAACAGATATGAATGAAAAGGACCTTATCCTTAATTGCCAATTTGGATATTGATTAGTTTATTTCTATGGGCTCGTGAATCAGCTTCTTTAGTCCGTTAATGAAAATATTAACAAGCAGTTGTATATGATATTTCATAATTATAGTTAAATTTTATTCATTTTATTGATGGAATTATACTACTTATTCATTTTATAAATGCAATTCGTAAACCTAAAACCGGCCCCTCGTGCTTTGTGTAATTTTGATATTAAGACCTCATGTTTTCAATTTGTAAATTAAAAATCTGAGTTTTTGAATACTTTAAATCTAAGACATTCTTCTATTTTTCTTCATTAGCCAACCCGAGCGAAGCGAACCAAGTTTCGGGTACTCGGCTTGTCTAGCAGGCGAACTTGAGCTCGAGCTCGTACAAATAGTCCTCCTTGGCGAGTTGAGCCAAGCTCAAATTTTAATACTCATCACAAGCTCGTAAAAATTTTAAATGAGCTGAACTTGGACATGCAGGCTCTAAATTTTTACCTTAGAGTTCGCTCAATGAATGTCACTAGACCTTCACTTGAGCGAGTTGCTACGAGTGAGAAACCCGAGAGTTCACTTAAGCGAAAATTGCAATTAGTCATAAGACTGAAACTTCTTGTAATATATATATATATCCCACCAATTGTTATATTTTTTCAGTTTCATCAATAAGAATACACTTAACAATTGACTGGTCAAGCTGATGTTATTTTCTTTTCTTAATCGAGCTGATGTTAAACTGGTCAACACTGATCAGCCCCCTATGAAGGTTGTGCACTTGTGGGTACTGAACACCAATTGTTATATTTTTTCAGTTTCATCAATAAGAATACACTTAATAATTGACTTGTCAAGCTGATGTTATTTTCTTTTCTTAATCAAGCTGATGTTAAACTGGTCAACACTGATCAGACCCCTATGAAGGTTGTGCACTTGTGGGTGAACACCAATTAATTGCTATATTTTTTCAGTTTCATCGATAAGAATACACTTAATAATTGACTGGTCAAGCTGATGTTATTTTCTTTTCTTAATCAAGCTGATGTTAACTGGTCAACACTGATCAGCCCCCTATGAAGGTTGTGCACTTGTGGGTGAACAAGATGATGTGGTGTTTGTTGTTTTAATTTGATTAGTCGTTGTAGATCAGGTCCCCCGCATTGTGATAGAAAGAAAGGGCAAGAAGATGAAGAAGAAAAAGGAGAAAAAGATGATGACAATGACGATTGGAAGAAAGAAAGAAAGACAGAAACTCGGGCCCCCTTTACGTGAAATCAAGGGCACAGGTTTGGCCAATATTACAGCAACCCTAAAAAAGCACCGTTTAACAGTTTCATTATAGGAAAAAGGAAAAAAGGAAAAAGAACCACTTCTGATCATCAACAGATGGAGAACATTTCGCGACTATCCATGTGGTCGTCGACACCGAACATATAACTTCGAAGCATGGATTTCCGAGCTCTCCTTTGATTGCTCTTCTTCGTACCACAGCAGCAGCGACTGCTCTTTATTTCTGTCCTTTCCTTTTTCTTTACCCGTTTACCCTTTACATCTCCATTTTTCGGAATTACCTGCAGCAACTGTTTTCACAGCCATGACCGACGACTATGATGAAGAGAGAGAGAGAGAGAGAGTACGTGTGCTTTTTCTTGTGTGGTTTTGATTGCTTTATTCGTTCTTCTCGGGCAGCTTTGGTCCTTGCAAAAGCAAATCCATGCATTGATTCTTTTTCTTTTTATAAGACGCGCAAAAGTACCCAACCCCAGTTGGATTTGAATACTCATGCTTGCAATTATTAGTGCGGAGAAATTGCTCTGATTTTTTCATCGAATTTGAAGTGAATGGGAGGTAATTAAGGAGACAAGGAAGAAGCTTTCTAAAGTCGTCGTCTCATAATTATTTTGACAATAGAGTTTTGAATAACTCTAATATTCAGCGATATGAGATATCTTTGGAACTATTTTATGATCTACATGCAATAAAATATAGTTTAAACGAACAAATAAGAATGAACTGACTAATTAAACTAATTAATGTATAGCTAAACAACACTTTAAAAAAAGAACGCTTTACTTATCACAATGCCTTTTGTCATGGAGTTACGAACTAACATTATTCGTCTTCTAAAGAAATTCTAGAACACTTGGCCGGGTTTAGTTGAAAATGGAAGTTCATGGTTTTGAGTGAGGTCGTTTTTGGCGTTTTCTTAAGACTGTTGCCTTTCGCTTCATCATCATTCATTTCGCACCCAACAAATAAGTACGTCCCCATCTTATGATTCTTATCTTATTATTGCAAAATCTTCTTTTTTGTTCGGATATTATTACAATATCATTAAGACTGTTATAGTAGTGTGTGTGACGATCGATGTGCTTCTCTATTCTCTCTGCTGGCATGGACCTGCCTGAATGTCTGAGTAAATTAACCGTTTTCTTGGGAAAGATGAAAACTGAGAAGAAGGGTACGACCTAATCATATTTAAGAAGAAAAAAAAACACAAAAACACAAAAACTGAAAGAAACATCCTCTCAGATGAACCTCGTAAAAGCTTGAGACAAGAAGATTTCTTAAAAAAAAATTATTTTTCCATAACTAGGGGATGAGGAAATGACAATCTCCTTCAGAAGCGTAACCGAAACATCACCTTTTAGTCATAAATACGCTAGAGTCCTAGAGAGACACCCGTACTTCTGGTAAGAACTTGGTGGATCGAGTGCACCTTTTGGCGGAAGCTGGATCAAGTTCACAGACAAAACCAGAGAGAGATAAAGCTGGATCAAGTCTACATTTTGCTCTTATTTGTTTGTTTGTTTGTTTTTTTTATTATTGTTTTTAACTGTGACCAGGTGAAGAGAAAAGAGAGTGAGAGAGAGACCTGCAGGTTGAAGAAGCTCTACTACAACTTCAACGCCATCCTCTAGTGAAGAAGATGACGCAATAAGATCACATCGATCTATCTAGCTAGCATAATGCAGATAAAACTACGTGGACTTTTCCCAGTTAGCATTTCATATGGAAGTGTATATCTAAACACAATAAATATTGCCCAATTTCAGCAGTACTAATTCAAGCGTGTACTACATACGTAGGCAATATTAAGCAAGCAAGCAAGCTTCATGTAGTTGGATCAATCGACTGTCGTAAATAGTTCAAGTTATTTCTTGCGCAAAATGCTGGCTATATCTACATTTTCCCAGTTAGCATTTCATATGCATTTGTCTCACTGATCTGACACATGAAATTGGTGCAACTGGCCGGTGGTGGTTAAAGAAGCAGCTAGCTAGAGTAGGAAAATAAGTTGCCATGAAGTTTTTCTACATAAATAAGGTTCATGTCTTACATATAACAAACTCCTTCACCTCACACACACACAATACTTCTAGAAACAAGACCACACAGCACAGAAAACATAAAATATAAAAATAAAAATACATAAAACTATAATTAACAACAGTACATGGATACGAATTCTACCATTTTTTTGGTTCTTCCCCATGAGAGTTTCCTCAATTCAGCTTTCGCAGTTTCAGTGGAGCTTGCTATTCAAAGTTATTCATTATCACATCCAACCCTTTTCATCATAAATCCCGGATTAAAAACTTTAGCTAATGGTGAGCTGACGATGCAAGAAATATCAGAATTACAACAGATGGGTGGATGAAGAAGAGTGGAGACCTGATAAATCTGTCCATGCATGTCCTCCCCAGTTGAGACCTGACAAATTTTGCCCTGGTCTTTGATCTTCCATTTTCATCCCTGGAGGCAGCTGAGAAACCCTAGAATTTGAAGTCATAGTCCTAAGCTCATGAGTATCTCCAACTAAAGGAGATGGTACTTCGACTCCTTCACTTTGAATTGAGTATAAAGCTGGGGATGAGTCAAATCCACCCATGAAAGGGAATTGCTGAAAACGCCACGGATCCACTCCTCCACCTGAACCACTTCCAATCTGATACCCGCCCAGATCAGTCTGTGCCGGGATGTCCGATGCAGGGTGGTTTTCAACCAGACCAGTCTTCATAAAAAGGTCATATCTTGAGTTTCTAACATCGGATGTAGGCAAGTTTCTGGCATCAATGTCACTGAAGTTTAAGCCAATATTTCCAACACCATACCTGCTAAAATTCTGTAAAGAGGCTATGAAGGGTAATTGAGGAGGTTGCTGAGGCAAAAGACCAATATTTATCTCTGAGGTACAGGCAGAGGGAATTGCACTGCTAGAGTTGGGACCCATTTGTCTCTCAGTTGACGCAGCCGGAGATTTATTCCGGCTGCTTTTGCTCTTCTTGTTTTTACGGCAACCGCCTCCCACAGGAACATTCCTAAGGGCACCCCCTCTAGTCCAGTAACGCCGACATGTCTTGCAGAAGTGACGGGGCTGACCAAGGTTGTAATTATTGAAGTAGCAAAACTTTGTATTGGTGGAATCACACCGGGGACACTTCAGAGCTGTCTCTGGCTGGGGTATTTTGGCTAACCTGGCTCGATCAGCCATTGAACCAGGCCGGATTGAGCCGGCACCACCGCCGGCATGATGGGGTGGTGGGAGCAGTGGGTTTTGATTGTCATCACTTCCTTGTTGATGATTTGGTTGCTGCAAAATAATAAACCCGTGTAATTGTTAACCATAAAGAAACAAATATTTGGTATATTCAAGAAGAGATCAGTAGAGAATAGGAATAATTATCTTTTTAATTTGCTTTTCTCGGGTTCAAAAGATGTGGATGAAATTTGAAGAAAACCTTACCTGCTGCCAATTGTGAGCATCTAAAAAGACTGGAACAGATGAGAAAACCATGGTTTTTGATCTATTTTTTTTTTCTTTTATAAAGTTTGATGGGTCTTTTGGAAATATGGTGGAGAATCGCACCAAGGGAATACCAGAGCCAAGAAAGAAAGCAAAAAGAGATTAAAGAGGAGGGGAGGAGGAAAGCTAAGAGAGGCTTTTGTTTACTTTGCTCTTATTCTCTCATTCTCATCTCTTTTTGTTTTATTATATTTTTAGGGTTTGAGTGGACGAAGTTTCTTCGCCAATAAGCTTCTTTTGATGCTGTGACTGTGGTTTAGTGCTACAAAAAGAGAGTGGCTCCCCATGCATGTAAGAAAGAGATGATGACACTGGAAAGCAATTTATCACTTTCTATTTGATTAATTAATTAATCAAATATATAATTATCACTATATATATATATATATATGCAAGGATCGAACTAAAAATTCAATTTTAAAGGGTTGGCCTGTATAAAAAAAACGGCTAGAATAAGAAAAAGTATAAAGTAAATAATTTTTTTCTAACAAATTTAAAGATTTAAATAATTTTTTAATACTTGTTTTAGCGGTGGGGACTTGTGGGGGCCAGCCCCCCTAGTTCTGTCCCTGATATAGTGGGATCACGTAGTAAAAAACCTAATTAGAGACCAGGACCGATGAAAATAAGGAACATGCCTTTGCAACAACATCAAACTTTATTTATGTAATTAAAGCTTACATAGAACATTAGCATTGGCTGATCAACCAGATTTAGGAACTTTATATATATATATATATATATGGACTTCTACTATGTTAAGTATTCATGCAAGATGATTAATTTCATGAATATTATGGGGAATAGTACGATGAAAAAAATAGTTTCAACGTATTAAAATGGAGGAAAAGAATGCTAAATAGGTTCTTTATGCCGTTAGAAAAGTAGACATAATATGTTAATGTGTCACATCAATATTAATTATATCGGGACACGTGTCATAATAAAAAATATTATTATTATTATTTATTTTTTTTATATAAAATATAAGGTAAACTTCACTTAAACCTCTAAACTTCCATGATATTTGCAATTATCCTCTCAAATTTTAAAAACTCTAAATTTATTGTATTGAACTTTCAATCTTTTGAAATGTCACTCCTCTATTAGGTTTGAGGATAAATCAGATAACAAAAGGGGTGAAATAATTATTATACCTTTGAAAATTTTATAAAATTTCAAATTTACCCTTATTTACAAATAAAAAATTAAAAAATTATCATTTTTTTTTTAATGAAAAAAGAAAAATTAGACCCATGACAGTGGGTCACATGCATGGTGGGTCTGCTAACCCACCAGAATTTTGTTTAAAAATGATAAGGGATATTTGGGTAATTTTGACTCCCTCGTTAGGATTTAACAGAAAATCCTAAAGAAATTGTGACATTACAAAAAATTGAAAGTTCGATATATTAAATTGATAATTTTTAAACTTTGGGACGGGGAGAGTAATTGCAAATGCCATGGAAGTTTAGGAGGTTAAGTAAAATTTTCCCTAAAATTTATGTATAAAAAACATGAAAAAAAAATAAAAATGGAAGTGGTGGTTGAGCCACCTCCTTTGGCCAAATGGGCAGGGGGCAAACCACCCCCAAAAAGCCTTAGATTTTATTTTATTTTTTTTAACAATTATTGATTTAAGGATTGGTTGGAATTGTCACATTAGTATTGTGAGATAGTTATGAAATAAAAATGTGGTTTCTAGTATTATTCTTTTTTTTTTTTTTTTTTTTTTTACCATTTCATTTTAAGCTAAAGTTTAGAAATCATGCAGTGTGGCAGATATTGTACGTACACTACTAAAGGGGAAAAAGAAGAAAAGCAAGTTGAATAAAAAATTCGAATGGTTTAAATTTTTTCTTAATTAGTATCACAATTTTCTTCGTGAGAAAGATAATAAAAAGATAAGCATTTTACAAGACAATTTATTACATATCAGACTACGTTCGAATTCATGAAGGAAACGATCGATGGGAGACACTCGCTCTCATTCGAATAAGCCTGCAGGTTGGACTTTGGAAGGGCTTACCGAGTGCCTTGTACGTTCTAAGGTCAGTCAATTTTTGTTCGACCAAGGTAACTTTTCGAGAAGCTCAGTCCAAAGGTTGGTCAATTCCCGTCTGACCGACTGTTGCATCACACAAAAATTCGAGACGTTCGGTCAATCGAGCTGGTTTAATTGCAAGCTAGGTTTCATTTGAGCGAGACTTAAACTCGTTCGAACACGATTCGGCAGTGTCGCTTAGCTTTATTTCATTTTTCTAGTAGAGTTGGACTTCATTTTCTACATGAACTCACTTAAGAGGGCGTTGGCTGTAGTTACGTTTTATGTGTATTTATCATCAGTTTTCAAGCAGAAACACGTACGTACTCAAGGTTGAGTTTTCTCTTATTTTACCTCAATTAATTAATTTTGTTTTTAGATTTGAGAAGAGATGTGAGTTTTGTGGTTGTTAATACTTCAGTTGTAATATATTAACATGAGAGTTGAGTGGTAACTCTATCACATATATGTAAATTAACTGGCAAAGTCCTTAATTATAATATGGGGCACGTATAAATTTATAATATCATATATTGCATTATATTTCTAAATGACTGATGCACCATCTCCTTCGATCGTCATTTAATTTGCATGTTGAATAATGTAATTGTACGTCTTGTAATTAGGCACCTATGCGTCATGGCATTTTCAATATCACTCACTACAAAAAAAACTTTGTTTTTAGCCATGTGGATAATATACCACGTAGCTAAATGATTTGTGTCAGCCACGTGGCTAAAATTTTTTAGGGACTGAATTTTTTTTCAAAATTTTTTAGGTTTGAAATTTTAGCCACGTGATTTATTGCCCACGTGGCCAATTATTAACCACATGGCTAATTTATTAAAATTATTTTAACTTTTATATATATATTTAAAATTTTAGCCATGTGGTTTATTGACCACGTTGCCAATTGGCCACGTGGCACATAAGCCACATGGCTAATTTATAAAAAATATTTTAATTTATTTTAAGATTTAGAATTTTAGCCACTTATTTATTGGCCACGTGGCTAATTGTCATTAATTGCGAAAACTTCCCTCCAACCCATTTCTAATTTCCCCCCTCTTTATCTCTCTCGTTCTTACTTTTTTTCAATTTTCCCCTGCCCCCTTTTTTAACTATTCTTTTCTTTTTCTTAGATTTTCTTCTTTCTTTCCTTTTTTCCCACGCTCGCCGTTCCTTCTTCTTCTTCTTCTTTTTTTTTTTTTTTTTTTTTTTTTTTTTTTTTTTTTTCACACAGAGGGAAATTGAAGAGGGAGACTGAGAGAGCTAGAGCGATTCTGAGATAGATTCGTGGTCAACGATGGAGCTGGAGTCCGGAGGGTCATGGCGGGAGAGGTAGAGATCGAGATCAACCAACTCTCAGAGATGGAGGAGATCCGGCCGACTCACGCTCGCCGACTGCGGATCTTTGTCGACCACAAGTACTCTCTCTCTCTTGTGCTGATCTCTCTCTCTTATCATTTGATGTTTCGATGATGCAGGGATCGGAGGACCGGCCGGATTTTGAATCTGATTTTGGGTTTTGTTGTTTTGGTTTGATGATTTCTGGCGAGTGGTTGAGTGAGCGAGTTTTTGTTGTTTAGGTTTGATGGCCGGCGAATTGGTTTTTTTTTTTTTTTGGTTTGATTTCCAGCAACTAGATTGTTGTTGTTTTGGTTTATTGAATCTAATGTACGTGATAATTAGGTTTTTCCTATTTTGGGTTTTTGTATTTTTGGTTTGATGGGTTCGAATCCGGTGACTGGGTGATTGCCGGTCTCGACATGGATGTATGCCGAATTGGAAATTTCGTATATATACGATTTTGGGAGAAAAAAAAACGGAACAAAAATTTCTGTTCCGTTTTTTTTTTCTCCCTCCTTTTTTTTTAAAGAATAAAAAACTCTAGTCACGTGGCTTTAATTACACGTGGCTATAATTGCTCATATTTTTATAAAATAAAATTGCATTTAGCCACTTGGGGTGGCACATGGCTAAATAGCCATATATATAAAAGGACACGTCTCTAAATGTACATTTAGTAACAACTGGATTCATTACGCGTAACCCACGTAGCTAACTGCACGTGGCTAACAGTTAGGCATGTGTATGCATGACCCTCATACACGTGACTAACTGCAAGTGACTAAAAACAAAGTTTTTTGTAGTGACTTATATATATATATATTGAGTTATGACATGGTAATTATCTATCTATATATATAAGCACGAATAACAATGAATTAAGCATATACTTGATAAAAAGATCTTATATTATTTTTCCAAGTATTAATATATCCAAAATAATGAGTCCCGCCTATATATATATGACGGAAAATCTCTCAAGGTAGGCCTACACCAACCTCTTGGAATTATCCCACCAATATATATCATTCATGCATGGTTGTTTAATTCATTAATTAATTTTACCCGAACAAAAAAATTCTTATATTTCACGAGTTAGACTGACCCCACTTAAACTAAAGCTTTAATTTCTGTGCCACCTTCTTTCTATTTTCACATGACTTGCTTCGATCCCTAATATATATTGGATACAAAAAGGAAAGCCATATTATTTTTTTTTTATTCTTATTTAATAATTTTATTATATATAATATAAGTTTGAACGAACTTTTTATTTTTTTTCTTTAGGCAAACCTTTCTTCTTTAATTTGTTTTCTTTTCCTTTTCGATATCCAAGCAATGTGTAAAATTAATAATACCCAAATACATAAAAGCATAACACTTGTTGAAATTCCATAGGTTCTTTCGAAGAAGCCTGATTGAAAAGAAAAATGGATATTTCAATGCATGCATGCATATGGACAAAAAAGCTGTTGCATGTGTAAATGCCATAAGTTTATCTATTTATCTATCCCTCTCAACTTTTCAACTCGCAAAATCTTCTCGTTGCCTTCAACTTTAACATTAAATCAAGCTTTAATTTAACATTGAGGATATATATCAACTTGTAATCTGTCTTTCGATATCTCTTTTTTCTTTTTGCCCTCTTTTCTTGCGTAATCTTTTTCTCCTGATGAACCCTCTTTTTAAAGATTGAGACCTCCAAATTGAGTAGGTAGAGATAACCATGAATTCCTTCGTAGGTGGGTGTGCCACGAGGGCTGCATGGACGTAATTAAGGAACTGAAAGGAATAAAAGCAGAGGCCAGGAGTCGTTTCTTCGTCAATAAGGAATCTTCAATCTTGTTCCTGTACAAATCTCACCCAAAAATATTGCATAGTTGTTTAATGATCATGCTCGTCAAAAGGGGAGTAAAAAAGTTATGATATTAATTATAAATGATTAAATTCATCATTTTTTAATTGGCTTAAACTTTTGAGATTACTTAATTAAGTTTAAACCCTCACTCCATTTTAGTTAAACTATTATACATGTTAAACTTCACTTAGAAGTATGAAGTAGATCGAGTATTAAAATATTAATCATAAATTATTAAATTTCATAATTTTCTACCCGATTAAACTTGCAGTTTATCAAAAAGGCTACTCACAAAGAAAGAATTGATTGGCCCCGAAGAAAAGAGAATTGCTTTAGGCAAACAGTAGTTGTTGTACGCTATCGGCCGCATGCAGTTTTCCTAGCTTCCTTGTTTAGATCAATCACTAGTTTTGCTGCTTTTGCAGTACGTACTATACACACGTGCAAATATATATATATATATGCTCGAGTATATATGTTCCTCTTATTATATATATATATGCAAGTCTTCTTCGATCATCTTCTCTCCTTTTTTTTTTTTTTTTAAATGTTTATAGATTCTTATTACGCATGTTTACACAATAAGAAGTTGTCTGATCTCATTCTTTAAAAATTCCAATCCGTGTAAGAAGATTTAGTTCTAAAATTTAGAAACGATATAAAAATATTACTAAAGTTGATAAATTGCACTACCTTTTTGAAGTACATTAATGTACAAAAGACAAATAAAACTCCGACAGTCATGAGGATAAATATTTAGGGTTGTAATCAATTAGCAGAGTTAATTAAGTTGGGTATTGAATTTTTGGATTCGGCTCGGGCTCGAATCGAGATTTGAACATGTGTTCAAATACGGCTCACAAAGCCCCTAGCTGAGCCCTTGTCGTCTACTTGATCGGCTCAGCTTGAGGTGTATTTTTTTTTTTTTTTTTTGTTATAAAAAAAAAAGAGTTAAAAATAAAATTTAAATTTAAAAGTGATACCAAAAAAAAAATGCTCAAATTTATTCAATAAAAGAGAAAGAATTGTGATGAAACAAAAACGTACTCAGATACCATTCTTTCCAAGTAAAAAGAATAAGGTAAAAAAGCAAGGAAAAAAAAAATGCAAAATCAGCCACTCATTGAGGTTGATGTAATTTACAAATCGCTTCCAGCGGTATAAAACATAATTCAAAGGTCCTCAAAGTAGGTCAAAATAATAATTTAGTCCCTACAGTCAAATTCTATTAAAACACTTGACAGATTCTATCAGTTTGCCACATTAGCACCAATAGATCAACAATGACACGTGTCATTCTTAGTAAAAATATTTAAATATATCAAGCCTAAATATTTAAAACCTTAAAAATTATTTTTTTAAAAAAAGTAACAAAGAAAATGGAGTGGCTCGAATGCCACCCGAGCCCCTAGAACATAGTAAAATAAGTATGAAGAATAACATTACTCTAACAATAATAAGAATACGTTCTCAAAAAATTAAAAATAAAAATACACTACTCTTCTTTTTTGAATGAATAAAAATACTACTTTTCGTACTTATTTATCACATTTATTTAATACTAGTTAGCAATCGAAACCCCGCCCGCTAGAATCATGGCATAGGTGCATGGACAAGGCCCTAGAGGATCGAACCTTATATCTCATGCAAAGAAAAGATGGACAGGTGGAGCCCTAAAGCCGTCTGACGTAGCAATGGTGAGGAGTGAGGACATTTCAGTATCAATCTCTTATCATCAGATGCTCACTGTCGGGAATTCCTCCTGCCACGTCGGCCACTTCCTGCTATTACAAAAGCCTTTTTCCTAAAACTAGCCTACGGAATATATACCGTTTTGATCGATCTGGACGGTGGAAAAGCATGCACACCCCACCAGTACCACCATCATCATGATCGATCTCCTCTAGTCAATTTATTTATATATTAATTTGCTTGCTCTTTCATTTGGTCTTTGCATTTTGGCCGGCGTGTTTACTCATGATCATATATATATATATATATATATATATATATATATTTGGTTTAAATTATGCTTCGTACACGAACCTTTGTTTTTTTTTAATTAACTTTTTCTTTATTTAATTTTCAATTAATGGAGGCGAACGTGTACGTACGTGGGTGCTTGCTTTATTCGACTACATCAAGTTGGCATAATATCTGTCCATACTTTCCAATAAAAATTGATATTTATGTAGGTACATATGGTTATGATGGTAAGTACGTAGAAGATTCAACCTCGATCATTTCAATGCATATTTCTCAAAAGGAAAGGCACAACATTATTCTTACAAGGGATTCGTCTTAACCCATATCAATTTAATTAATTGATATTAATACTTAAAGACTAGATCGATTATTATATATAGTAGCTAGTCTATTTGCTTTGATATTAATTCATAGAAATTGACTTGACCATTGGCGTTTGTACCTATACGACGACTATATATGCTTGACCCATTAAGGAATCTCACTAGCTAGAAGCTAGGAAAATGAGAAATATATTAGGATGGAAAATTAAATTAATATATAAAAACATATAAAATTAGTATATATCCATTCAATGTTAACAAAAAAAAAAAAAGAAACAAAATAATTTTTTCTTAATATATTTCAATTTTCATCTCAAACTCCTACCAAAATGGTACCCCGACGTTCTATTAGACCTCAAAAATCATCTGCGATTGAATATATACTAAATTTCGTAGCAATTTCTCTTTCGATGTACAACATCTAAGAATCATTCAAAAACTCATCTTCCTCTTTTGTTGCGAAGTATATTTTTGACAATATTAAGGGCTCAAAATACTCGTTTTGTAGTTGCGGTAGAAACGAGAAGAGTAAGCCTACATTGCTACTCTTACTGCATTAAAAACTCTTTTACGTTGCTATTGAAGGTATTGCTCATGTCTAATTATTTTAATGACAAATTTGGGTTGTAGCTCATGATAGATTATATTTGGGTTGTTTAAAGTTTAAGTATAAAATGATTATATATATATATATATATATACACACACACACAATATGACCACCAGCCTAGCCCTTTTCCTCACCGGTGGCCAAGTTTAATTTTTTTTCCCCCAAAATATATAAATTTAGCTATTTATATACTATAATAATAATAAAAAAAAAAATCAAAAGAGGGGGGAGCCGGGAGGGCCAAGGCCAATACAGTCCCTCCAACCCTCCATCTTTGGTGAAAGTTCATGTGACAATCACATAAGCTACAATCAAATTTAATTATTTAGTAACTGGCGTGGTAAGTGTCACATGAACTTACAAATTGATGCGATAGTTTGACAATGACACTGACATGCCTGTCATAATCAAATTTAATTGTTTAGTGACAAACATTATAAATGTTACATGAACTATTATCACAATAATTTGGAAAAAGCTTGTAGTAAAAGTTGTAGTATACCCTATAAAATCAATCTTCATTTCACTAATGCGTCTAATTGGTCAAGCTAGTGTGCTTCCAATCACATATCGATCAAATTGAAAGTTGAGAACGATAGGAAAAAAAAGGAAGAGTGTTGTGAATGTGTAGTTTAATATATGTAGCACGTGCATGGAGCTCGTAATTATATATATTTTGTTGCTTTCTGATTTGCATGCATGGTGCAACCTGGATATAAATATCTAAAATATATGTGGATGATTATTAATTGTTTAATTGTAAAAGACTAGAAGAAGGGAATTAATAATATTGGTGGTGTTGGAATCTAATTCCCTATCTCTGTTGTTTTGACAGGGTACGGCTTTTGCTCATTTTCATGCTAAAAGCTAAAAGGAGGCAAAACTGCAGCCTTCACACACATTCGTTTGTCCTCTCTCAGTCTCTCTCCCCCTCTCTCTCTCTCTCTCAGCTGCCACGTAAAAGATTGGTGTGCTTTTACGTTTTATTTTATTTATTTCATTTTTTGAAGTAGTACTGTTCTTTTACGTTCAATATTGGATAGATGATCAGTCTCATCGTAGGACCCAAATTGCTTCCTTTCTGTTTCAAAGCTTGCATGAAGCTATATACCCATTACGAGGGGGTGTCATTTCGTATTTAATTGAATGGTACAAGCTAAAGTGGTGCTAAGATATGGACATAAAATTATGGAAATTAATTTTGATTTAAGTTCTTTATTTAAATGGGTTAGACTTATTAATTTTAATTCGTTAATTTTATGTTGGGATTGAGGATTATGTAAAAAATTATCAGTCATTCGAATCAAGTGTGTGTATATATATATATAACACATCCTATTTAGTTAAATATGTAAGATCTATCATCACTAACTCCCTAATTATAAAATAATAGTATTATGTAACACAAGTAGTTATCGGTCTATGAAATAATTCCAATAACAAAATAATAGACCTATGGGTATTGGCATAACTGCACGGAACTGTGAAGGCTAGGTGATTGCAGCCAAATGTCTTTCTGTATGTGGTAGACAGGAGCCAGTGAAAGCAGAAGCCCAAGCGGCACTTGGGGCCGTGGACTTTAGTTGTGATTTTGGACTTCAGAGTATTATTCTAAAAGGGGATTCATTGCAGGTGGTTAATGTTGTTAATACAAACGGTCCAAATTGGTGCAGATACGGACAATTGGTGGCTAGCTCGACATAAAAGTTGTTTTTTCTAGTCGATGGAGCTGAGAAATTAAGCATATCCGAAGAGTGGCAAATTCTGCGGCTCATGACTTTGCTAAGGCAGCGGTAAAGCAAAGCATGAATATAATGTGAATTGAGAAAATTCCTGAAGGTATCTGTAATATTGTTATTTTAGAGCAATCTGTTCTTGTTTTATAGAGATTTAGTCTCTTTTTTTTTTTTTAGACAGATTTAGTCTCTTGTTTGTACTTAGAGGTTTCTTCTAGGTTATTTTTCTATTGGGTTAAATAAATATCAAATTTTATGAAAAAAAAAAACTTTGTTCATAATTTTTTTTCAAAGCTTTGTTCATAATTGCACATGCATGTCTGACATTAAATAGATTCTACACCATCAGCCTGCGATTCACTTTATAACCTACAGCTATGAAGGTCGACCAATACCAGCGAAGCCAGCTTTCCCTTATTTTTTCGCATCAATAGGTGCGAAACCAAGTGATAAAGCTTGAAAAGTTTTTACAATTAATCTTTTCGAATTATTTCTTGATTTATTTATTGTTATTTATGAATGAATCATTTCGTATTTGTAGATAATATATAGGTAAAATGATCAGCCAATTGGTCTGGCAGATGATGAACGTACGTACAGACGGGCATATATAGTATTAAAATGAAACAGCCCATGTTAGAATTTTAATTTCAATGTTAGGGCTTATTTAGTTTTCTCGTACGTAGGTCTATGATTAATTTCCTTTCTGATTTAGTTTAGGTTTTCTTAATCACCATTACTTAATGTCAAAGAATTTTTAAATTAGTATGTATATATATTTATTATTTTGTGGTGGTCTCACATATGATAAAAAGAAAAGGTCAATTTAGTATTAATTTAAAACGTCCAACCCGCATCAAGCATTTGCTTTAAAGCCGCATTAATGCTTACGTGACATACACGTGCATGACAGTGGACTGTAGGGCGCTAGTAATGCCTTGATGATATACTTGGCACTTAGCGGGAAACACAGAAAAATCATATGTTTTTCTTATCTTTCTAAACATTTTCTGTAGTTTAAAAATTCGAGTCTAGCTCTTTTGGTAGAATAGGAAATTCGAGGATGTTGATTAGGTTTGGTTTTGTTTGTGCAAAACGCAACCAAACAATTGAGGTATTTCTTGGTTCCATTGTATTTTGAAAAAATATTTGTTGTAACTTTTTACACACTAATTCATTAACATCGGGTGGGGACCAAATAATTTCTTAAAGAAAATGACACAGTAAAAACACACCTTTAAGAGCATTTTATTTTCCATCTTACTATCTTATTTTTCTAACACTTAATTCCTTTATAAATACCACGGATTGTAATTTCAATGTAATAAAGATGTAATCCTAATGGTCTTTATCAGTCTCTTTTTCTCCAAACACAATTCGCCACTGATGCGCATAAAATGGCTAGGATTCGGATCGGAACACCCCTTTTGCGGTTCTTCCTCTTTTTTTTTTTTTTTTTTTTTCTTTATTATTATTATTATTATTATTTATTTTTAGCTAAAAGCTAATTAACACATCAAGAACATTCAACGGATTACAACGGATCTTTTTTAGGATCATTTGCGTGGGATTTGTGGTATTATTGTCAATGCAATGCATCTAGACGTGCATCGTCCTCACTCCAATTGCGTTATGAATTGACTGTTCATCTATAGACGTGCATCGTCCAAACTCCAACTGTTAAAATTAAGGACCACTATTTTTTTTCTTTTTCTTTTTATGAAATAAAAACGGACCATTGTTAGGGTTCGATTGAGATTGCGATTTCGTAAATAAAAAGTGCGATTTCAAACCAAATCGCAGAAAAAGAATCATTTGAAAATTGCGTTTTTTAAAAATTGAGATTTGAAAACGCAGAAAACTGTTTTTTCAAATAGCAGGTAATAGATTGCTTTTCTGAAAACAAGATTTTAAAGACCAAACTGCGATTTTACCAAATATTTAACTGCGTTTTTAAAAATAATTTTTTTAAATCGTACACATTTTAAAATCGCTATTTTTAAATTGTATTTTTTAAAATCGCAAATCCAAACGGATCCGTAGTCTATTATGAACCTTGTCACACACCATCAGTATCGTCAATACCATTTGTTGGGAAGATAAACAACTTAATTAAAAAAGTGGTCAAAGTGGGGACCTTGATATAATATGTTCAAAGGGATTTGATTCTTGTACAACACCAATACAACAACTGCACAACAACCCCTCACATGAGGGTGGGCCTCAGTATGTGGGACCCACCCTCATGTGAGGAATTGTTGTACAGTTATTGTATTGGTGTTGTAAATCTAACATTTTCCATGTTCAAATACTACCTTAATCTAAAAGGTTAAGCCCTATTTAGGCCCAAATTATATTGTATATGAATCATTCATTTTAGTGACTATTAATTACTTAAGTTTGTTTGGGTTTGCGATTTCAAAAAGTTGATTTTAAAATGTGCGATTTGAAAAAATAATTATTAAAAACGCAATTAGATGTTTGACAAAATCGTTGTTTGACCTTTAAAATCGCAAGTTAGACTTTAAAATTCGGCATTTTCAAAAAAGCATCCCCTTACCTGCAATTTGAAAAAGTAGTTTTCTACGATTTCAAATCGTAATTTCTAAACGATTTATTTTTTGCGATTTAGTTTAAAATCGCATTTTTTGTCTATGAAATCGCAATTTCAAAAGCTGGGGCGCCAGAGGGGGACAGTTTTCCCCCTTTTTTGCCCCCTCCTGCACCCCTGCGGGTTCACAAAATTACACCCATGCCCCGCTGAAGATCAATGAGACTCGTGCGGTGTGGGGAGGGGTAGTGCGGGGCAGATTGTGCGGGTTATCCCCGACTCAGGCCAAAACTTGAGAAACCATCAAATGATTCAAACCAAAGCCAAATTCATTCAATACCTAGAAGTCTAGAAGCATGAGAAACCGAAACAATGGAACTATCTAAATAGAGATAAAATAAACCCAACATTGGAACACATATATATATATATATGTGTGTGTATATGTTTGCGCGCGCGCGCAGAAGATTACCACTCTTTGAACCATTTAACGGCAGGGATCATCACTAAGTCATTTTGCTCTCCTTATGCATTCAATGTGAGCGCTGTGAATCGACGACGACAAGGCCTTTAGAGTTAGAGACTAAGAGTTTTGGGTTTGGATTTCGACCTCGTAAAAATAAAAAAGGGTGAGTTTTAGGAGAGCAACATGAAACACCAACCAAATCTGGAGCACCATTGGAGCAGATGCAGGAAATCGTGAAGAAGAAGAAGCGAAGGGGTGTGGCGCAAGGAAGGAAGTAGGAAGAAAAGAAGGAAAAAATGAAGAGGGGCTCAGGGGGAGTGGGGTGCGAGTGTGCGGCGCTAGGGTTAGGGATTTTCGGATTTCATGTTTTTAAGTTTTAAGTTTTTAACACACACACATATATGTGTGTGTGTGTGTGTGTGTGTGTGTGTGTGTGTGTGTGTGTGTGTGTGGGGGGGGGGGGGGGGGGCAGGGCGGGGGCCCGTTAGTTTTCAAACATTTCACCCGTACCCTGCACCGTACTGTGCGGGGAAACGAGAAACACGCCCGTGACCCGCGTGTTGAACGCGGTTTGTAAGAAAAATGGGGCAGGGTGGCACGGTTTTCTCGGGTTGAGGCGGGTCCTGCTTAGCCCTAACTTTTATAGCTCTATAGCGAAACATACTTTTATCAACAACAGTGCCTTTAACACTGTTTTGGTTTATTCTATGTCTATTAATGTTAGAACTCACCCATTTTTCTTTTATAGTATCAGTCACTTCTTCTTCATTTTGAATCAGGAGTGATAAAGATTCCCATGTAACCTTTTCCTTAAATCAATTAAAAAAGAAGAAGAATGAATTATACTTAATTACCCCCTCTTAAATTTATCGTCAAATTGAAATATTTTCAAACTTTTAAAAGTTGTAATTCACCCGCTAAATTACTAGCTATTTGCACTTAGCCTCTTGATTAGAGTTTTTGGTTAAATCAAATGGAAAATAGGCACGTGCTAAGCGCGTGACCTAAAATAACAATAATAACTTTGTGCTAGATTTTTTTATTTTAAAAAAAAATAAAAATGTCGTCCACAGGAGGAGACCCAACCGTGGGTGCTCATGGAAGTGGAGACCGACGGCCGTGGGTCTCCATGGAAACGAAGACCCACTATGGGAGTAGATCCATGGTGTCATTTAGCACGTGAGAAATACATATTTTTTTAATAGTAAGTGCTTCTTAAATGCTTTAAAAACACATCACTTTATTATACTGATTTGTAAGAAATAACTATAAACTTGTTTGTATCTAAATTATGTGCCTGCATATAATTTTTTTTTTTTTTTTTTTTTTAATTTAAGGGCGCACATATTGATATTTTCACACAACTCACTGAATGTGTAATGCACAATTCACGCATTTTCCGTTCAACTTAACAAAAAAAAAATCCTAATGGCGGGGCTAAAACAAACACAAAATCATTTTGTGGTTGAATGAGCCAAGCAAAAATGTTGTCGCCACTAAACCCAACCTCCAAGCACATAAACTGACAAAACATGAAGGCGAGTAAAATAGTGGTGAGCCATTTCTGCTACTGACAAAACATGACTTACTTTTTTTTCTTTTTTTATAAGCAAAAAAGGTAGTAGAAGAAGAGAGACAGGCCGATTGTGGCAGTCTTACTTTACTTGGACATGACTATGGCAACCTTCAACCCATCGAGAAACCAATAAGAAGAGGGGCCTAGACGAGCCGACCAAGATGAGGGGAATCCTCATTCCATAGCATTCAATCATGCATGCATATTGACTGCCCATCCCCATGTGACACAAGAAAGAAATTGTGTGTGTGTGGTGTGGGGGAGATTTCATTTTATATAGCTCTTGAAGTAATTCTTCCTGATGATTCTCAGGTATTGGGATCAATAATTTAATTTAATATATTTAAGTTTTATGTCTCTGTGTCTGCAATTCGTAATCTAAATTAAAGAGTAGGATCAAGCATGCCCACAGTAGATTCCATTACCGTGTAGTGGGGGTGATCGCGCGTGTAGGTCATCATATATATCCTAAAAGAATGATAAAACAATAATGAAAGCATAGTTACCCAGTGATTAGGATTGCAGATAGAGTGGATTTTTTTTTTAATTGATTGAGGAATATGTTACAAGGAATGATCATTTCCACTTCTGATTCAAAAGGAAGAAAAAGTGGATGATCTTACAAACAAAGAAATGGTGGACTTCCCAACAATAAACCCAACAACAAAACAACTTAACTCCAAAGAAACAGGCAGCAAGACATCACAAGCGCAAAGTAATAGTAGGCAATGGTAATCACCTATGATTCCAGAAGAATCATAAACAAGCCGGGCCTTTCTAAGGGCCGTATAAAGCGGTTTTAAATGGCAAAAGGGCTCAAAAAGCCTCAACCAGAGAACAATCACTGCCAAAAACTAAAGAAGAACAGAAGCACAACAAGAAAAAAAAAAACAAACTAAACATAAAGCAGGAAAATAAAAAACAGTCGACTGGGCGGGGTGGGAGCCATCCCTGGAACAGCGTGAGAACCACGCGTCGTCTAGGGAAGGCCTCTCAATAGCGGGAAGCACCGGAAACATCTGGGTCCACCGGGGGTTGAAGCGAAAGGAAAGCAGAGGAAGTAGAGGTGAGTTCCACACACTGGTTGAGTCGAAGAGCTCTCTGGCGCATGGAAGACACGCGCCAACATCCAGTTGGCGGCAGAGGGGAAAAAGACCACTGGCGGAATCCAGAGACGCCGGTAGACCCGTTGCTGAGAAGCATGACTTGTAAAAGTGGATGGAGGTGAGTAGATCTAAATCCAAAGAAATCAATCAAAACACCTATCCAAAAAATACAAAGAACATGGTGGATGAGGGAGGGGATAATCAAATCAATTTGCTGTGTACTCAAGCCACGAAAAAACAAGGAAAGTTTGAAAAAGATAGATGGGTAGCCGGAGCTTATGCCTTATCTCCAATGACCCAAAAGGCTGTAAATATCTTGGATAAATGACAGAAGGTGAAGGTGAGAAGTAAGGGTGGTTGTGAGGTGTGGTGGATAAAGGAGGTATGGAACGTACGGGGATGGGTGATGGGGAGGGAAGCACAAAGCTTTCCTCCCATGGAGCTTATCACAGAAGGCACCAGAGAATTCTAGAGAGAAGGGAGGCTATCTCTCTCTATTTCCTAGATAGAGTTGATATTATTAAGCATTACATGCTTCAATACGAGAAAGAAGCTGAAATTCTGAATTCAAGCTTGCTTGTCTTTGATCGAACTAAACCCTAAGAAATTGAGTCAAAATCAAATAATTGGAATGGTTATGGTTGATTTGTTGATTGTGTCAAAATATATTATAAAGGCTAAAGCAGATCAATTCAGACAGATTTAACACCCAACATCAGCCTATATATATATATCAGTTACCAAGGAAAGGTTTTTTCTTTCTTATTTTTGGAGCCAGTTAGTTACCAGCGAAAGTAAAAGCATATGATTTCAAAATCAGTTATTGTCATGTAGTCCTTTCGACAATTAAGGGTTCCGGTTTACGGTTTGATTTCAAAACGTACAATTTAAAAAATAATAATTTTAAAATATATGATTTGAAAACGCAATTTAAAAATATATAGTAACACATTTTATAGAATTAAGATTTGGACTTTGAAATTACAGTTTAATTTTTAAATTGTGCGTAAATGCACTTCCGTGCACGAAATTTGAAAATATAGATTTTTCAACATTTTTCAACAGTAGTTTGTCTATGAAATCGCAGGCCAATCAGACTGCAGAAATACAAAAAAAGGAAAAGTAAAGTTTATTTGGCAGAGGTGAGTGGTGCATGGCTGTATGTTCATGAATCATGGACAAAATAGGTTATCAGTGAGCAACATCTCAAAACTGAACTCTGAGTAAAAGAGTAAAGAAATAACTGAGAGGAGACCTTTCTTGTCCAAATTTCATTCTACAAATTATTGTCAAAAAATTTCACCACGACAAGGATTAATGTAAATTACAATAGATCTGCTCAAATATGTTCAATGTTTGCATTGGCAATGCAGTCAATTCAAATGGGAAATGATATTTAGACATTCTCTTGTTCAACGAACAGAGTAGTTCCTTCCCCAGCTTTTGACGAATGAGACATTAGTTCAACCTTCTTCCAAAAAACACAAGCTACTTCCTTCCCCTGTTAAGCCTCTGAAGGTGGTAATTAATACTTCCCACAGACCTTTTTTTGCTTGTCTGCAACAAATGTAATCAGAAGCTTTAGAAAATACATATATATTACATTGAACAAAATCCTAGATGAAAAACAATCAATATTTAGAAACATGTACAAATGTAAGCAAGAAAGGATAAGCAGACATTAAAAGAAGCAGAAGTTACAATAAACTTGAAAAGTTGTGTCACCTGAGTATCCATACAGGCACTCAAAAGTTCCTTCTGCCGAACACACTTTTCGGCACTGCTATGGTTCTGAGCCAAGCAGTTGAGAAATGTTATCATTTCCTTCATGCAAGGCTTGTGAAGAGCGCCAAATTTCTTTGGGTTAATATAAAGCGTACCAGCTTTCCGGCCCATTATTCTACACTTACAACTACACACGCCCAACCAAGAACAACGTTAGACTCAACCACTTGTTGGAAAAAATAAAATCAAGAACCACAACAAAAACCAGACACTGAAAACGAATTGTCAGGAAAACATCACCAACAATGGGAAACTTACCAACCTTTCAAGGTACTTAAATGATCAACCTCCCTGATCTATTACGGCATAAGGAACAAAAAGCAAGAACTAAAATCATCATCCTTTCGAGGCCCGCGAATCTAATGTGTTTCAACTAAAATCATCCTTCTTGAGTGCCCTCTTAGATTGGACTGTAACTTTTGTTCCTAATTTATCTTCCTCTAATCTACCTATCAAAAAAAATTTATCTTCCTCTAATCTTGTTGACGTCTTAAATTTTCGACTCCAATAGAGTGGTTGCTTTTCTTGTGTATTTTTTGTGTACATGAGCTTTTCTTTTTAATAAATTATTATTCATATATATATAAAAGGAACAAAGAGCAAGCACCACTGATGGTTCCACAATAACCCACTAAAGAATCTTTCTATCTCTGATCAATCTCTCCCCCTCTCTTTTCTCCTACTCAATGTTAAGTGTCCTTAACTACTTTCACTTGCATGGAAGTCAAATTATACACACGCACACACATAGAGCTTCTGATGCTAGAAAATCAGAAAAAGTGTTGATGTAGATAGCACTCTACCACAAAAAAGCAAGTTGCTACAGTTTTCTGCATGTCAATTACTTACTCGAGAAACAGCTTAAAACCTTTTTCCCCTTGCTGAGTTAAAAGCTTCAATTGGGGACTATTACCCAAAACAGCAAAGCCTTGTTCCAAGAATTTAAATTATACAGGGTCAAGGCACTAGTTACCCATAAACTCACATAGAACTCATATTCCTGACATTTCTTATAATACATACTAACACAATTCTATTCAAGTCCTCGATTTAGGGAAATGTCAATGGTGGAAACTAAATTAATATATTGAATTTGGCAAGACACAAATAGAAAGATGAATGAAAAGTGAATCCGATTCTAGACGAGAAAACTGATTTCAGACAAGTTCCTGTTAAGGCTGACCATAACTCAAAGAGATATACTGAATCCCAGCAAAGGCATCACTCTTAATACTGTCCAATAATCAATAGTCACCGTATCTGCAATCAAAGCCATTTCTGTGGCAGTACCCTTTCTGCAGTACGTTAGGGTAAAATGATCATGCCATTTGTAATTATAATTCTGTCCAACTTGTTCCTCTCCAAGTTAATTCAATTGATCCCCCTCACCTCCCGAAAGATATTCTTTTGCAACCTCTCAAACCCATAATAACATTGAAAGGGGGAGGGAGATTATAGTTATGCTGTTTGGCAAGGAACTTTTGTAAGACTCAGGTTACTATCTACACTTACAAGTTAGCTTTGAATAAACATCTTTCCATCATTTCCTTATGCATTAGCACCCAAGGGGAGGCCCTAACTTATAGGAAGTGCAGAACTCATATAAGGAAAGAATATTACACCAGACACCAATATGCTCCAATTATCTTTTTCTCTTAATCAAATTTCTTAACAAAAATTTCCCCAACGACCCATTTGATAAACGCATTACTTTGTACTTTAGCAACCAGTGATGGAGGAGCCCCCCCCCCCCCCCCCCTCCATTTATTGAAAAAGAAAATCTAAAAAAAAATAAAAAATTATTTTTAGCCTATTGCCCCTTCTCAACAAACAAAGTCTCATTTTGTGTGCTAATAAAATTTTGAAAAAAGAAAGATAAGTCATCGAGTAACATAGAGCTTAATGTTTATCTGATTTCCCAGAAATATAAGAACTTCATCTTAATAAAGTCAATAGGGTTAATAGGTTCAGATGAGTCAAAATTTCGATGTCCTTGAGCCAATAAAATAAATTTTCTGAAGTTTGAGGATTTACTTTTCCTTTCCTATATTTTCTCAGCAACCAAACAGATCAGGTGTTTTCCAAATGGAAAACCCAAGAGCCAAAAAAATAAAAAAAGAGATCGAAATCGAACAACATTATTTCAGAATATACGATGGGAAATTGATATTACCTGGTTGAAGCTTAGAATCGCGAAGCAGAACAGTGTGTTCTCCAGGGTCGAAGCAGTGGCTGAAAGCCTGAAACTGAAATCGCTGTGCGAAGTATGAAAACGTAAACGAAGCCAAGGCTCAATGGGCTTAGTAGTTGAGCCCTGTTGAGATAGTTAACACTTAACGGCCTGGGCACAAGCCCATCATCTGCAATTCAAGCCTCAGGCCCAAAGGAAGAAGGATTTTCATAATCTATAAGGTAATTCTATGATTGATTTTTTCTCATTTTTTTTATAAAAAAATTTTAATCATTATTTTTAATTAATTAGTTTATATTTTATAATCTCATTATTTATTACCATGAAAAAAATAAAAATAATTTTTTCATTATTCATTATATCTTATACTAGGGTGAAAAAAATTGAAAGCATTTAATTAAAAATGATGGGCCCATTGGCCCCTTCGCAACCAAATTGAAGATGTAAAACACCCATTGAATCAGAATTTAGAACACGAAAAATGATTTGTGTGGGACGGAAAACCGTCCCCTAGCACCATCTGATGCTAGGGACGGTTTCCCGTCCCCTGTGTATTAGTGCTCTTAGAACACCCCCATCCTTTTTTTTTTGGCCCAACTCTCTTTTGGTATTAATGCTCTGCTTGTTTCGACGTAAAATGGTTTCCGTCGTAAAATATTTTCGACAAAATCATTTTTAGAAAAAATGATATTCTCGAAAATATTTTCCGGCATTTGGTGCGCATGAAAAAATTACGAAATGAGAAAATGCAACTGTCTCCAGAATCCGACAACATTCGGTCGCCGTTGCCGGATTTTCGGCGAGCATGTTTGGTCGGATCCAGCCAAAATGGCCAGATTTCGGCCGGACTCCTCCAGATCCGACCGGATCAATTGCCGGATCCCGGCCATTTTGGCCAGATCCGATTAGATTCGGCCAGTTTCGGTCAGAATTTGGCCCGTCGGCATCCAGCAACTGTGGCCAGACGTCGCCGGATTCGTCAATATTCCGGTGGCCAAATGTTGCCGAATTCCAGCGCCACCTGGATTCCGACAATCGACTATTGCTGGATTTCGGCAATTGGATATCAAATATGCGTGCTAGGACCAAGAGTTTAATTTCGGAAACGATTTTCAGTTTTAAAAACCATAAATCGTTTTTCAAAAATTAAAGAAACTTTTACGGTCAAACCGAAAATGATTTTCGTTGACCATTATTTTCGCCCCTGCAAAACACCGTAAAATGTCGAAATCATTTTTCAAAAATTATTTTACGCCAAAACGCATAAGATCAAACCCACTTCTATAATTTTATAAGCAGGTAAATGAAAGAATAAAACAATTTCACATAATTCCTCCAACTCTAGTCATCCTCACACCAAAAAGAATATAAGCAAACATTAACAAGTGATTTTAAGGTACAAAATCTGCAAAGAACTACATATAATTTCCTTAAAAAATATAAACTTTCCCACATTAACAAGTCCTCGATTGATACACGATTCCTCCATTCAAAAAAACATAATCAAAATGGTAACTTAAGACCAGGAAGAAAAAAGAAAAAATGTTTTAGATGCCAAAACCCAAAAATCTGCAGTGGGTTTACCGGATCTTTAACATTAGAGATCGAGAGAGAGAGGAACAGGGATTCTAGGACCCTGCTTGGTACACAACAAAAAGCATTTATCTGTTCTTAGGTTTTGCAGGCGGAGATCGAGTTCAGCTTGTGCTGTTCTGTTTCTTTTCTGGGCCTACTTAATGTATGTTAAAATTAGAGTATAAGCCTGTGGTGAATTGGTCTGGTCTTGGATTTACATACTCGGTGGGTAATCGAACTTGCAAGCCTAAAGCCCCTGATTGCTTAGGCTTAGGCAGAGCATTCTGGGCCAGACCAATAGACCATGTAAGACAAATAAGGAATGACAATTCGTGTTCGAATATCGAGTTCTGATAGTGTCAAGGTATAAGTATATGACTATATAGATTTATTCTAACTCAATCCATTTAACCATATATGTCATACTCTTTAACTATAAATCGCTAATTTCGTATTGGGTTCATATCATATTTACGGGTTGTGTTAAAATTATCAACCACCCCCCCCCCTCCGCCGCGGCAATCCGTCTCTACTTCTAACTAAAATATGTTTCAATGACCAAAAGTCATGTTTCTTAAAAGTATATTGTACCATAATATCATTGATATTGAATTATGTATCACATGCAAATAAAACGCTCTTGGTCATGAGTTATGAGAATGACTATTTCATTATTGTCGGAGAAATTATCATTCCCTAGGCAAATGGGCATATACGTGAACCAGGGCCCAGTTGATCTTGCTGGCCCAACTTGACCCGCTCAATCACTAGGATTTAACAGAATCCTATAACACATTGAAGACTATGTTAGGAACACATGGGATAAGATATATGATTAAAATATCCTATGAAGAGTGTCTCACTCTCCCACTCTCCCACTCAACCTCTATCTCATATCACTAAGGGTTCCACTCAGTTATGACATGAAAGTGGAACAATACGGTTGATTATATACTGAAAATATACTAAACTCTCGACTCTCAATACTCTCCAAAATGACCCATTGACTTAGGCATCGGAGAAGGGAAGTCAAGAGACCCCCTCTGACGCATTGTTTGTTCTTCCTTGTAGATTACGAAGAACACAACGAATCAAAGATCTACACGTCACCAAACTGAAAACTGTTCTAACAATTATTATTTTTTTTTTAATTTTCAATAAAATATATTTATTTATTTAATGAAATAGATATTTCACCTACCAAACATACCCTAGAAATAGTGAGTTAAGAGAAAGACGGAATTGTTTATTTAAATTTCACCAGTACACACTTAAAGTTTACTTCAAACTTGTTAAAAAAATTATCAACAAAATCAAAGTGTGAAAACGATTTGGTAGCGAACGTAGGTGAAACACTTAAAATAATATTTGATGGTTTATGAAAATAAGTCCAAAATCTTTTAATTTGTCTACAGACCTTATATCCAGAGCATGAGTTCATCGCAGGTTGTCTTTATAGAGATTTTTTATTTTTTTTTAAAAGAAAAATCGGTGGCCATGACACCTACCGGCACCTCTCCTCTTCCGTCACCGATTGTCGTATACTTATTTTTTTTTCTTTTTCTATTCAAATGACACCGTCGTGTACTTGACAAACAAAAAAAATATTATATTTATTAATCGAAGAAAACTTCTTCAACACTTCAAAACTCCACAATTTTTGACAAAACGTCTTGTAGCATATATAGTATTTTTCTAAAAATTAATGAGAACGACATCTTTTGTGTTTTTAAATTATAAAGTAGGTTTCAAATTACATGACACGGGTTATCTTTAGTTTGTTTTCCTAAGACTTTTTGTCATACAACCACCATCTTCTCGAAGGATTTGTTTAAATTGTTATTTTATTTTATTCTTCTTTTTGAATCCTTTTTTTTCTTTAGTAATCTCCAAGATATCGTGTGACCCAACTGTGATCCAAATATTCAAACCTGGTCTCAATTGTTTAGCTTTTCTTTCACCGGGGGTTTTTATAATTAGTTGTTCGAATTCGAATAAGTAATTATGAGAGACCACTTACTAGACTCATCTGACGGAATAAATAGTTAGATAGTTTAATTTCTTTAGTTAAGTAGAGTCCGTTTGGGTTTGCGATTTAAAATAACTATTTTAAAATATATGATTTGAAAAAAATGATTTTTAAAAACGCAGTTAAGCGTTTGGCAAAATCGCAGTTTAGCTTTTAAAATCTCAAATTAACCTTTAAAATTTTGCGTTTTCAAAAAAGCATCGTCTTACCTGCGATTTGAAAAAGCAGATTTTTCGTATTTTTAAATTACAATTTTTAGAAAACGCAGTTTTCAAACGATTTATGTTCTGCAATTTGGTTTAAAATCGCATTTATTGTTTACGAAATCGCAATTCCAAATGCACTTTAAGTCTCATAAGTAGTTTTTCATAATCACTTGTCTGAATTATCTCAAATTCAAACAAATAATTATAGAGAATCTAATTTCTTATCCTGTGGGCAGGAAAAAGCTTGGCAACGGGACAAAAAGAAGTTCAAAACAGGAGTTTTTCAGTTTTTTTGAAAAGTAGGGTGGGTGCCCATTTTTCTTACCTACTTCCAACTGGCAAGACTAATCAGCCCATTTAGATAAGGTCGATTCAGGTTGAAAATTGACATGGCACAATCAAAAACAAAGCAACAATTGTTCCATTAAAAACAAATAAATAAATAAGTAAATTGTTAAATTGGTTTATATTTGAGGTTGTGACAAATGGATGCTTAGAGTTTCAAAAATGACAAATACCTTCATATAATATGCATGTGCAACAAGTAATTCACTCCCTACAAATTTGAGTTATTTTTCTAATTGAATCAATATAAAATTATAAATTACCCTTAATTTATTTTTGCTTTTAAAAAAAAATAAAAAAAAAATTAGTTTGGGCAATCACTAGGGGGCGACCACCCCTATAGTTATAAGATGGTTTGGCTACCTCCAACTCCAAGCCGGCTAAAAGAGATAGCCGAATCACCCTCAAGGTCCTAAGGTAATTCATTCACCCCAAATTCAATTGCTAAGGGTAATTCAACACTCAATACCAGCCTGAATATATATATATATATATATATATATATATATATATATATATATATATATATATATGTTGGAAAAATGACCAAAATTTATACTATTTTACATAGAATTATATGCCTTCTTTTAAAACTCTAAGGGTTATTTGTCACAACTTCAAATTACGAGACAAATTTAACAAATTTAAAAAAAATAAAAATGACGCGTATATGCACTTCAAGTCAAGGCAGAGAAATTTCCACCATTAAAGCAGCGTGTAAAATCCCTTTGGTTGGTTTTTCATTTAGTTTATTGAGTTTTCAATTTTTCCTATTTTAAAGAAAGACTTTTGATAATTTCCTGCTCTTTTTTTTTTCTTTTTTTTTTTGGACATGTCCACACAAGAAGGGGAGGAAAATTCGAACTAGTGACATCCACTTCCTGAGACGTGGTTCCCAGCCGATTGAACTATCTCTTGGGAATATTTTCCTGTTTTTAACTTGTGATAAGGGTCAATATAAAAATGTATAGAGAGAATACTCGTAGCACAAAATTTCTTTTAACTTGTAATAAGGGTCAAATAATTGGCCTAAAGAAAATTTTCAAAGTAGTTGCCAAGTTGGACATGTATTAAGGTAATAGTTTGACTCATAAAATGAGAATTTTCAATTCTATTAGTTTTAACTGTCTTGGGTCTTTCTAATGTCCTAAAGGAGTTGGGTCAGGCTATAGCTCAATCAAACTTAAGGGAACTGCCTACCATTCTCACTATTTATGGTCACGTTCAGCTAAAATAGTTACAATTAATCTAAAAAATGTGCCTTTTTTTTTAATTAGAAAAAAAAAAAAAAAAAAGGTCAATACAAAATGTATAGAAGGAATAGGGTAGCACGAAACTTCTTTCTTTGGCTTTACGGTTTTACCTCCTCTTCAAAACATCATACAAGATATTTATCCTTCCCCATGCACCCTTTTCCACGCGGAGTAGAAATATGCTTAAATCCCCCGTGCATGTATGAAAACTCAAAGTTTTTGGGTGCCTTTTTATTTACGTCAGTTTTCAAGACCGTTATTACGTCGTGTATGGGATCGGTTGCAACTCGTCGAGTATAGAACTGAATGAGTTGTTGACCTAGCAAAAGCGATAAAACGTGAAAGAGAAACTGTGTTCTCAATACACAAACACCAACACAGACGTTGATAGAGAAAACTAAGATATTATTGATAATAAACTTGAATGAATTTCCTATACAACTGTTCCTCTAACCATAAAGCTACTAAAAAGGGAAATAAATCTCTTGCAAACGAAAATAAAACAAAAGAAATAAGAATGAGCTAGTTATGGCAAAACTTGGTGTCAAAGAAAATCTTATTATATGGATTATTCTTTAATCGTCACCTTATTCGGCTCTTTCATTTTTTAGTAATATTCTGCAATAATCTGTCGTACATCAGTTGCAGATTTGTGGTCGAGTCATAAAAGGAGCGATCTAAAACTGAATTACAATGTATTAATACTATATAAAAGTATAATGTTGAGTCATTAAATAGCTATAAATAAATTTTACTTTTTTTTTTTGAAACAAAAATAAATTTTACTTGAGATTTGCATAATCCAAGACAAAACTTTTAGCATAAATTATAGTATGTTATTCCTGCCAGTCTCATAATTTGCTGGCCCTACTTGTTGCAAAGTCCAGCCAGAAGGAGAGTCTGTGATAACAACAGAAGATAAATAGATAGATGTTATCATCTTCAACTGGCCTCTGCAGATCATATATTTCTAATCCTTAATCTCTTTGTTTTCTTTTGTTTTTTGCTTTTTGTTTTTTTGAGGTGTTAATGGGCTGGGCCCAACAAATTGACTCCTACTAAGGAGTGAGGACCACCATCGGGTCTGCTCACTCTGGTCTCTGCCTCTCTGGTTTTCACATGGAATCATGTTCATATATCCCTGCAGGTCTCGACACTTTGCCTGAACACAATGCCATCTGGCTTTGCTAATTCAAAATTCTATACGTTGGAGGAGCACCTCTCCTCCTCATCTTTTTCTTAAGCTGTGGGTATTTGGGCATCCAAAAATATGAAAAGAAAATTTATGGAGTTTAGAGTTGTTTGAATTTACGATTTAAAAATAATAATTTTAAAAAGAAAAAGTACACATACACTCCTTAAACCACTATCTAATTGTCAATGTGCCCTCCAAACTACTAATTATGTCAATATACACCATAAATTACCAAACAATATTAATGTGCTCCCCAATGAACAAAAAACCATTCATTAAATTATAAAAATTCTTTAAAACAAAACAAAAACAAAAATAAAATTCATTTTTTTAAAAAAAAAAATTAAAAAAAAAAACAGAAAAATTATTTTTTAGATTTTGTTTTATATAATTCCAGTTTGGGCAACCCCTTGAATTTTCATTTTTCATTTTTTTTTTTCAATCTTTCAAAAAAAAAAATCATTTTTATTTATAAGAATATATTTGTCTTATTGAAACTTTTTAAAGGTTATTTTTGTCTTTTTGTTTGCTTTAGGGGAATATTGACATTTTTTGGTAGTTTAGGAAGGACATTGACGCAATTAGTAGTTTGGAAGCACATTGACAATAAAGTAGTAGTTTGAGGGGGTATGTATACTTTTTCTGTTTTAAAATGTACGATTTAAATTAGTAATTTTTAAAAATACAATTAAGCGTTTAGTAAAAATAAATTATTATTTTAAAAAAAAAGTACAATATTGCCTGCAATTTAAAAAATCAAATATATGTATTTTTAAATCCCAATTATATAAAAACGCAAACGCAAGGAATTGATATTTCGAAGGGTGGGGCAACTTTCGGCTGAGAGATGACTTGCGACTCGCGTGATAAAACGACACTTATTGATTTTGTAAAGGCTTCACAAATCACAAGCTCATAACCTGCTGAGCTTTCAACTTTGTCACTTTTTGTGGAACAAGACACTCCTAAAAACAACCATTAATGCATTGCAATCCGGCAAACTACTTTTTGAATTTGAGATCTTTTAAGAACAAGCAAACAGTCCACGTTGTAAGATCGAACATTTAATATTGGACTTCACGAGGCTATGTGGAGTTTTTCTCCTTCCAATTTTATAGCATTTTCATTTTCTAATAATCTTTGTTTCTTTCCTTTCCCCTTCTTCTCTCCATCTAAATACCAAAATTGAGGGAAGGCAAAAGGGAAAAGGTATTCAAAAAGTTGCTGCACCATTATTCAACTGTAAAGTTTCTAATGCCATTACCTGTACAGCATTTGACGCGTTTAGTGGAAAAATTGAACTTTCCTTTCCAAGTTCAATGTAAAATATATGACCGATACTCAGTATTTTGCTCATGTCGATCGCATACACATATTCATTCACACAAAGGAATTCGACAAAAGCATGTGAAAATATCATTAGTTACCACAAAACCATGTGAAAAGAATTAACAAAGACATTTCATGGTAATTCATATCAAATGCATGCTTTTATGGGGTTGTTAGCGAAGAGGGCCACAGAATGATAGAAGAAAGAAAAGTGAATGAATCACTATCTTCCAGAGAGAATAACAGTAATTCATAACAGTGATTTAGAGCCCAGTAATGATGGTGTCATGGTGAGGAATTATCCACTGATTTAGGGACCCTTTTCTAAGGAAAATATCATTAGTTAACCATGCTTTTATGGGGTTGTTAGAGAAGAGGGCCACAGAATGATAGAAGAAAGAAAAGTGATTGAATCACTATCTTCCAGAGAGAATAACAGAGCCCTTTTGGCAATGATATTCTGCAGCACTACCATCCACATGAATGATTAACACCCCAGGACACAATGAAGAATGGATAAAAACAGATTACCCTACTAGTGCCCCACTAGAGCTAACCAACATCGTAACATCATTCTGCAGAAAATGTCAGTTTGCCATTCAATTCTCAAAGGTGCCTTGCACAAAACTGTAGCTGATTTTGAGAATGGCGATCTTCCCCAAAACAAACAGTCATGACAGAAGAAATAAGAAACAAAAAAAAAAGATTCAAAAAGACAGAATTAATCATCTTGGAAAAATGGATTAACATGTGAAAAGAATTAACAAAGACACATTTCATGGTAATTCATATCAAATGCACCAGAGGTGCCTTGTCAAGCGGTCTGAATGCTGTAGGGGAAGAATCCAGTGGCAGTACCTGTGAGGAGCTTGAAGAATATTGTGGTAGATTGTGATGGAGCTCTCTCTCTTTGTTCTGGCCAGCAATAAATTTGAGGAAAGACCCATCTTTTTCTTCTGCTGCCACCGTTGAATTGGAAGAGGCTTGAACAGACCCACAATCCATAAGTGCTTTTTTCTCCGCCTCTTCCCGCAATCTTCTGTACAATTTCTCCTCTGCATCCCTCAAGAACTTGAAGCTTGGAGGGGGTGAAGATCTCAACCTGTTCATTTCTGCCTCCGCTGAAGATTCAAAGAGAGGGTTGAATCCGTGGTGGTTATAAGAATCCAAAGCGTTCAAAGGAGGAGACTTTAGTCGTGGGGAAGCCAAAGGGACAAGGAATGGGCTGTCAACAGCCGCAACAAGATCACTCAAGCTCCTCGTTCTCGACCCTTTTCTGCTTCTGTCACCTCTAGATTTCCCATCTTCAGAGTCCAAATCCTCCTTAGTTTCCTCTTTGATTGTGAAGAGAAATCGTGGAGGGCCTGCCAGATTGTGCAGCCTCATGAGCTCTGATTCCACACCTTCTTCCCCACAGGCCAGCAGCAGAAAATCCTTGCTAGAGCCCATCTCTGGGTCTGGTTCATGACAATTGGCATCTGGGTCTCTCACAATCTCTTCAGTGTTGTTGGTCTGCAAAGAAGAGGGTCTCTTCCAGCAGATAAACTGAAAGAATTCCCTCGCATATTTGCTGTAATCATCTTCAATCTCTGCGCTGCTGATTCTCTTCTTCCTCCACCATAGCAAATAGTAAAGCTCTGCAACAAGAGCCAGTAGGAGGAACCCAAAGACCAGGCTCAAACTAATACCTAACCCACTGAAAGATGTCATCTTTGCCTGGAATTTCACATCCCCAGAACAACTAATATTGGGGGCTCAGAATTTGCTCAAAGATTCTCCCAGTTTTTTAGTCTGAAATGGAGAAACAAATAATAAAAAAAAAAACCACTATTTGCTACAGAATCTGAGAATCCATTCCATAAGGACCCTACTTCCCAAACGGCTCAAGTACCCTACCCTTTTATTAAATTTCAGAGAGTGACTCTTATATTGTAGCCTGAAACACACGCTACAGGGAAAACCAGGCACTGTGAAAGAAAATCCCGGGCAGAAGAAACCTTTTAAGCAAAACAAACCACCCAGAACCACAAATTATGTGCAACCAATTAAAAACAAGGCCTTAGCTTAAAGGATGCACATTTAGTATTGTCAAAGATCAGACATCAGAAAGCTTAAAGGAATACTAACATGATTCGGATTACGGGGATGCGTGGGCAAATCTTTGTACTATGTGGTTGTGTGGAATGGCTGGAGAGCAGGTCACATGGGTTTGCAAAAGCGTGTGCTCCATTTGGTCATAATGGAAAATTTAAGCAGAAAAGAATAGAGAGAGAAGTGGAAAAAAGTGGAAATTATAAAAATAATGGCCAATGGGTAGTAATTGCATCACCCACGCGCTCAACCACGTAAATTCTAATCCGGTTAGAGGACAATGCCAAATACCACACCCGTCCAGCTGGGCTGAGTTTAATATTCTTTTGTCTTTTATTTTCTTTTGAATAGAGAGGGAAGGGGGTTTTGTTTGTTTAATAAGCAAGCTTTTTTTTTTTTTTGTAAAGCATATTGGAATAAAAATGGAGACGTGTAAAACACAATGTATGAATATGTGAATAGAGTAGGACATTGACCCCTTGGGTCGGCTTTTTTATTATTTCTGATGATCGGATTCCGGCCGGTAGCTGTCGGCCACTACCAATCACGCCTAACTAAATGGTTGATGCACACTAATCCATTAATCCAACCACTCCAAAAATGTCAATCAACTGGTTAATTTGGGGGTGCTAATCTAGTGGGTACTGTAGGGGTGTTCAAATCTCTGTGCATCGGGCAATTGACCCGCCTTTCACCGGAATCAATGGCGGACTCAGGCTTGAAAAAATGGAGGGATCAAATTGAAAAAATAAAATAAAATTGAAGGGGCAAAACTAAAAAATTAAAAATTAGAGGGTAATTTTTTTTTATTTTTTTGGGAAACTTTTGGGGCTTGGGGGGCCAGAGCCCCCCCTGGCTCCTATGCATGTCCACCCCTAACTGGATTCCAACCCATTTGGGCCGATTTCCGACTACGGGTACATTGAATGTCCTAAAAAAGCTTTTAAATTTCGACAAGAGGTGGGTTGAAAGTTAAAATATGGATAAGATTTCCAACGTACTTTCTACTGGACCCGACCAACAATATATATATATATATATATGAGAAATGCTAGAGTTCATTCTAATGTTTTTCTGGAGTTCTTCTATGCTTACATGACACCCTATTTTTAATAATAATAAAAAAAAAAACTACAGCTTGATTTCTCTCTCCTGTTTTTATTTTTTTTAAAAAAAAAATAGGGTGTCATGTTAGTATAGAATGACCACAAAAGACATTAGAAGGAGCTCTAGTATTTCTCATATATATATAGCCTCCTCCTTACTGTAGAAGAAGAAAAATAATCTCCCTCTCTCTCTCTCTGAGTCTAGTAGTCACGACGACCATTAGGTTGTGGTCACTAGATCGATGGTTGGGCAATGGCCCCTAGCGTTCTAGGGGCCACTGACTTCTAGGCCAACATTGTCAAGGTCTGCTCGACGCTGATACAAGTGGCACAATTTAGCATTAGAATCCAAAATTGCCTACTAATCCAATTTGACATTCCAACCTTAATCAAGCCAGTGCCTTGCCCTAGAGGTTAGAGTGCCTCTTTTTAACGACTAGTCAACATAGAAGACCTCGCTTAAATATGTGGCAATTATTTTAAAATAAATATTTTCTATTTACAAATTATGAGGACTTTCTTATATACTTTAAACTATTTTAAGTGTAGAATTTCCTTTTATATATATATAAGTGTTTCATAAAAAGTGTTAAAAATATTTTAAAATTTTAAGGTTTAACAACCATTGATTGTTTGATGTTATCATCAAACGATTGATACACGTGACACATCGAACGATCGATGCTCTCATGCAAAGTTTTGAAATAAAATTTTAAAATTAGGCAGCGAGGGATGACCCTATTTAATGATCAAGAATAAACCCTATGTCCTATTTTCGTCCATTTCAGACACCCAAACCCTATAGAAAGAGAGAGATGAGGAGAGAGGGGGAAGTGGGGGGGGGGGGGGGGGCTTTCTTGCAAGTTTTGCTCCTCAAAGTTTGGAGAGCTTATACTTTGTGGTAATGAGCTTAACCAAATCTCTAATCCTTAGTTTTCATGCATACTTTTTACTGTATTTTCTAGTACATAAACATGGTTAGCTACTTTCTCAATGTTATGGGTTAAGTTGGCATTTTAATTTTAAGAAAGTTTGATTCTTAAATGAAATATATGAGCTTTAACAATATTTATCAATTTTTAAGTCAAAATAGTAGCTAGACACGCATGTTTCGGTATTTCAAAACACTCTTAAATGGTTTATTAACAATGGGAATTGATTATGAAAACAAAAGTTGTCATCTTTAATGTTTATTAAGCAATGTGTGTGGTTATGTTTGATCAAAATGTGTGTGTATGGTAGATGATATATATTAGGACTTCTAAGATGATTAATTGTCTTGCTTATGCATGAAATTAGGATTTTTGTAACAGATTTTTTGTATTAACCAAAATAACAGAGCATCGATCAATTGATCCTCGAGGGTCGAATGATTGATGCTGGCAGGAAGGGTATAATTAGGGTTTTAATTGCATGATTATCATTTTGACGCATGATTATGGTTTCACGTATTAGATTAGAGTTTTTAGTGTACAATATGCCTAATATTAGAGAATGATTTGCAATGATGTGAAGTTAAGATGTTCGGGATTGAGGATGAACATTCGAGGTAAGTAAATGCTTACGGAATGGTTAAACTATTTTTAACATGAAAATGTGATATTCTCTTTATAAATCGTTTAATCTTTGATGCATGCTTTCAATTAATAATTATGTTGCAAGCCTAATGTTTCCAACGAATGTTTATCTCATTTATACATGTATTTTTTTTTTTTATTTAAGGAATTATGATAGTTGTAATATGCCTAATATTAGAGTATGATTTGCAATGACGTGAAGTTAAGATGTTCAGGATTAAGAATGAGCATTCGAGGTAAGTAAATGCTTACAGAACAATTAAACTATTTTTAACATGAAAATGTGATATTTTATTTATAAATCGTGTAATCTTTGATGCATGCTTTCAATTAATAATTATGTTGCAAGCCTAATATTTCCAACAAATGTTTATCTCATTTATACATGTATTTTATTAGTAAAGGAATTATGAAAACTGTATATATATATATATATATATATATATATATATATATATATATATATATATATATATATATATATATTGTGGATTGTTATGTATGGATGACGAGCGCACGAGTATACAGGCTTGGCCCCATTGTTCAAAGATTTATGTTTATTGTTTGGTCTTGGATCTAATGTTATTATAGGTTACTAATAATGAGTCACAAATATTGTATATTTGGACCCCTTAATTTACATTCGTTAAACCCTTAGTTTTGTTATTTTTTGATGTTTTTGGCTAGTTTTGGTGTTTTAGTGTTTTGCAGGTCATTAAGTAAGAAATTCAAGTTTTGAGGCAAAAATGCTGAAAATTCGGATTTTCTGGAAATGGGCTCGAGCACAGCCCTGTTGAGCTTGAGCGCACGTGCCCACACTAGCCCCTTTCACCCGAATGAGCTCGAGCGCATCCATGTTGAGCTCGAGCGCACGCGCCCACAACAGCCCTCAACAGCCTTTCACCCGAGTGGGCTCGATCACAGCCCTGTTGAGCTCGAGCGCACGTGCCCACAACAACCATCAGCGCCCTAACAAATGCTCGAGTGAGCTCAAGCACACCTAAAGTGCGATCGAGTGCACTTATGCTGACCTGGATATGCATAAACCCTAGCTAGCTCTATAAATACCCCTCTTTATCATTTCTTTTGGGGGAAGATGCTTGGGAGAGCCCTAGGCGCCGTTCTCACTGTATTTTTGGGATTTTGGGTTGATTTTGACCTAGAACTTCAATCATTTTCTAAGTTTCTTTGATTTTAATGCATTCTTGTTGTTTATTTATGATTTCTTTAGTTATGTATAACTAAATTTTCATCTAGGGTTGAGGATGAAGCATCACCATTGAAGAAAAACTATGTTTTCATGCTTGCTTATACTATTTGATTTTATGGGCTTTTGATTCTAATTGTTCTACTTCCATTCGATTGTTGAGATGATTTTTGGGTATCTCTTGTGATTTGTTCTTTGAATTGGTACAATGAATGATTTGATTTCAAATGGAAAGAGGGTATCCTTTGTGATTGGTTCTTTCAATGGGTACAAATGATGATTTGAGGTTGTTTCATTTAATTGATTGCTTGGGTTTTAATTTATCAAAACGTTGGATATTCATTGTGTTTTGTTTAAGCGGATACATTTGATGATTTGGTAAAAAACTGGTATCTTTTGTGATTTGTGCGAAACGAATTTATTGAATGATTTAAACGATTTTTGAAGCAAAGTAGAGCATACCTTAGATTTGTATGTGAGAACTTCTAATATGTGTTGATGAACATGAGAATATATAGCTATGATTTGGTGGGTGTGGATCCCAAAACCTTAAAACCCTATCTTTTGATTTGTTAAGTTTATGTTTTATTTTGTTTAAAATCCCTAATTTTGGAACTAGATTAAGATAGGATTAATTTGAATATAGATTGATTTTTCGCAACACAATTCCCTGTGGGATCGACCTTACACTTGTAAAACACTTTTATTGCAAATGATTCGTGCACTTGCGAGTATTATAATTTGCACAACAACTGACACAACCACGTTTGAGTGGTGGTCACAATGACAACATCGTTAGTGGTGTAGATTACCTGGAGTTTAAAGCTGGTCCGGCCACTAGCGATGACGGTATGCATGCTTCACCGAGGCATCAATGTCGTACTATAGGTCTCTTGTGACAATGTCAACCCTATCGAAAAGAGATCAATGACTCTAATAAACCATATGGAGGAAAGTTATGGATTATGTATAATATGAAGAAAAATTATGGATTGTGTATTATTATGTATAATATCTTGTTACCATAATTTCTACATCAAAATAATATGTGAATTGTTCTTGAAATTATGCAGGTCCCAATTTCAAAACAAAACCATTTTTTATGTTAGCATATTAATCGATGCAACACTTACATATTTTTTGGTTACCAAAGTCAACTGTCTATATTATGTAAATTAAGGCTTATTGCATAACTAGTTATATAATAATTTACTTACTAAGTCTTAAACTTATGCAGTTACTTTTTCGCCTGTGAAACACCTTTGTGTTTTTTTTCAGATTAGCAGGTTAGACAGACAGTCGGGTTATAGCATTTTACTAGACTGAAGATGCTAAACGAATGACTTGTTTAGTCAGATTTACATAGCATAGATAGATAGCATTGAACATTATAGTTTATATCTCTTTAGAAGCCTTTGTGTTTGCATTGATGATAGTGTATAATATTGTCGAAGTTATTTTAGTTTGTCTCAGATCATTATTTTTCGCTTTCCACTACATTTTACTTTGATAGTTAATGATTAAGATAGTACATCCAGCTAATTATAAGTTAATTAGTATGGAGGCACTACGAGTAACACTTCAGTTAAATTGTCTTAATTAATTAATTTTTATAATGTTACATAGGTTGGGAAGACCGGAGGCAAAAGTACATTAGGATGACAAACGAGTAAGGTAAAGATGCGAGGGCTTTTGTAGATACATTTTTTACAATGACACACAACGGGAGTAGAAAGAGGAGGCGGCGACAAAAAAATAAAATTAAAATTAAAAAAAATTACGAGATAGATCTAGTAGGCTCAAACAAAAAAATTATATCCTAAATTGTCTATTTGAGTAGTACTGGTTAGGTTTTTTTATACCCAAAACTAACCCTAACTCAACTTTCCTTCCTCTCCCTCCTCCCTTTTTAATTTCCTTATCCCAATTTTACTTGTTGATTGTCGATAACCTACCATTTCAGTTCGATTTATGTTAATAAACAAAAATGGCAGTCCCTCATTTATATGGGTTAAACACCTTTTTAGTCCCTGAGTTTTGACAACTTTATTTTTTAGTCCCTGAGTTTCAATTCGCATCACAGATGATACATCAATTTTGGAAAATGACCAAATTAGTACCTCGGTTAACTTCTCCGTCCAAAAACTAACGGTCCGCCACGTGTCAACCTCAGAAGTTGACACATGGCACTATATAAAAAATAAAAAATCTTTAAAAATTAATTAAAAAATTAAAAAAAAAACTGAAAAAACTAAAAGAAAAAGGGGGTGGCTCGGCCACCATGGGGGTGGCCGAACCACCCCCATGCGGTGGTTCGGCCACCCCCTGGACAGAAAGAAAAAAAATAAAATAAAATTCGGGTTTAGGGTTTTGCCCTTGGGGGTGGCCGAACCACCCCCGTGGCCATTGGGGGTGGTTCGGCCACCCCAAGGGCAAAACGGGAAAAATAAACCCTTAAAATTTTTTTCCCGTTTTGCCCTTGGGGGTGGTAACCCTAAACTCGAATTTATTTATTTATTTATTTTTTTTTTCTGTCCAGGGGGTGGCCGAACCACCACATGGGGGTGGTTCGGCCACCCCAGACCGGCCGGCCACCCCCTTTTTTTTTTTTAGTTTTTTCAGTTTTTTTTTAATTTTTTAATTAATTTTTAAAGATTTTTTATTTTTATTTTTTTTATATAGTGCCACGTGTCAACTTCTGAGGTTGACACGTGGCGGACCGTTAGTTTTGGAAGGAGAAGTTAACCGAGGTACTAATTTGGTCATTTCCCAAAATTGATGTATCATCTGTGATGCGAATTGAAACTCAGAGACTAAAAAATAAAGTTGTCAAAACTCAGGGACCTTAGAGGTATTTAACCCTAAATTTTATTTATTTATTTATTCTTAGAAGTATTGTACATTTACAAATCATATGATAGGCATTTCCTAATCCTTGATTCTAGGTTTTGTTTTTGGCGAATATGTTCCAATGGTCCTTAAAGATTCACCTTTTATCAAATTGTTCCTTAAGGTTAAAACGTTATGAAATTACTTCTTAAGTTTTGCATTGTTATCAAATAACTTCATATGTTCCATTTCTGTTAACTTTTTAATGATGATGAGTGACATGAGGCCTGATGGCCATGTGGCCCACGTCATGTCAAATAAAAAGAAGACGTGTCAAAACTATCTAATTAAATAACTTACATTAGACGTCATTGTCACGTTAGCCCATAACTTAATAATTAGACACGTCAGCCCTAATGAACAAAAAAAAAAAACCTATGTTGTATGAGAGTTGGACACCCCCATCTATTATGGAAGCATGGTCAACCCCATGCTGAAACTCGTTGTCCGGCCAATAAAATGGGTTCCCTTATCCCTTCAAAAGGCCTCAACCTAAACCCACCCACCACCACCACGACGATACCAACCCCCAAAATTGAGCTGAAGTTATAACCGTTGCCGAGTTGATAATTGAGAATCTCTAACCAATACGACGAAAACAACAAACTCTTCATGGCTTGTTCTTTTCCAGCGTTACCTTTGACAATTATGTGAAATCCGAACAAACCCCTTAGTTGTCGGGCATTTCCTTTGAGGACAACGTATACTCCAAATTCTTTAGCATTTGTGAGCTCTTTTGACTTCGCGAAGCACTTGTGTTGCGGCAACGTTTTAGATCTAGATTCATGCGCTATCATCCTGGTCCCAACAACAACAACAACAACTAGGTCTCAAGCATTATCACTTTGAGGAGGGACCCCCACCACCACGCTAGGCGAAGCTAGTGTGCGTGATCGATCTCGGCATGGAGGACCAACTATACTTCCAAAACATCATTTGACGGACATGCATGGTGTTAATATAGTTTTCGGTATAGCGTGAACACGGCTCTTCCTTCTAGATTCTTCAGGCTTTTTCCAAGAATTCTGTAAAATTAGCAAACCTAAGAGACCCTTCTAGGGGTCTCGTTCTGATGCTTAAGTTAATTTTCTGCTAGAGAAAGAGTCTACTTAATTCTCAAAAATTTTGTCCCCTTTATACCTGGGGTTGGGGCCTATTTATGGACTGAATGATGTGCGCCCTCATCAATCTCTAAGTGAGATCCTTGGCAACAAATTCGGGATTAGCCTCAATTCTGGGACTGGGCATGATTTCAAGAAATCTGAACTGTAACGTTTATCTTCACGGGATGTTGATCCGGTTTTCCTGGGATGCGATTAATACTTGAGTTCCTGGGACATGCTTGTCCCGGGCTTTGGCTGGCTAAATTTAATCTTGGTTCCGAGATGCCTGCATTTTCCGAGACCCAATTTGACTATACCTCTTGTCCCGCATTCTTGGGAATAACTATCTGGTATGTATCTCCTGGGATAAGTCCTGCTATCTTGGCTGCTTGATATATACCTCTTGGGATTATTCTATCCCGGGAGTTCTGCTGTGTCTCATTCTTGGGCCGGTACTGACATGAAGTCTGATCTAATTGGAATTATTCCCCAACACATAATTTATGTCTTGCTATGCATGTTCTCCATGATGGAGGACGAGAAGAATCAGCTCAAAAACTCAGGTCTCACCCCTTCCTAGACAATTGAAGGCCTTTTATCTTCTTCTTCTATTTTTTTTTTTTTGAAGAAAAAAAATATTCTGCCTGAGATGTCTAACTTTTAAGTTTTGTGCTGACATGTTAATGATGTAGCGCATCCATGTGGTATCGAGGCTCGAGTGTGACGAGTGTCTAACGTAAGCTAATTGACTGGATAGTCTGGACACATGTCCTCGTTTTATTTGGCATGATGGGGCCCATCAAACCACATGTCACTTATCACCGTTTAAATGTGAATGGAAAAGGAACATATGAAGTTATTGGATAGCGGTGTGAATTATAGGGAGTGTTTTGATAACTTTTAAATCTTAAAAAACGATTTGATAAAAGGCTAAACTTTAAATATCATGAAACATTTGTTTTCATACTTCCTTTCTTTTTTCTTTTTTAAAAAAAGTTCAAGGTAATAAAAGGAGTTAATTTTCCTTCTCTCAAACCCTTTTCTTGATGCCAATGAAATTTGATCCCAATCTCAATATATATATATATTCTTTCTCATGGATATAGAAAGAATTGAATTAAAAAGAAGCTGCCCAAGAAAACCTCAAAATAGGCGACTCCTCACAAAAACATTAAGAGAGGTGCTACGCTGAAGCAAAATTTCCGGAATTCATCCGGAAATTTTGCTTGAGCATGGCAATCTTGTAAATATTATTCCGAAAATTTTGCTTCAGCCAAATATTACCCAAACATTAAACACTAAACACATCCATGATCCGTGCACCTTATTATGGAAGCCCAAGTTTTGGTTGGAAGAGTGGGACCATTTAATGGAGCTTCTTGATCCATTGCTCGAGAACTGTGCAGTTAGGGCCGCAAAGTTCATCATGAAAACTTTATTGCTTGGCCCTTCCGGCTCCCAAAGCTCGTGCAGTGGACCCCTTTAAATTGATTTGTATTTGAACGATATTATGTCTAATCGGTCGGAGCTGCTTTTGATTCAACCGATCAGCGATTCAACACACATAATTCTACGGCATCTAAAATAAAGTCAAATTTTGATCCCCACCATTACCTGCTTATAAACGAAAATTGTACCAACGGTAGTAATCGTCTATAAATTTTAAACCCTCTTTTCTCTTTTCTCCCCTTCTAGATGATGCTTCCAATCTATCCGTTGAGTCACTTTGAAAAACAGTAACTCTTCTTCTCCATCTACGAGTTCAAATGAAATATGCTGCATTGCTGCTCCTTTTGTGAGCAATTACCATATATATATATATATATATATATATATATATATATATATATATATGAAAAATATTTAAGTTGTCGTTTCAAAATATACCGTTTAAACTATATTAAAATATCTGATAATTTAAGGTCTGTTTGGGTTTGCGATTTCAAAAAGTGCGATTTAAAATAACGATTTTTAAATGTGCGATTTGAAACAAGTGATTTTTAAAAACGCAATTAAACGTTTGGCAAAATCGCAGTTTAGCCTTTAAAATCGCGAATTTACCTTTAAAATTCTGCGTTTTCAAAAAAGTATCATCTTATCTGCGATTTGAAAAAGCAGATTTTCTGCGTTTTAAATCGCAATTTTTAAAAACGCAGTTCCTAAACGATCTATGTTCTGCGATTTGGTTTAAAATCACACTTATTGTCTACGAAATCGCAATCCCAAACGCACCCTTAACTTAGTATTAGAACAAACATTTCTAACTTTTGAGATAATTAATTATTTAACAAGATTCACCTCAAAAAGGAGTATACTAATATTTTTTTTATTATTATTATCTACATTGTGCGGCAAAATCGCAGTTTAGCATTTAAAATTGAACGTTTTTAAAAAAGTACACATTTATATGCGATTTGAAAACGCAATCTTAAACAGTTTATTTTTTGCGATTTGGTTTAAAATCACACTTTTTGTCTACGATTTGGTTTTTTTGTTTTTTTTTTTGAGTTAAAGATCCCTTTCAATATATAAAAAAAGACCAATCGGTCAAATGTTCAGGGTTACAATGAATCCCTAATAAACCAAATTAGAGGCACTATGAGTAGAGTTTCTTTCACACCGGGCAAGTCAGACTCTGACCATAAAAGACCACAACTACTAAAATAACCTAGATAACAAAATATGCACGTGTGTGGTAATTATTTCAGAATTAGGATAGGTAGATAACTGCAAATAAAATAGTTATATCTTAGATCAAGAAATTATGGGCTTCAAGCTGAGTCATGCTAAGCCATTATGTAGCCCAAAGTCAGATATGGGCTGAACTATTTAACATTGAAGCATATCATGCCCAAGCCAACATAAAAACCAAAAAAAAAAACACATAAGCCCAACCGTTTTGAAGGTATCGTACGTCTCAGCATATTATTCTCGTACTTGACAAGAGTTTGGCTATGTCCGATTTAGGGCCGGTAATTTTTAAGATTGTTTGCAAATTTGATATGAATTTAATATACAATTAGTAAATTAGTGTTAAATGGATTGTCTCGTTTAGTTAAATGGGTCAAATTATAATTAATTTATATAGTCTTATATATATATATGCTTAGACACGACGTGAATTCAAAACACGATATTTAGGACAAGAAAAATAATACAAATCCATCCCTACCCATCTTCTCCTACTCATTTCATTTTCAAATCCACTATTAGATTTTTGGGATCTACATTGGGTTTTACAAATCTAATGGTGAATTTGAAACTTTTTTTTTTTTTTTTGAAATTTAGTTGTATGAAAATTGATAGAATACGATTAGATGATGGATGTCTAATATGTCTCTAAGGGCAAACAATTTTTAAACACGACTCACAAACTCGACATGAATCAAACATAAATTTAATGGGTTATGATTGACGGGTTTGATTCATTTAATTAAATAAATCAGATTAAAGTTGACTTATATCCATAACTACTAGACACCACTTAAATTCGATACACAAACACGAATTCTCACAATTCAATCTTTACAAAGATTCGCATAGATAGTCCATTGGTTACGAAATTCATTCTTATCACTAAAACTTTATGTTGAGAATCACAATCGTGACATGCAGATCATCTAGTCGCAGAATTATTGGGCAGGCGGTTCAGATATCAACTTTGTCGTCTATAGTTTTGTTGAAAACTGACCACATAGCATTATAGCCACTCTAGATCATTACTCCATGCTTATGTATCTTTCTCTGGCCAAATACATCATTGTCGTATGCGGACTAATCTGCATTGGAGAGAGAGAGATGAGAAGGAAGCTCCACCAATCTGCATCGAATTCGGTGCTGTACAGTGGAGAAGAAAAGGGCGTAGGGTGGTGGTGGTGGTTGTGGTTCACGAGGCGGCGCTGAAAGGTGGCGGCACCTGAATAATGCGCAACAAACAAACAGACATGTATAACTACTCCAATCCAATCCAATCCACTCCTATAATAGTTTAGCATGATAGTCAGCGCGCGTAAACCCTTTATCACGCATGAGTAGCGCCCACCTATGACCTATCATCGCCTCTGTTCTTTCCCTGTTTCATTGACCGTGCGTGACGGCCTGCATTTATGGCGCGTCTGCTTTTTGTAATTCTCCGGTTTAATTTGCTAACCCACGGGCCACGCCATGGCCTTCATCTGCCTATCTTAATTAACCCTGGCCTCATGCAACCTTCATACACAAAATGTCATGGTAATTGATGATCAACTGCATGCATGTTTAGGACAAGTTTGAAGAAGAAAAGATATATTATGTGTTTTCCTTCCTCTCCAGCATAATCCAGTCTAGTGCTAGTCCATGCTTAGTTGCTCACTCTTTCTATATAGTGAGCACGAAGAGATCATTTGAGGATCGATCTTTTCTTTAAAATAAAAGTAAATGAAACAGATTATTTATACTCTTCAAATGAATATGATCTTTTAGTATGCAAACCCTTTCTCCCTTTTCTGTTAACTTCTAAAGGGTCTATCAAGATGGAATTTTCAATTTTGGGTTTAGTAGGCACCGAGGCCTTTACGGATTCTCGCCAATTTTTTTTCTCCTCCAATTGTTAGTAATTTTGACAGAAAAATGTGAAAACTTTTATGATATCCACATAAAAATTCTTTCATATTTACTGTTAAAATTAGTAACATTCAAAACAATAAAATTGGTTGGTGAAAATTTTAAGCAAGCAAAGCCACAAAATCTAATTTTAACCCCCCAAGACGTTTCAATTTCATCCATCTCTGCACCTCTCTGTTCCCACTTCAATTCCCAAAGCCTAGCCCTTACCTACACCTTACAACCCAACCGGCTGTCTTTTACCCCTATTACATTGATACCCTTCCTTTCCTTCAATGGCGTAACCTACGTTACAGTCAGTTTCTGTCATTCCCGAGATATCAGCATTGAGGAACAAATAACCAACATAGAACAAAGCGAAAAAGAAAAGAAAAGATACGGGCAATATCACTCTCAGCCGCTACCCGCCATGTTTTCAGAGATGTCAAGCTCCAAAAACAATACGCATGTCATTCTCTCTCTCTCTCTCTCTCTCTCCACTTCTTTGTTTGACCATCGCTCTCCCTCTATAAAATACTTGTACAAAACCCATGCAAAAAGTAAGTCACAACCACTCCATCTCCAAACTCTCTCTTTCATGAAACCTAAACACTAGAATATATCATAGTAATTCAAGAAACATGGAGGCTGATAATGTCGATATTGGTGGACCGGCGGCTGAGGCTCCAGTAAGTTCACGCTGGAACCCCACAAAGGAGCAGATAGACATGCTTGAGGGCCTGTATAGGCAAGGGATACGAACGCCGAGTGCTGAGCAAATACAGCAGATAACAAGCAGGTTAAGGGCTTACGGTCACATTGAAGGGAAGAATGTGTTCTATTGGTTTCAGAATCACAAGGCACGGCAAAGGCAGAAGCAGAAGCAAGAGAGCATGGCTTACATCAATCGCTATTTTCATAGGACTCTGCCAATGTTTGGTCCTTGCCCAAATGGTCTGTCACTACTTTATCTTGCCTTATATTTCCAATAGTCTTAGTCAGTTTTATATATATATTTTTATTTAATTATTTATAACAGCGGTATTCGGGACCCAACTAAATTATCAGAATACTGTACAAAATGCCCTTTCTTTTCACATAAATCGGGTAAAGTTTTGACTTTTGCTTGTCATCGTGGTTCTAATAAATTATTTACACTCAAGAGGTCGAACTTTAAACATCATGCTTCGTGATGCTGAAGCATGATGCACCGCGATGACTTACCACTCGAACAAATTATTCAGTTTATATATATACACACTACTCAAACAGGATCAACCATGCAAGAATCTTGGCATTGATACCCCAGCTGTCACAAAGTTCTTCATTCTCCCTCGACCTCTTAAACTTCCCGAGAGCAATAACTCAAACAGTAATGTAAGCATGTCTTGAATATTTTTTTTTTTTTCCCCTTTAAACTAGTACGAAATTGATGACTTCTGGTTTGAGTTTCAGTTGTCTTTCTGACTGAACCTTTATGATTGAGTTCAGAACTTTAGAATTGTTTCTTCAGATTTATACTTTGGATCTTCAATAATATCATTGCTATGCCCGGTCCCTTTCCTATTGTTGTCTCAATACTTTTTTGATTTTCCTGTTCCCTTATCCCATAATATGGACTTCGATCTATTTTACAAAATTAAAATGATTTATAGTAAACCCATTTCCCCTTCAATATTATCTACTTTTTACTTCTCATCTACAAGCATTTATTCTCTCTCTCTCTCTCTCTCTCTCTGCATATGTTCTCCCTTTTGTATCTGAATTTTTTAAATGGGGTATTCTTTTTTCAGTTATTTGCAGCCCATATTACCTACCACAGAGCGATAGAGGGTTCTATCCTCAATACCACAATCCAAAAGTTTTGCTTCCTGGTGGGATCAGGAGGAGGCCAAAGACTGAAAAACGAGAGAAATCAAGAGCCTTCGATGATGCAGGATACAACACCGCCCTCCAGGAATATGATACGCTTCTGCCCATCAATAGTCAAGAAACATTGCCTCTTTTTCCATTGCATCCAACAGGCATTTTACAAGGAGAAACAGGAAAGTCTTCCATTGGTTCTTCTGCTAACAACTCCACTAAAAATCCTAGCTTTTCTGAGGTTGAAGAAGGTTCTGGTGACCAACTCTTCTTTGATTTCTTCTCCAGAGAGGGTTCCTGTGAAAGTCATGGCTAATCGAATGTTATTTGCGGAATTATAGTACTGACATGCATGCATCGATCCGTTAGCGTAAATAATAATTGAGGTTTGCTTATTTAGTTTAATTATGTTTCTGGGTTGTGATTGGTAGGGCTCCTTTGTATTTGATGAGGAAGGAAATGGCTGTAGCAAGGGTTATGGATATGAGGGTCTCTTTTGATGTATATCTTTTCATGGTCATGAGTTTTTGTGTTTCCCGTCTTTCTGTAATCGATAGTTGGATCAAGGAAGAAGCTTACTTTTTTATTCAAGTTTTATATGATTGGATTGGTCTTTTCACTTTTGAATAAAGGAACAATTTCCATGACTATACTTTGACACTTGGTTCCATGCATTAGTATTTTTCTTGATGAATATGATTAATGAATACAATGGCTGTAAATTGTTAATGTGCTATGATCATCCTATACTTTTGTGTTTATACTTCTATAATATCATATAATTTATATTATTCCATATAAACTCTTTATATAATAGATATCTTATACATTCACATTGAATTGAGATGAATGAGAAATATATATGGAGCTGTTGGGACTCTGTACATGTATCATGAGAATATATATATGTACGTTAATATGGTCTAACCATGCATATTAATTATAGGTATTTTAATTTCTTTTTCTTTTTCTATCTTAATTTCTCTAAAATTGTATCAAATATAATTTAGACTGGACAATTTTTGACACGAACACTGCATGACATTAGAGAGTTTGGTTCAAGTTTGATAGGGTTAAAGTTATAAAAATGTTAGACATGATTAATAAACGGGTCAAATTTGTATTAACCCAGTTAACCTACATATATAACTCGTATAATTAAATTATATTTTTACCCGTAAAAACACCAATTAAGCATATAACACATTTTCTTAAACCCTCTACTTTTCTCGTCGCTTTCCATTCTCTTTTTCTAACTATCTGTGTCAAGTAATTAAGACTCGTATAATTTTTTGACTCCCCTCTATATAATGACACTATCTGTAATCTTATTCTAGTTGTGAATTGTGTATATTTGATATAATTTACAAGATCAGAAATTGTTTTGATCATGTCATATCAAGTATTTGTGTTAACTCAACCAATTTATATTAAATAGGTTGAAATAGGTCGTATTTGTGTAAATTCAACATGATATGTTTATTAAACGAGTTATATAAGCTGTGTCGTGTTACTCATTTAGTTAAACAGGTCATGTCAAAGTTGACGAGTTTGACATGATTAATTAAATGATTTGTGTTCATGTCGACTCATATAGTCAAATACCCATAACTCGATAGAATACGAACTCGACCCATGAACTCAAATTGCCGTCCTTAAATTCAAAGCTACGTTCTTGTCACCTCTACTAAATCTTTTTAGTCATATATGACTACTAGGGTTGTCTACCGTCCTAGTCAAGATTCTCGGACCATGCACTTGGCTTATAGCCTTTTGTTGATCTCGAGATCTATACTATAAAGAACAATGATGCCAAACTTGTAAGATATTATCTCCATATATGGCATATATGCCACATATATGGTGTTTATTATATTTAATAAATAAATAGTATATACGGTATTACGGTTAGGTAATTTAATTAATTAAATTACCGTAATAGAATCAATTAATTGATTTAAAATCAATTAATAATATTGTTTCCTTGATGGGAGGAACAATACGGTATTTACCAGAGGGTCCCTGACCTAGCCTATAAATTAATAGCATGTGTACATCATCAGTACGGCAATACAATCATAGGCATAGGTTAGAAGATCCCTCAAATAATCTTTTCTTATTCTTCAGATGGATCGTAGAAACGCTTGAGCAAATATGGCTAGAGGTAAGCCTGAATCCTGTCTTATTCGTTTTCCGCTGCGCATGTTAGTTTAAGCAAATATGTTGAATAACTCACATGTGGTATCAGAGCTACCTCTATGCTACTTTGCTTAGCATTTAATTTTGCTATACATTATCAAAGTTGAATTCAGTGTTTTATTTTGTGACTATAACTAGATCTGTTATTCACATACGGTTGATAACTCACTGTCGTGATATGAATATTTTTTCCATTATAATATACAATTTTTTTTTGCTTTTGATTAGTACACATTGTTTTGCAATATTGATATTGTTCATTATTGTTTATACAATATTCCAATATTGTGGTTTTTGTACTGTGATTTTCACATACATATTGTGGAAAAACTATATAACTAAAGAGCATGAAAATTCTGGATTGCTGTTTTGCCCTTATGAAACCCATTGTGCACTGCCATGAGACCCATTGGAGAAGATCCAGCCGTGAAACCCACTTTGGAGACCGCCGGCCAGCCCGTGATCCACCGGCCATTACGGAACCACTCGGTGGCGCCGGCCCTCTTCGTGGCCGGCGTCCAGCGGCCTCTTCCTTCGTCGGGCGCTTGGCTTCTGAATGCGCGACGACCCACAGGGTCGCCTTGACGGCTGAGCTACGGCCCTTTGTGGCCGCTGCATAAATAACAGCTTGGGTTGAGTTTGGCCGGTGCTAAGAAGAAGAAGGAGGGTGGCCGGTGTTCATGGTAAGGGAAAAATTTTGAAGAAGAAGAAAGGGAAACGGCGACAGTGGCTTATGATTTTCGGGTCAGTATTTTGGGCATCCGGGTTTGGGTTTGTTCTAATTCGGGTAGGGTTTAAAACCCATGAGTCCAACCCGATATCAAGTGGGTTGACCCATTCGGGTCAGTCCAATCCAGGAACTGACCCATTCGGGTCAGCCCAATCCAAGTGCTGACCCATTGGGTCAGCCCAAGAGACCCTATGCAGTTAAAAAAAAAAAAAAAAAAAAAAAGGGGGGGGGGGGGGGAGCTTTCAAGTGGGCTGACCCAATTCAGTTTTATTAAAATAAAAATAGAGGACCCATTTAAGTGGGTTGACTCGTTTTGGGCCAGCCCTATATAGAGAACCAATCCGATTAGGTGGGTTGACCCAAATGGGTCAGCCCAGTATAGCAACCCATTTCAGTAGCCCATCAAGAATTTAAAAAAAAAAAAAAATAGTAGGCTCATGCGGGGTTTAGAACTTGGGTTGACCAAGTGTAAAGGGCTAAGGCCATTTACTAAACCATTGAGCCATGTATTTTATTATGTCCTCATGTTGCAATTTTATTTCTCTTATGATTTGCATTGATTTGTATTAAAATTATTGTTTCTTTAATACATAAATTGAGGAATAGTTTTTAATTATTGAATTTATATTGTTTAAATATAAATTGCTTGATGCCTAGACCAAAGAATAATTAACAATACCATATACGCTGGTGTGTTTACAGTAATATCGAAGAATGCAATGTCTAGAAAAGTTCTGGCTAGGAAAGTCTTGGGATTTAAGTGTGTCTATGTGACCCCCCTCACTTTCCTGGGAACTCACCTGGTTGCACCTTGGAAAAATGCTGTTTACCCCATTTAGGTATTGGTTTGTTATATTCCTGGGGCTATTAAGGGGGCATCTATAAAGTTGTTAGATGTTAATGAAGTCGCAATTATCATGATAATTTTGGGAGAGCCACAGCATCCAAATTTTGAATGATAATTGCATCAAGATTGCACATACGTAATTATCATAATAATTTTGAGAGAGTCACATCCTATTTTTTAATGATAATTACATCATAATTACACGTATGAACATCAAAAGGAATTTTATTAGATGTTCATGAATTACAGTGTGATTATTATAATTTTGGGAGAGCCACAGCATCTCGATTTTATAATAATTGCATAAAGATCATACACATGAACTTCATATAGAAAAATTAACATCGTCTTGTAATTAATTTATAAATTTAATTACTTATCCCCACAGGGAAGTTTTTATTTTTATGACTTAATTAGAATAAGATAACAAATTTAATATTGAAAGTAAAATTTCTCTCGGTTGCCCACAGGTACGGAGAATTTTATTTATTAATATTTAAATTTGCTTTAGTCTTATTAATAAAGAGTAAATTTCACGCGTGATGCAACATTTGCCCACAGGTAGGTTGAAATTTACTATTTAAATTGGCATTAACTAATTTAAAATAAAGTAACTTCATAGCATTAAAGTATTATTATTTTAATATTCTTGGTGATTGCAGCTATTCATGTTACTCTACCTTTTGGCAATTTTATATTCCAATACATTATGGTAATAGTTTTTTGACTGGAAAAAGATTAATAAGCTTTTTTATTTGAGTATTTATAATTCCATTATGGGAATGAAGGATATTGTAGTTTAGCTTAAGTCCCTAAAGATTGAGATTTTTAAGTCATTATTGGTCTATTTCAATTTTTGAATTCTCTCTTCTAAGTGTAGAATTTTATCTTGTAACACACGTAAGGATAAATGGTTAGTAAATAAACTTCTAACCATGTGTGTTCAAAGATATGAGAGAATTCATAAAGTGTTCATATGATTACTCATGTCAAGGGAAGGACCAATAAATGCAATCATGTCCAACACTTATAGCATGAGAATAAGGTGCCAATAAAGTATTATGGCAATCAAGATACTTATTTCTCATGCAATAAGGAAAATTAAGGGCATATAAAGAAAGATTGCATGAAGTATAAGAAATGACTTAAAATAAAGATAATCTCATATATCTAGTATGTCGTGAATCTCTTTTAGTGACTCATTCAAATATGTTGTGGATTGATTATGGTTTAACAATCCACGTTATCAACGCAAATGCAGAGTCTTTTTAAAATGAATAACACGTGTTTATAATTTGAGGTTGTTGGGATCTATAGGTTAATTTTGAAATTCAGTTATATTTTTTACCTAAAAAATGATTTATATTCCATAATCTTTTAGAAATTTATTTTCTAGTTTGGCTTGTTAAAAATTTCAATTTTATTTTAAACTTGAAATTTTTCTTATTTTTTGGTGGAATATTGGTTGGGGTTTAATTAAAGTCTATTTAAAATTGACCTACATCCCAATTTTTGAAACAAAATTATTTGTTTGTTTCTGCATATTGATGTTGACGTAAAATAGAGTCTTTGAGAATTTAAAAAAATGCTCTTGTTATGGCTTTGGAGATTGAAATATATCTCCATACAGAAAATAAAAGTCGGTAATTTACTGACTTTGGTACTTGTGTGGACTGCATAAGGGAAAGCGTATCAACAAGACCACTAGAAGTGCCAAAGAGAGCCTGTTGAGATTCTTGAGATCATGTACATTGAAAGGTGTTGACATTTTCATACTTATTGCCTAAATGATCGGAGATATTTTTTTATCTCTTTTAGTGATGACCATATAAAGTTTATGTGTCTTTATCTTCTAAATATTAAAGCTGGGGTATTGAATGCATACCTATAAGGAAAGAGAAGAGAAACAATATGAAGATCACAAGATCTAATATAGGCATAGAGTATTAAGGTAGGTACACACAAAAGGGGAAATGATTAGTAATACTAATCTGCTATTACCCTTATAGAGTAAAGCTTTGAAGACCGTTGTGTATATGTTAAACAGGATTCCATCTAAGGTTGTCCTTAAGACACCTTTTAAAGTATGAAATAGATGGAAGCTTAGTTTAAATTATTTACACATATGAGGTTGCCTTGCTAAAGAGAGGATTTATAATTCTCGCCTTAGGAAATTAGATTCAAGGACAACCAGCGGATCTTTTATAAGCTATCTAGTAAACTTTAAAGGGTTTTAAAGTTTTATTATCCTTCATATAAGCCTAGAGTTGTTGATTGTAAAATTTCTAGAGGATGCGGAACCTAGTGGGAGTGCTCATTCACACAAATTGGAATTTAAGGAAGCACTAGAGTTGGCCAAATCTCCTCCTCATAGAGGATGATTGATTGTATTCAGAGAAAATCAGATTGATTATCCTGAGCCACAATCATTTCTAGAACAACCAACTCATACAGAACAAGTTCAAAATCTATTCTCCCATTGCAAAATGCAGATGAAGTAGAATTAAGAAAAATCTATAGAATAAGGAGATCAACAATTCTTAGTGATCATGTTGTATATCTCCCAGAGTCTGATGTTGACATTGGACATAAAAATGATCCAAATTTGTTTTCACATGCTATGAGTGGAGAAAATTCCACATTGAAATTCAGTGCCATGAAGTAAGAGATAAATCCATTGCTCAAAAGTCAAGCTAGACTCGTAGCCAATGGTTTTACTCATAAGGAATGCATTGATTATCGTGAAACATTCTCCCCAGTGTCTAAGAATGGTTCATCAAGATGATCATAGCATTAGTAGCTCATTTTGATCCAGAGCTACATCAAATGGATGCGAAAACAACATTTCTGAATGAGGATCTTAAAGATGAGGTTTACATGACACAATCTAAACGTTTTATAAAATAACAGTCAGAATACTTGCAAATTAAAGAATTCTATTTATGGGCTGTGATAGATCTCTCATCGGTGATATACTTTTTACATGGTAATTGTTTTATTGTTTATTGAAAACCTTGTTAATTAGTATATATACCTTAAGGTCAGTGGGAGTACAATAATCTTTCTAGTCCTATATGTAGATATTATTTTTGCAAGTGGTGATTTAGGTTTGCTACATAAAGTTCATTTCACAAAAACTTTGAAATGAAGGATTTGGGTGAAACCTCTTATGTCTTTTGACATAGAGATTCACAGAGACATAAAGAGCATTAACATTGTCTCGGAAGGCCTACATTGAAAAAGTGTTGGGAAGATTTAGAATGAATGATTATGCACCTTCAGTAGCAATTAAGAGGGACCATTTAAATATAGATTAATGTCCCAAAAGGTATTGGAATAAGGGCAGATGAAAAGTTTTAAGCGTCTGCATTATGCATAACCATATGACTGACAATAAGAATATTAGGTCAATAAAGTGCTGCAAATAAAGTCTTGCGGTATATGCAAGGAACCAAGAAGTACAACTTAACCTAAGGATACACTTTCCATTTGAAGGTGGTTAGTTGTTCAGATTTGAGTTTAGCTAATTGTGTAGATAATAGAAAATCTACTTTAGGATATATATCTTTTTTTGAGAGATATATCTTAAAGATGCAGTATGCAGACTATAGTTGCTACGTCTACCAAGAAAGCTAAAAGTCTAGCGTGCTATGAATTTAGTACACAGACATGATGGATGAGACATTTTGTTGAAAGTCTCAATATTGTCGATTTTACAGTTAGACCATAAAGATACCCTGCTGTAATTCTACTATAATCTTCTTTTATAAGAATAAAGAGTGGAAGCAGAAGTAAATCGACATCAAGTATCTCAGTACGAGAGATAACATTAAGGGTCTATTGAGCATATAAGTACTGAATTAATGATTGCGGATCCCATGACTTAAAGTTTACCGGTAAAGAAAGAATAAAGTCATGCGGAGTATATGAAACTCATTAATTCATTCTTTTGCTTGGTTTGTCTCTTTTTGGTCTATAGACATAAAGTTATTATAATAAAAATTTTGTGCACATTTGTTATTTTATCCATAAGGATAAATAAAGTTGGACCCGAATGACTTATAGGAAGTTCATTCATAAAGCTTGATTATTCATAAGGTACTCATATAAGGAGTGTTTTATATTGTGATACATGGAAGGGACGACCTGATTTTATAATGGTTTTACCGCCATGATTCGTGTGAAACATTTCTTATCTGAGTGGGAGGATTCCATAAGTGATTGGCCAAACTAAGGAACCTAATACCATAAGGTTATGTGTCATAAAGGCCAAGTAGGAGAATGTAAGATATTATCTCCATATATGACCTATATGCCACATATATGGTGTTTATTATATTTAATAAATAAATAGTATATACGGTATTACGGTTAGGTAATTTAATTAATTAAATTACCGTAATGGTATCGATTAATTGATTTAAAATCAATTAATAATATTGTTTCCTTGATGGGAGGAACAATACGGTATTTACCATATTTGAGGGTCCCTGATCTAGCCTATAAATTAATAGCCTGTGTACACCATCAGTACGGCAATACAGTCATAGGCATATGTTAGAAGATCCCTCAAATAATCTTTTCTTATTCTTCAGATGGATCGTGGAAACGCTTGAGCAAATATGGCTAGAGGTAAGCCTGAATCCTGTCTTATTCGTTTTCCGTTGCGTATGTTAGTTTAAGCAAATATGTTGAATAACTCACAAAACTCTGACTAACCCCGTGCAACACGTGCCATCAATCTAACGGCGTCTGGTCTAATTGTTTATCACACATATCTATAACCCTTTTGTAGTTGTGTTCCACCATTAGTCTCAAAAAGTCTTGATATACTCCTAATGAAATTTTAGTCACAAACAACACCTCTTGGGCCTTCATGTGTCACCCAAAGTATTATGATAATACATTATGTGGGATATGACATGTTAACAGTTATCTGTAGCACTACAATGCAATGTTTTTATAGGTCTATATTGCCTTAATTTATTGGAAGTAGGAGTTTATAGTTTATCTAATATTAGGGTTTTGAGTTTTATCTTCAAGTCATAAAGTCAGTGTTGTTTAATTATCTTTGTTTTAGTTGAACTCACTACAAAAAAAAAAAGAAAAAGGTATTTTGAGCCCTTTTTTTGGAGCCGTTTTAAGGCTTTAAAACGGCTCAAAATGTTTTGTGTCGTTTTTTTTTGAGCCGTTTTCAAAATGGCTCAACATATAGCGTATTAAAATCTCAGTTTGAGCCGTTTTAATAAAGACGGCTCAAATAGATTGGAGTCGTTTTGGAAAAAATGGCTCAAACCGGTTTAAGCCGTTTTGGACCAAAACGACTCTAAATAATTGGGGCCATTTTAAAGAACCTAAAACGGCTCTAATTTTTTTTTTTTTTTTTAAAAAAAATCTATTAATTTCTTTAGAGCCATTTTAGAGACCCTAAATAAAAAAAATTTACAAAAAATAAAAAATTTAGAGTCGTTTTAGGGTCCCTAAAACGGCTCTAAATAAAAAAATTTATTCAAAAAAAATATTTTTTTAGAGTTGTTTTAGGGACCCTAAAACGGCTCTAAACAAAAAATTTACAAAAAAAAATTTAGAGTCGTTTTAGGAACCGTAAAACGACTCTAAATTAAAAAAAAAAAATAGGGGTAATTACCTTTTTCCCCCATGAACTACCAAAAAATGCGCAATGCCCCCATGAACTACCAACTCGACCAAAATAGAGCATTCAACTACCAAAGACAACCATTTTTCCCCCTTCCGTCAGTCAAAGGGGTTAAAACAAACGGTCAACGGGTCATGTGCCGTTTTATATGGGGGCATGTTGGAAGATGATGGTAGTTCATGGGGGAAAAAGAGGAAGATGATGGTAGTTCATAGGGGGAAAAGAGGAAGAAAATAAGGGTAAAACGGCGTGTGACTGACGGAAGGGGGGAAAATGGTTATCTTTGGTAGTTGAATGCTCTATTTTGGTCGAGTTGGTAGTTCATGGGGGCATCGCGCATTTTTTGGTAGTTCATGGAGGGAAAAGGTAATTACCCCAAAAAAATAAAAAAATCCCTTTCCAGTACACCATATACATCTGATCAAAATAACTCCAAATCAAAATACCCATCAACAAAGGTCACAAAGCAAATACTCATCTAAATTTATCACAGCATCAAGAACATTAGGTTACTAACATTACCACAACCCACAATACACAACTTGCCAGAACACCACACCACACCACAAGAAAACAGTCAAAGCATAATCACATTCACGGCTCAGTCCATCAAGAACACCAAAACAGAAAAACATCCAGTTAATACCAAGACTAGTGCAAGCAAACCTACATTGGTAACATTGTTTATTGCAACTGAGACACCCTTGGCATCTGCACAATCATAAAAGAGAAAAAAGTTTTAGGACTTTCTGCCTAACAAATGAAAAAAAAGAAAAGAAAAGAAAAGGGAAATAGAGATCAAATATGAACCGGGAGACCACAAATAAAGCAACATATTTTACAAGAGTTATTTACCTAGAGGATTTTCGTAGAAAATCAAACGGAAATCATGACTTAGGCCACCAGAAATTTCACCGGAAGCCTCCCCCGGTTCTGTCGTCATCCACCCCTTCTCCAGTGGTCGGGAATCACTCCTAATCGCCGAAAATCAGCTTCTTGCTGGGTGTCTTAAGACCCACGACGTGGGTCTCTAAGGAGATCCACGTCTTCAGGAGACCCACGGTGGGTCTCCAGGAGACGCGTGAGAGAGAGAGAGAGAGAGAGAGAGAGAGAGAGAGAGAGAGAGAGAGAGAGAGAGAGAGAGAGAGAGATAGAGAGAGAGAGAGAGAGAGAGAGAGAGAGAGAGAGAGAGAGAGAGAGAGAGAGAGAGAGAGAATGAAGAAGAAGAAAGAAAGGGAGAAAGGAAAACATGGAGAGATGAGAGTGACAGGAGAGTGAGGAGATATTTTATTGGTGTGCGAAAGTAAAAATAAACTAAAATTTAAAATTTGAATTTCATTATTACTGTGCGCGCGTGGGACACGAAATTTCGTGTCCCGCCTAAAATTTTGAGTCCTTTTTTCTTCCAAAAACGGCTCCAACTGAAAAAAAACATATAAAAAGTATATTTTTTTTTAAAAAAAAAAATTAAAAAAATTAAAGAAAAAAGAAAAACAAATAAAAAACAAATTTTTGTTTAAAAAAAAAAACTGAAAATTATAAAAATAAAAAAATTAAAAAAAATTAAAAACCAGTTTTTATTTTTATTTTCTAGAATTTTTGTTATTTTATATATATATTTTTAATTTTAATAATTTTATGAATGATATTTTGTCATTATGGGAAACATTGACATTTTTTGGTAGTTTGAAGGGGAACATTGACATAATTGGTAGTTTGGAAGAACATTAACAATTAAATGGTAGTTTGAGGGAAATATATTGATCGTGCCACAATCAATCACATAGATCGTGCCACGATCGATCACATAGATCGTACAACGATCCATCACATGATTTACCACAATCGATCACATAGATCGTACCACGTTCCATCACATAGATCGTACCACGATCAATCATATAAATCGTACCACAATCGATCACACATGATTGTACCATCTATGTGATCGATCGTTGTACGATCATGTGTGATTGATCGTGGTACGGGCAATGTGATCTATCGTGGTTCAATCAATGTGATCGATTGTGGTACGATCATGTGATCGGTCGTGGTACGATCCATGTGATCGATCATAGTACAATCAATGTAATGGTTCGTGGTATGATCTATGTGATCGTTCGTGGTACGATCTATGTGATCGATCGTGGTACGATCTATGTGATCGATCGTGGTATGATCTATGTGATCGGTCCTGGTACGATCTATGTGATGGTTCGTAGTACGATCTATGTGATGGTTCATAGTACGATTTATGTGATCGATCGTAGTACGATCATGTGATCGGTCGTGGTACGATCAATGTGATTGGTCGTGGTTCGATCAATGTGATGGATCGTGGTATAATCATGTGATCGATCGTAGTACGACCAATGTGATCGGTCGTGGTACAATGTATGTGATCGGTCGTGGTACGATCAATGTGATCAGTCGTGTACAATCTATGTGATCGATCGTGGTACGATCAATGTGATCGATCGTGGTACGATCATGTGATCGGTCGTGGTACAATCTATGTGAGACTTTTTTCTTTTTTTCTTTTTTTTTTTTTAAATGGCTCTAATTTGAGACTTTTTTTTTTTTTTTTGTTTAAACGGTTGCAATTAGAGCCGTTTTGATCAAAACAGCTCTACTTCGAACCGTTTTTTGTTAAGACGGCTCTAATTAGAGCCGTTTTGAAAACGGCTCTAATTTAAGCCGATTTTGTTAAAACGACTCGGCTCGAAATTAATTAGAGGCATTTTAAAAAAGCGGTTCTAATTTTATTAAAACGGCTCTAATTAGAGCTGTTTTAGTAAAAGCGACTCGAAATTAATTAGAGTCATTTTAAAAAAGTGACTTTAATTAGAGCCATTTTAATTAAAACGGCTCTAATTAAAGCCGTTTTAGTAAAAGCGGCTCTAAATTAATTATAGCCGTTTTATTAAAACAAATCTAACAGAAACGGCTCAAAAAGGCCGTTTTTTTTTTAGTGACTTTATCTCCAAGTGATTGTAAGAGTCCTATTCCAATTCAAGTTGCAATTTTCATAAAGAAGTAAGTTGAAATTAATCTCAAACATTGTATTTGAAAATGATTAAGTTCCCTTTAACGAATCTAAAGGGTCCAGGTTCCCTTAAAACGTAACAAATTATCTCGTTGCATATTTGTGAAATCATTCACGTAACATTTTGGTATCAGAGCCAAGTTTCACGTCACGGGTTCGAGTCTTAGAAGGAGCGACCTATAAGATAAAGTGGAACGCAATGAATGTCGGATGCAGAGAGTGGTGGTATGTTACGATCCTTGCGTCCTATATGAGTTAAGTCTAATCTTAACCATGTGTATATATGCTCTTGGGCACCATTCACTTGCAAGTCGGTTTTCAAGGGTAAGTTCTACCTGAGACATGTATCATTTGGTATTAGAGCCAACTTTTCCATAACCCACACGAGTTTTGGAAGATTCTCGTCTTGATCGTATAGATCAAAAGTTGAGTTACCTCACCAATCTCATGCAAATAATTATTGAAAAAAGGGAGGAGATGACGGGCATATTAGTCGCCAAACTAGACATTTATTTAGCCAAATTAAACAGTTGTTTAGCTGAATATGACCTTGGAGTCCACTAATAAGCTTGGCTTGCTTAGTCAAAGCTGTTACCTAATTTTCATAACCAAGTTCATCTCTCTTAGGGGCATTTATTTGACTCCATGGCTTTTGGGATCTCAGATGGAAACGATTTGATCTAGTGTGACCGATGATCTCACAATAGAAATATGTAGAAACAAACTTTGAGGAATCTTGGATTTGGAATTCACACAATTATGCAACATATAATTTTTCCCTTATCCAACAGGCTACATAAACCTTGCCTCCTTCAATCCTCACAGGCTTAACAAACATGGTCTTTTTTGTAGAAGTATAATCAGGTGAAGTAGATGCACCAAAGTTATCATTACTCATGCTAGACTTTTGAACACCAAGCAGATTTGTCAGCCTATCACTTAATAATTTATTCAAATGTTCATTTGTTTCATTTAACTCATTCGCAAAATATTTTATCCTAATGATCAACATAACATTCTCAAGTTGAAGAGCATCACAAATAGCACAAGAATTTTTCAAATTAGCAACCAATTTTTCTTTTTCATAGACAATCTCTTTGAGTTTTTTAAAAACCTTCTTGTTCAATCCGGAAAACTTTTCAAAGAGATTATCATAGGCAAGTTGCATATCATCTACCTCCTTAGATTTATCCTCAAATAACTTTATTGAGTTTGAGTCAGAGTCACAAGACTCTTGGAGGTTAAAACATAATGCAGTGAGAGATACAAGGTTCTCACCTTCAACTGGTGTGTTGCTCATGTCTAACGAATTCAATAGTGTTAATTGCATGAAAACATGGGTCAAGGATCACTCTTAGTCGATTTAATCCAAACAGAGTATACCTTGCTCTAATACCAATTTTAAGTTGCAAGTTCTTATACCAAAGCACACAATGCAAGATAATCGATTATGCAGCATATTTGTTGATGAAGTGGGAACTCTTTGAATAACACATCGAAGGAAAAACCATGTTAGGATAGCCAAACGTAGGAAATCAATCCATTAAGAAAGATTTAAAGTACATGCAAAGTACACTTACAACCATTTCTAACGACTTAGACTTCTATATGCAGACAAGCACTTGTTTCTTGCTGTAGCATCTCCAGCTCCTTATTGGGCAATCTTCCTTATTGGTCTTGTTACCAATCCATCAGTAGGCTTCAAATGGTTGATTAACGAAAGGTGTAGTCTGAATGAACACTCCAAAAGAATTAGGCAACATAAGCTTTCATCAAAGAATTATTTTGGCTCACAATGAAATGAAACAAAACACTGAATATAAACTGCCATGAAGGCTTAGGTTTGGTTTCCAATCGACCATAGATAACCTTATAATATAGAGAAAGAATGGAAAAGCCTAACTATGCATGTCCGAGTGGCGTCAAGATGCTTAAGTTGTCCTATCATAGGGTTTTAAGCATATTATCAACCAATTAACAAAGGTGCCAGGATGCCTAGATGATATGATGACTCAGCTAACGGACCTCTTGGGTAGGTTTCTAAAACTCATCGCATCATAACATCCCAATTGACAGGCTTATTGAAGACATGTTGTAAGTCTTCATACTCGAGTTTCGTCAAGACATTTTACTAACACCTTAGTTAATGGAGCTTTCGGTGGCTCCTCTGGATCAACCTCGTCAAGTTGGGTCTGCTGACGTTGTTGTTGACCCCAGTGTAGAATCCACAACTTTAACTTTGAATTTCAACCACCAAAGCAATGAAGTGTTTAACAACTTACAATACTTGTTTTGATCACTAAATTGACCAACACTAAAAGCCAAACACTGTAGCAGCTAGAAATCCTTTTGGCTAAAATGACTAATCGGATGCAAATATTTTTTGACAAATTTTTGTTTCCATGGTTGCCATTATATGAAAATGCTCTAACCCATCAACTTTGCTCAATGCTATGCAAAACAAATGTGCTGATGTGGAGGTTGGCGGGGGGTCATTTTGAACTGTTAGCTTACTCCAAAGATTTGGAGAATAATTTTTGTACCGAAGGACTATTTGGTACAAATGCACTTAAAAAAAAAGACGGAAAAATTCATATTTAACCCATAGGTTTTCATCTAATTTGGATTTAGTCCTTAGGTTTTTAATTTCAAGAATAAGGTTCTTAAGTTTTCACTACATAAAAATGATATTTATGGATAGTTTTTTTCTAAACGGTTTTAGAAACCGTCTCGAAAACAAAATTTGCAGACGGTTTTTTCGAAACCTTCTGTAAAAAATTTATTATTGACGGTTTGATTAAACTGTCCATAAAATTCCAGAGAGTTTTATAAAAACAGTTTGTAAATTTATAGACGATTTCAGAGTAAATGTTATTCCCAGAGAATTTTATGGACGATTTTACGAAATCGTCCATAAAGTTTCAGTTCCAGACGGTTTCTTTTGAAACCGTATGGAAATATTTGGCTAAACCAAGTCCTTTTCTCTTCCCTGGTTGGTCTGAATCAACGTGATTCCCCCAAATTTCACCACATCCATCCGATTTTTTTCCCAGCCAAAATCACACCCCCAATATTCAGCAAACAAATACAAAACCCTAACCCTCTAGCCCCTAAATCGAGCCGATTTGATTCCCAAACAAACACAGACTGCCCGGAGGAAGTCGACGGGGGAAAGACTTCTTCTTCATCGGTCTTCTCCTACTACGACAGCACCCTCCAACTCCTCTACTCTGGCTCCCAAGTCGGTTTCATGTTCATCCCCACCGGAAAGATTGACCCCTGTCAGACCCAGTCCTTCTCCTTGACAGCCCCAGAAACCGTTGGAGCCATGGGGCCCCAGCTTGCCAGCAATGGGTTCCGCGTGAACTTATGGGGCTTCTTTCGCGTTAACTTGCCTCTGGCTTTGATTGGATTTGAGTGGTTGGATTTGATTTGGGTGTTTCCGGCTAGATTTGGCCGTCTTCTCCGTCGTCGATCGACTCGGCGGCACTAAACGAAATACCTATGAACATGATCCGACTCATCACTCATGCATGAGTTAACACTTTCTCTGTAGAAATTCTTGTCTTGTGTAAACATATAGGTTGCAACAGGAAGTTACAATTTTTTATTAAAAAAGAAAAAGAAAAAGAAAAAAAATTAGCTAAGGACTTGCACATTAAGATCGCATACTTATAGAATTCAAGGTGAAAAAGAAAAAAAAAAAAAGAAAAAAAAAAGAAAAAAAAAAAAAGAAGATAAAAAAGGAAGAATTTTTCACATTTGAAGATCTCATGTTCTCATGTCCTCATCACCAGTCGTCACTACACAAGCATTTGCCATCAAACAAAGTTGTCTGTTAAATAACTTCCCTCTTAACAATCTTTGGTACGTGTATATATATATATATATTTGGTCGCAACGTGACGGTCAATATAAACACGTGGATTCTTGATGATCCTAATTAATTTTCGATATATAAATTTTCATACATACATAAAAAAGTTTATGAGTACTAACCTTTCTTTAAAAGTTTCAAGCCAAAGGAGGTCAAATTGATTGGTTTTACTCTATTTAGAGTAGGTTTTTTTTTTTTTTTTTTTTTTTTTTTTTAATGGATGGCAAGACGAGGTAATGATAAAGTAGTAGAATGACTTATTTAAAATTTGGGCTAAACATAATATTCTTATTCTTAAATTGAAAAATCAATAACTAAATCTAGATAAGACGAAAACCTATTTTAAATATGATTTTTCCAACAAAAAAAAAAGGAAAAAGTAATGATTTTGTTTTTGGTATATATATATATATATATATCTCATTTAAACTACTACTCAATTATCAATGTTTTCAAACTATCAATTGTGTTAATGTTCTCCATCAAACTGTCAAAACATGTCAATGGACCCTAAGACCAACAAAAAGACAAAAATGACCTTATAAATTTGAAAAAATAAATATAATAATTAAAAAAATAAATTTTAAAAAAAAAATTAAAATAAATAAAATTAAATAAAAATAATTTTTTTTTAAAAAAAAAATGAAAATTAAAAATCTGAAAAAAGAACGATTTTTTTTTTTTTAAAAAAAAAAACTGAAAATTATATTCAAAAAAATAAAACAAAAAACCTGTTTTTTTTTTTTTGTATTACTTTTTATTAATTTATATTTTTTAATATTAATATTTTTATGAAAGGCATTTTTGTCATTAAGGAGGAGTTTAACATTTGACAATGAGGTAGTTTGGGGGGACTGGCTTAATGCTTCTTTCTTTTTGGTCCGAGAGAGAGGTCATTGGGCATAAATTGGATTGGGCTTAAAAGGCTTTTCATCAATCTGGCTGAGGCCCACAACGTTGAAAAAAAATCTGTCTCTATCTCAATGCGAGAGTACCAATGACTCCTCGACGTTTCCATGGACCCTACTTCCCGTCACCGTCAGTCAACGGCATATAACGTCGTCAGTAATGAGTGCGCCTGTCGTTAGCTGGTGGACTCACTCCGTGATAACCCGCGTCCACATTAAACGGTCTTTCAAACGGAAACCGTTATCGTTCCTTTCCCCAATCTCTTTGTCCCCTCCAGCAGCTTATTGGAGACGAGGATTGCTGCTGAGGATCTGTGTTTTTGTGGATTCTAAGCCAATCTCAAAAGGTAATCTTCCAAGATCCCCTTCTTTTTATACCCACCTTTTTTTTTTCTTTGGTTTTCTTATCCTTAGATCATATAGTTCTTGACGATCTCTCACTATACATATGGGTGTATATATATATATATATATATATATATATATATATATATATAGGATTACCCTATTACTTGTTTAGGGTTTCTTTCTAGTTAAGATCCAAAAGAATTTCATATTGATGGTTGTATCCACCAATAAAGTTATTATTTTTATTCATGGTGAAGGGTTACAGTGTTGTTTTGGAGAAGCTAGGTTTGTCTAAGAAAATTTGATTATATGGGTGTGCTATGAGGTGCTTTTGTTAGCTTTTGTGGGATTGAAAATTGGTTTTTTCAACAAAACGAAAGATACCCATTAAGGGAATACGGGAAAAAATGGGAGAGGATTTGCTCACAAGCCTATCTATAGAGAACCACCACCCTTCAACACTATTGTCCATGGATTCAAGTGCCATATCTCATGAGGAATTGGAGCTAGAGATGAATCGGTCGGTTGTTCTTCCTCGACCACCTGATATTAATCTCCCGTTGTCCGTGGAGCGAAGTCCTTTGCAGTCGTGGAATACTGACGCTTTTGATATGTTGGATGTTGGCCTTGGTACTCAAATTCATGAGTCTGATACTTTCCTTAATCTGCCTAAGTCGGGGAGAAAATGTGCTAAGAGGTTGGACAGTGTGTGGGGTGCTTGGTTTTTCTTCAGTTATTATTTTAAGCCTGTGTTGAATGAGAAATCGAAGAGCAAGATAGTGCGGGGTAGTAATGGAGTTTCTGGATTTGATAAGACGGACCTGGAGCTGGAAGTGTTCTTGGTTCAGCATGATATGGAGAACATGTACATGTGGGCGTTTAAGGAAAGGCCTGAGAATGCATTAGGTAAGATGCAATTGAGGAGCTACATGAATGGGCACTCTCGTCAGGGTGAGCGCCCGTTTCCATTCAGCGTTGACAAGGGGTTTGTTCGGTCTCACAGAATGCAGCGGAAGCATTACAGGGGCCTTTCAAATCCCCAGTGTGTGCATGGTATTGAGGTTGTTCCATGTCCCAGCCTCAAGGGTCTTGATGAGGAAGAACAGAAAAGGTGGATGGAACTCACAGGGAGGGATCTGACCTTCACAGTCCCAACTGAAGCAAGTGAATTTTGTTCATGGAGGAACCTTCCCAACACCGATTTTGAGCTCGAGAGACCCCTTCCTCCATTAAAGACAAATTCGCATCCCCATCCCAAAAAATTGCTTAATGGTTCTAGTTTGAATCTGTCAACTCGGTCAACACACCTTGTAAATGGTGGTGGGATGGATCTCTCACCTGCTTGCAACAAGAGGAAGAAGGATTTGTTTCTACAAGGTAATGATGAAGATTGTCTCTTGCTTATGAATCAACAAAATGATAGAGTTCTAGATACAGAAATTCACCCGGTTGAACCACCCTGGTTAAATGAATTTAGCGGGGTGATGAGGAATGTATATGGACCTGTCACAGCTGCAAAAACTATATATGAAGATGACCAAGGATACTTGATAATCGTCAGCTTGCCTTTTGCTGACCTTACAAGGGTAAAAGTTACTTGGTGGAATAATCTCACACATGGTGTTGTGAAGATATCATCTTGGAGCACGTCCTGCATGCCCTTTATCAAGAGAAATGATAGAACATTCAAGCTCACTGATCCATCTCCTGAACACTGTCCTCCCGGGGAGTTTGTAAGGGAAATCCCTCTACCCACCCGGATCCCAGATGACGCCAAGCTAGAAGCATATGGTGATGAAACAGGAACTGGTCTTGAGATCATGGTGCCAAAACATCGAGTGGGACCAGAAGAACATGAAGTTCGTGTTTGCCTTCGCCCTCACCTTGGAGCAAATGAGCTTTTATTGTCTTGAATGAGACATTTATTGGAAAAATGTAAGGGAGTCTGTCATGGTCATTTTTCCATTATTTTGTATGGAAGAAAGAAATTTTTTTTAATTTATCAAATAAAATTTACATTTTTACTCGTGATTTTTCTTTTACTACATTGGACTCAAGCTGATTATTCTGGTTTTTTTTTTTTTTTTGGTGTATTCAAATAGCTTTGGTCTGGAACTGCTCCTGAGCTTCGAGTTTGAAGTTCTAGGGTCAGGGGTAAGGATCCTGCAACCTCATTGCTCACCTACTTGATATCTTCTAGATCTCAGGATCAAGTTAGATAAGGTACTCCCGCCGGGTTATTCTAAATTTTGAAAATCTTGGGTGTATAATGATGTCTGGCTCTAGCAGATGTTTTTGTTGCAATTTTATCATAGTGCTTGAGTAGAAACATGTAATATATATATGTAGTGCAGTCATCACAGCTGTGAGGTGCCTTAGAATGGAACATCCAAATTTTACATGTCAAAGATGTCCTCTACGAGGTTTCCAAATGGGTTTGGGATCCACGTCAATTATCTGTCCAAATTGCTAACAGGTAATTGCCGGGCATCCCCATCCTTCCAAATGCCTTTTGTTTTCACTAGTTTCGTGCGAATATAGTCATGATTGTTCTCTTCATAGTAGGGATGGCCGATAACATTTTTTCTTTATTCATTTTGTTTTTTCTTTTTAAAACATAGATACTTAAAATTACTTTTACTTTTATGTCTTATCAAAACTTTTTTTTTTTTAAAAAAAAAAGCCTGCACATCCTTAAAAAAAAAAAGTAACAAAAACTGTTTCTAGGATAAATGTGCTGCTTTAACATTGTATTATATATCATCTCAATAGAATGAGCATTATATATCATCTGCTCCTCTTACACAAAATACATCATGTTCGATGGTGGGGTTCGGAATATAGTGATTTCTAAAGCCAAATTAACTTTAACTTGAGCAGTGAAGAGTTGGAAGTTAGTGAGGTAGTGAAAGTACATCAAACCTGTAGGTGTTTCATCCGTGGCCTGAATATAAGTAGACGGTTATTAATCGCTAATAAATGTAATTGTATAACTATCTAAACCGATTAGAATGGTTTTAGAGATAGTTAGACAAAAATAATTAATAACCAATAACTTGTATATAATATGTAGTATACATATTAAATATAATAAAAACTAATAATATAGCCTATCCACATTGTTTTAGTATAGAATTTGAGACTTTGAAGATTTTTGTTAGTCTTCACGCCGCATCTGAATCAACCTAATCATTTAAACATGAGCAGAAAACAGAGCAATGATTGACAGGAGACGTTTTACCGTCCCATCAAAAAGTGACATCAGAAGTCACTTTTTGATAATAAAAAAATGCCAATCACTGCTCGAGCAGTAATCCTTTTTGCAAACATTTCCTCTTCATCTACCAAGACAATGAAAATATCTTGGAGACCAGTACATAAAAACAAAAGCACAAAAACAATAGACAATGGGGGGAAAATAAAAAGAAATCTATTACAAACACCAAAACATAGCATTATGTAAAGTTTATCAACCATAACATCATGAAGTTTTTAAACCAAGTAAACATACGATCTACATACACAAAAGTAGAGAAATGATCATTCTCTATCTGAAGGAACAATCATTAAAACACTAGAAGATTATTATTTAATCAACTTCCTCAATTTTGGGACCAGCACCGCTTCCACTGCCAGTGGTCGGACCATCCTCATCCATGGCTCCACCCATATCACCGCCGGCACCTTGGTACATCTTGGCAATGATCGGGTTACAGATGCTCTCCAGCTCCTTCAGCTTATCCTCAAACTCATCAGCCTCAGCAAGCTGGTTCCCATCAAGCCAATTGATGGCCTGGTCAATAGAATCTTCAATCTTCTTCTTGTCGGCAGCTGGAAGCTTGGCAGAAATTTTTTCATCTTTGATAGTATTCCTCATGTTGTAAGCGTAGTTCTCCAGCGAGTTCTTCGCCTCAACCTTCTTCTTATGCTCCTCATCCTCCGCCTTGTACTTCTCAGCCTCCTGGACCATCTTCTCAATCTCTTCCTTGGAGAGTCTGCCCTTGTCATTGGTGATTGTAATCTTGTTCTTCTGTCCGGTGGTTTTGTCCTCTGCGGATACATTCAAAATACCGTTGGCATCAATGTCGAAGCAAACGTTGATTTGAGGGACACCCCTAGGAGCGGGAGGAATGCCAGAGAGCTCGAACTTGCCCAGCAAGTTGTTATCGCGGGTTCTGCTTCGTTCACCCTCGAACACCTGGATCAGCACACCGGGCTGGTTATCGGAGTAGGTTGAGAAAACCTGCTCCTTCTTTGTGGGAATTGTTGTGTTCCTTGGAATCAAAACAGTCATGACGCCTCCAGCAGTCTCCAAACCAAGCGAAAGTGGAGTGACATCCAGCAACAACAAGTCCTGCACCTTCTCATTACCCTCACCGCTAAGGATTGCAGCCTGAACAGCAGCACCATAGGCGACCGCCTCGTCAGGGTTAATGCTCTTGCAAAGCTCCTTCCCATTGAAGAAGTCCTGCAACAATTGCTGAACCTTCGGGATCCTAGTAGACCCACCGACTAGAACCACGTCATGGACGGTGCTCTTGTCCATTTTAGCATCCCTTAAACACTTCTCCACAGGCTCCATACACTTCCTGAACAAGTCCATGTTAAGCTCCTCAAATCTCGCTCGTGTAATCGTCGAGTAGAAATCAATACCCTCATACAGAGAATCAATTTCAATGGTGGTTTGAGCAGTAGATGAGAGAGTCCTTTTAGCCCTCTCACAAGCAGTCCTCAACCTTCTTAGAGCCCTGGGGTTTCCACTGATATCCTTCTTGTGCTTCCTCTTGAATTCCTGAACGAAATGGTTCACCATCCTGTTATCAAAATCTTCACCTCCCAAGTGCGTATCACCAGCGGTAGCTTTCACTTCAAAGATGCCCTCTTCAATGGTCAGAAGCGAGACATCAAACGTCCCACCACCAAGGTCGAAGATGAGCACATTCTTTTCGCCAGAACTACTTGCCTTCTTGTCAAGCCCATATGCAATAGCAGCTGCAGTTGGCTCATTGATGATACGCATCACATTGAGGCCAGAAATGACACCAGCGTCCTTTGTGGCTTGACGCTGCGAGTCATTGAAGTATGCAGGGACAGTGACAACGGCATTCTTGATAGTTGTACCAAGGTATGCCTCAGCAATCTCCTTCATCTTTATGAGAACCATGGAGGAAATTTCCTCCGCAGAAAATTGCTTCTCTTCTCCCTTGTAATTGACCACGATCATGGGCTTGTCCCCAGGCCCAGGAATCACCTTGAATGGCCACAATTTCATATCGCTCTGCACCGACGGATCACTGAACCTCCTACCAATTAATCGCTTGGCATCTGCATACCCAAATAAACAAATTCATTCAGAACATTATCCAAAATTATCTATGGGTTTAGACACACTAAATCAGAAAACAACAGAAAATCCTTAAGAAGTCTATTAGAACTTGGAGGTAAAAAATAACATTTTGTGACTTGAATGAATCTAAATACATGGAATTTTGACTTAAAAATCTCTGGGTACTATTGTTTCTTCAACATTCATAAGGATAGAGAATGATTACAAATTCCTCTTGATGTTCGAAGAGGTGTAGATTGATTAGAAAACCAAATAGATCACATACGAGATAGGCCTTCCTCAAAACAGAACCACTACGAAACAAAACCGTCAATAACCAAATTTTCTTTCCTTTTACTCGATTAGCTTGATGAACAACTCTTTCATGAAAACATACCCTTTTAAAAATAATTATTCCACGATAACCTAAGAAGTTCTTCAACATTCATAAGGGCAGAGATTGATTACAAATTACTCTTTGATGTTTAAAGAGGTGTAGGTTGATACAAAAAAAGACAAAAAAAAGAAAAGAAAAGAAAAAAAAAAGCAAATAGATCACATGCAGAGGAGGCCTTCCTCAAAACAGAGCCACTATGAAACAACACCGTTTATAACGAATTTTTCTTTCCTTTTACTCGATTAGCTTGATCAACAAATTTTTTCCTTCACTTTTGTCCTCTGGGGGGTAATGATTATGTAAATATTACGAATTAAGCTTCATCGCCTAACTATACTTCAATTCAAAAAAGAAAAAGAAAAAAAAAAGAAAAACAGAGATAGAGAACTCCAACACAATTCTTTCTTTCTCAATCAAACAACTGAAACACTAAATATAAAATCCATAGAAAAGCATGAGATATAACAGAAAAAAGAAGCTTACGAAGCTCTAATCCGAACGCAAAACCACTAAAGAGCAATCATTAGAGAGCTAAGGAACTCACCGAAAACAGTGTTGGTAGGGTTCATGGCGACCTGGTTCTTGGCCGCATCGCCGATAAGACGCTCGGTGTCAGTGAAGGCCACGTAAGACGGCGTCGTCCTGTTTCCCTGGTCATTCGCAATGATCTCCACGCGATCGTGTTGCCACACCCCCACGCACGAGTACGTCGTGCCCAAATCGATCCCGATCGCCGGCCCCTCGCTCTTCGCCATAGCTAATCAACAACGAAAACTCAAACAAAAACACTGAAAAACAACGATAGCTTTGATTTTTGCGACACAGAAAATTTGCTCAATTGATGAGGAGAGACAGGGAGTGGGATGGGTTATAAAGGAAGAGTGGCCTTTCTGGAAGGTTCTGATCGGGGCCTGTGAGCCGTAGGATCAAGACTATTTAACTGCCATAACAGGAAATTTATTTTTTCATTAATTCTTATTTGGGAGGGGATCTCCTGCTTTTCGTAGGTCTTTTAAGTTTTAATTCTCTAGGCGGTTCGAGAGTTTTCTTGTATTGTTTGGAATTTTCTTTTTTTTTATTAATTTTTATTGGAGGGGGTCTCCAGCTTTTCTTCGGTCTTTTATTTAGGCCCTTCCAGAGTTTTCTTATAGGCCACGTGGTATGAATTGCGTCTGTGACGGTTAGCTCTGACTACTGGTTCTGTCGCCGCCGTATTTGGGAAAGCTCCAACGAGTTTCCCTCAAAATATTTGAAATTCTTTTCTTCCGCTCTTATCCCGCGGGTATGACAATAGATTTATTATTATTATTATTATTGTTATTATTTTATTTTATTTTATTTATTTATTTTTAATGATTTTTATTACTCAAAACAAAATACACCAAAATCTAGCATTTAGCTAGATCACCAAATATTAGAGGCGTTAGGTCAGTTTAACTGCTCGTAAACTCAATTTAGTTAAACTTGATTCGGTTTCGATTCGAATAGTAAATGAATCATTCGTGAACACAATAATCTACCCGAATATTAAACGAGACATACTTGTATAAATTTAACTCGACTCGAATAACGTTCGTGAGCTTGTCTTGTATAAGTTCGAATCGACTTATTTGGCTTAAGTCGTTAGCTTGCTCGTGTATAATAATATATAGACATATTCATTGGGACCGGCTGCGGGTCACCCCGGCTTCTTGAATCCACCATTGGGGTGGCTTGAAGGCCACCCCCCACCTCAAGTGGCTCACGAGCCACTCTAGAGAAGGCCGAGGCAGGCACGAGACCACCCTAATGGGTTGGGGGTTGCCCACAACCACCCATTTTCTTCTTCTTCTTCCTTCTTCCTTCTTTTTTATTTTTTATTTTTATTTTATTTACAAACTTTTGTTAAATTTTATTTTTTTAACTTTTTAATTTTATATATATATATAGACACACGCACACTCCAAAGAAGGCTGAGGCAGGCACGAGACCACCCTAATGGGTTGGGGGTTGCCCGCAGCCACCCCAGCAGCAACCACCCCTTTTCTTCTTCTTCTTCTTCTTCCTTCTTTTTATTTTTTATTTTTATTTTATGTACAAACTTTTTTAAAAAAAAAAAAAAATTTATTTTTAACTTTTTAATTATTTTTAAAATTTATATATAGTATTAATAGTGATACGTGTCATCATTTTATTAATGTTAATGTGACACACTAACGGAATCTGCCAAGTGTTTTGATCGAATTTGAGTGTAGGGAATGATTTAGTTTTATAAATGTATATTTTTAATATATTAATATTTTTTAGTAGGAGTGACACATATCATCATTTTATTGGTATTGATGTTGACACTAATAGAATCTGCCAAGTGTTTTGATCGAATTTAAGTGTAGGGAATGATTTAGTTTTATAAATGTATATTTTCAATATATTAATATTTTTTAGTAGGAGTGACACATATCATCATTTTATTGGTATTGACGTTGACACTAATAGAATCTGTCAAATATTTTGACGAAATTTGACTGCAATGACTAAATTGTTATTTTTTGCCAACCTTGAAGACCTTTGAATTATTTTATTTCACAGTGAGCGATTTATAATTTAGGTCAACCACATGGATTGATTTTATATTTTCGTTTTCTTTTATTTACTTTTTTAAAGTTTATTTATTTTTTCAATTTTTAAGAGAATAGGGGTATTGTAGGAATATTTTGACAAAAGTGACAACGTTTAGCGGAGGAGGAGGCAGGTGTATGTGGCTCTGGTGGTTTTGGTTAAGTGGGATTTAGGGTGTTGAATGAGCAAGATGAACAAAAATAATTTGGTGCTTTTACATCTATTGTATTTTGTATTTTTTTTTTACTTGTCAACCTTTAAGTGAACGCTGTACAATATAAACTTTACGGCCCATCTAGATAGAAGGTATTCTCAATATATATATATATATAAAAGATGGCTTGTTAGCTGAAGCAAGTGATTGAAGATTTTATGTTAAAATTTTTTATTGAATCATAATAGTATTGAAATTCTTAAAATACCTTTATTTTTTAAGAAGAAGGAGAAGAAAGAAAGAAAAAAAGAAAAAAAACTAATGGGTCTGGTGACCCACCTTGTGGCCCGTGGTTTGACAGGAATATGGTTATTATGTTTTTTCTATCTAAAGCACAAATGGTAATGAAAGTAATTTTATTTTTTTACTATTGTTTTCTAAGACATTTCCTCGAACAAAATATATAAATTAAATTAAAATGAAAAAACCAGTGCTATGGGCTAGTTATAATTAGGACATAAATTTTCTACAAATTAAATTCCTCCAACCCAATGTGATTATTTTCTATCAACAATTGTGAGATTCAATTTTTTTGTTCACATAAAAAATCAGCCGCAACAGTGAGACTCTATTGTGGTCATAGTAGTAATTCTATCGTGTTTCTTTGATTCAATAAATAAATAAATAAATTACAAGAGGCTTTGATACCAAATTGATGCAGGACGGGAAGGTTTTCCAACAAATAGATAAAGAACAATAGAAAATAAATATAATTTTTATGTTAATTTAGAGTCTCACTAAAATAACAACAAGAGCAGATTGAACAGAGTTTCACCATCGAAAAGAGGATGAGTCACACCTCAAAAGAAACAAACTTTGTTTATTCATCATTCATAATCTGTCTCTAATACAAAAGAACATTTAAATAAACTTACTAACAAAACTCTAACCCGAATTTGACTAATTTTGGCCAAGCCCATTATTGAACTATGAAATAATATAAGTCTCTAACTCATCTAAAGGAGACCAGAAAGAAAATGTCAGCAGCCCCAACTGAACCATTATAGGCAAAGCAGAGAAAAAATCTGCAACAGCCACAAAAACTCAAACCAGCAACTCTTCCTTAATACCCCAATTTCTGCAAAGAGAAACATTCTCCTTGGTCATTTTGAAGCTGTCCTTCCCATCAAATGAGTGCGAACATCCCATAAGATAGGCTGTAAAACTTGCTCCGAGGTTTTAGGATGATTACCAAATGTTGTAAGCATTGCGGATCCTTTATATATAAACCAAAACCATATTACAGCAACATTCTTCATAAGTTAGAAACAAATTTACAGATGGAGAATTTTATAGGCCCGTGGGATGCTAAAAAAATCTATAAACTCTTATCACTATCAGCTCCTTGGTACATCGATCTTCGCCGTGAAAGGGTAACAAATACCCTCCAGCTCCTTCGTCCTATTCTCAAACTCGTGTGCCTCCACAAGCTGGTTCCTTTCAAGCCAGTGGATGGTCTGCTCAACTTCATCTTCAGCCTTTGCCAAATCATTCTTCACTTCTCTGATTCTGTAACTCATGTAGTAAGCACAATTTTCCAATACTTTCTTTGCCTCCACCTTCTTCTGATGCTCCCTATCCTCGGGGATGGTCTCAGCCGTCTTCACCTTCTTCTCGATCTCCTTCTTCTTGTGCTCCACATCCTGAGCCATGTGCTTCTCAGCCTCGTGCGCCTCGTTCTTAATCTCCTTCTCAGGCTCCTTATCCTCTTGCGTGGCTCCACCCTTCTCAATCTTGGCAATGACCGGGTTGCATATGCTCTCCAGCTCTCTCATCATGAATTCAAATTCATCTGCCTCAGCAAGTTGGTTCCATTCGACCCAATTGATAGCCTGCTCAATTGCATCTTCAATCTTCTTCCTGTTAGCAGATGGGACCTTGGCTGAAAACAACTCATCTTTAAACGTGTTCCTCATGTTGTAAGCGTACTTCTCCAGTGCATTCTTTGTCTCGATCTTCATGTTATGCTTTTCATCGTCAGCCTCGTATCCCTTAGCCTCTTGCACTAGCTTCTCGATCTCTTCCTTGGAGAGCCTGCCCCTATTGGTGAATGTAATTTCAATCTTCTTTCCAGAGGCAGAGACATCCAAAATACCGTTGGCATCAATGCAAAAGCACACATGGATTTGAGGAACTCCCTTAGGAGCAGGAGGAATGCTAGATAACTCGAACTTGCCCAGCGAGTTGTTGTCACGGACTTTTGTTCGTTCCCCCTCGTACAACTGGATCAGCACACCAGGCTCGTTGTCAGAGTAGGTTGAGAAAACATGCTCCTTCTTAGCGGGAATGGGGGTGTTCCTTGGAATCAAAACAGACATGACACCTCCAGCAGCCTCCCAACCAAGCGAAAGAGGAGTGGCATCCAGCAACAAGAAGCCCTGCACCTTCTCATTACCCTCACCGCTAAGGATTGCAGCCTGAACAGCAGCGCCATAGGCAACCGCCTCGTCAGGGTTAATGCTCTTGCAAAGCTCCTTCCCATTGAAGAAGTCCTGCAACAATTGCTGAACCTTGGGGATCCTAGTAGACCCACCGACTAGAACCACGTCATGGACGCTGCTCTTGTCCATCTTAGCATCCCTCAAACACTGCTCCACAGGCTCCATACACTTCCTGAATAAGTTCATATTAAGCTCCTCAAATCTCGCTTGGGTAATCTTCGAGTAGAAATCAATACCCTCATACAGAGAATCAATTTCAATGGTGGTTTGAGCAGTAGATGAGAGAGTCCTTTTAGCCCTCTCACAAGCAGTCCTCAACCTTCTCAGAGCCCTGGGGTTTCCACTGATATCCTTCTTGTGCTTCCTCTTGAATTCCTGAACGAAATGGTTCACCATCCTGTTATCAAAATCTTCACCTCCCAAGTGGGTATCACCAGCGGTAGCTTTCACTTCAAAGATGCCCTCATCAATAGTGATAAGCGAGACATCAAACGTGCCACCACCAAGATCAAAGATGAGCACATTCTTCTTACCAGTACTACCATACTCCTTGTCAAGCCCATATGCTAAAGCAGCAGCACTTGGCTCTTTGATTATACGCGCATTTAGGCCCGCAATGACGCCAGCATCCGTTGTGGCTTGACGTTGTGAGTGATTGAAACGAGCAGGAACAGAGATAACAGCATTCTTGATCTTTGAACCACAATAAGCCTCTGCAATCTCCTTCATCTTTATGAGAATCATTGAAGAGATTTCTTCAGCCAGAAACTGCTTTTCCTCGTACTTGTAGGTAACAACAATAATGGGCCTCCCATTATCAGGGTCATTAATCACCTTGAATGGCCACAATTTCTTGTCATTTTGCACTGAGGCATCACTGAATTGCCTTCCAATCAAACGTTTAGAGTCTTCATACCACCGACATGAACATCAACGTGTAAACAAGTCATTACATTAAACATTCTTAGCTTCTCAATAAGTACATTTTGTCACCTTAATTTGTTTTGAACCCATTAGAATTTAGAAAGCAAAAAAAATAAAAAATAATAATGCTCTGTTCTTCCTCTGCAATAATTAATGTAATTGACCAAGCAAGCTAACAGAACCTATATATACATAAAAGAAAAAACCAAACTTCTGAATGTAAAACTCTAGAACGAAAAATTGTGAAAACCAGGGACGCACCATAAATAGTGTCGGTAGGGTTCATGGCTGCCTGGTCCATGGCCTCATGACCGATCAAACGGTGAGTCTCATTGAAAGCTACAAAAGACGGTGTTTTTCGGTTCCCATGATCATTGGGTATGATCTCCACCCGATTATGTTTCCAAACTGCCACACAGGAGTAGCTTGTTCCCAAATCGATCCCAATCGCCGGACCCTGGCCTTTCCCAGCCATAGCTTACAAGAATTGACAGGGAAAAAGACAATGAAAAACAACGAAGAAATCACTTGGTTTTTAAAGACAAAGATCACAGGGAGTCAGGGACTCCGCAGTATGGTTTGGTGACCCGAAGAGCGTGCTGAGAAGTGGAGAGGGCTAACTTAGAACATAGTAATCGAGGACTTCGATTTGTACTATGGTCCCGTCGACTGTGGACATCCGAGGCTCCGAGCTGGTAGACATAGCTTTCTTCATGCTTGTTTGTCTGATTACATGAGTGGCATTGGTTGCTTGTGGAAAGCCAAAGCTACCGATTGCTTTTCTACTTTTTTCCGTACTATTGTCAATCGGTGCCTTTCATTCTTTTCGTAATCGATCTATATATTCTCAATCGACGTCAGAAATTAAGCTTAAAGCATTTCTAGTTCTACCAGAGAAAGATGGACAGAGCTTATTATATTTCCATACTAGTATAATCTAAGGCGTCGATTATTATATTTCCATTAATGTTATCCATAATCACTTATGTTAGAACTTTTTTCTTTCTTTCTTTCTTTTTCGCCAAATACTTTACCAATATGGACATTTAAAAGAGAAAAAAAAATATAAAGTAATGGAGCATGGTGGGGTGTCGGCAGGGGATAACTCTTGTGACCACAACCCGATTAATAACTCCCCTCCCTTCCCATTATGGGAGAAATATTTTTGTTGAGTAAAAGTAAAGAGCGATTGATGTGATATAAAGTAGAAAGAATTTATATGAAAAAGTGAAAAGATTTTGTATTGTAGTGAGATTTTTTATTTAAATAATAATAAAAAATTGTTGATGTGATATAAAATGTAAAAAATATTAAGAATGTTTTGAAGTTGATATTTTTTTTAGAGAGATGAAAATAAGGAGAATGGGAGGAGAAGGGTTATTAAACGGGGCCCACCTCTCCTTGTATCACCAAAGGTCAAATCGTCACGACCTGTGCCATATGCACATTACATTATAGCACCTCATAACATAAGTATATCATATCAGAAATTATTACAGCGCATTTGAAACATCTATAAAATAATAGTTACATACTACATAGAGCTGACATGAATATGATTGATCTATATTTTTAAAACTTTTAGGAATAACTTCACAAAAGAGTATCGAATTATACGCCGTTTTGAGATAAGGATATTGAACTAGCAAACGTCTCAAACTGGGGTATCCACATTCCCAAACGTCTCACTTAAGGGTGCTCCGTTAGGATTTGTTGTTAAATCCTGCCAACATTCCCAAAACACCCCTGTATTTTTACAAATTCCGTTAAATTTTGACCAACACCTAAATCCTAGCATTTTTTTTTTCCTAAAAAATATAAGTATTTTTGGTACTCCATTAGGATTTAACAGCAAATCCTAACAGAATACCCTTAAATAAGACATTTGAAAACATGGATACCTCAATTTGAGAAGTTTGCTAGTTCAATACATTTATCTTAAAACGGCGTATAATTCGATACATTTTTGTAAAGTTATCCCAAACTTTTACATTGTGACAATACATAACAAAAGAATGGCTATACAAAAGTGTCACAGCGCGCGCCAATACAAGCCATTCATACATCATGCGTGTTATATATATACAACAAAAATGATATACAAAAGAGGCACACTAATACATGCTAGCTAGTCTAACCCAAAAGCATGCCGCATCCCCCGACCTCAATTGTAGTAATCCAAGTATGAGGTTACATGATTTTTGTCCACATGCTTGTCACCTGTATCAACAACATCATCTATTTAAAATTTTGAGTTAGTTGTTGCGTGTACCTCCAAAAATCTTTTAAAAGTGTACATTTTAGGTGATCATTTTCATCTTTTCGCCTCTACAACCTGCCTCCATCGTCGTTCTTTTCTTCGTCGCCGCTGGTTGTCTTTCACTAGCTCCTTCAGATTATCATCTTCACGATTTTATGTTTTTTTTTTTAAAAAAAAAAAAAAATTGTCAGAATCTGTCGTTTCCGAGCAGCTGTAGACCAGCTTCCTTTTGTTGAATACTTTGCATGTTAAGATTTACCGGTATCTGGTGTTTTAGATCTTGTTCTTCCTTTGCTCGAGTCAGTCACTACAAAAAACTTTGTTTTTAGCCACTTGCAGTTAGCCATGTGTATGGGGTCATACACATGGCTAACTGTTAGCCACGTGCATTTAGCTACGTGGGTTACATGCAGTGAATGCGGGTGTAACTAAATGCAATTTTAGCCACGTGTCCCTTTATATATACGGCTATTTAGCCATGTAGCGTTTAGCCACGTGCCACCTCAAGTGGCTAACTGCAATTTCATTTTTATGAAAAAAAAAATAGGCAATTCTAGCCACGTGTAATGAAAGACACGTGACTAAAAATTTTGTTCTTTTTTTTAAAAAAGAAAAGAAAAGAAAAGAAAAAACAGAACATAAATTCTGTTCTGTTTTTTCTTTTTACTTCTCCCAATCTGGCGTACATCCGGCCAGGCCGATCTTTTTCTTCGCCCAATCCAGCGTACATCCGGCCAGGCCGGTCTTTTTTCTTCTCCCAATCCGGTGTAAATCCAGGCCGGGACCGGCAATCACCCAATCGCCGGATTCGAACCCATCAAACCAAAAATACAAAAACCCAAAATGGGAAAAAAATTCAATACACCAAAACAACAACAATCTAGTCGCCAGAAATAAAACCAGAAAAAAAAAAAAAAAAAAAAAAAAAAAAACCAATTTGCCAGCCATTACACCCAGTCGCCTACTCAACCACTTGCCGGAAATCATCTAACCAAAACAAGAAAAACCCAAAATCAAATTCTAAATCCGGCCGGCGAGCGTGAGTCGGCCGTATCTCCTCCATCTCTGAGAATCGGTCGATCTGGATCTCTACCTCTTCGGCCGTGATCCTCCGGACTCCAGCTCCGTCGTCGACCACGGATCTATCTCCGATCGGTCTCCCTCTTCCATCTCCCTCTTTGTAAAGAAAAGAAAAAGAAAAAAAAAAAAAAAAAGGAGAAGAAGGAACGGCGAGCGTGGGAAAAAGGGAAAGAAGGAAAAGAAAAACTGAACAGAAATCAAACCAAAAACCGGCCGGCGAGCGTGAGTCGGCTAGATCTCCTCCATCTCTGGCCGTGACCCTCCGGACTCCAGCTCCGTCGTCATTCGCCGGATCTATCTCAGAATCTCTCTCTCCAGCTCTCTCGATCTCCCTCTTCCAGCTATTTCCCTCTATGTGACTGTGTGAAGAAAGGGGAAGAAAAAAGGGAAAGAAGGAAAAAAAATAAGGCGTGGGGAAATGAAAGAGAGAGAGAGAGAGAGAGAGAGAGAGAGAGAGAGGCGGAAATGAAAAGATAAAGGGCTGGGAAATGGAAAAAAAAAGAGGGGGAAATTAGAAACAATTGGCCACGTTTATTTATGCATGCGGCCAATTGGACGCGTGTAAAAAATACACACGGCTAATTGGATTCGTGTATTAAATACATGCGGCCAATTAGACGCGTGTACAAAATACACACTGCCAATTGGACGCGTGTAAAAAAAACGGGTGGCCACTTGTTTTTTATATGCAATATGCCACGTTGTCACCAAGACACGTGGCTAGTTGGCCGCGTAGCTACAGTAACCGCTACTGTAGACACACGGCTAATTGCATCATTTTTTGTAATGAGTTGTTCCCCATCTCCGATTGGGAATGGATTATCTGATGGGTCGTGCCCGAGCTCACAGTGCAACTCCTTTCGAGGGTCCTAGTAACCTACTGAAAGAGTCTGCATGCGGAGCACGTTGTTTTTCACGAAGCTTCATGGCACTGTGTGATGAAGAAGAGCGACATGATTCTGGCATTTCTCTGCATTTCAAGCAGGATGTTATTATTAAAAATGGTGATTGGTTCTAGGGTCATGCCCGATCAGACGCTCTAGTAGAGGTGCAAAGTAAGCTACATACAGTTGAGATAGGCGATTCTGATGAGCCTGTGTGGAATTCTCGAAGTGGCCATTACAAGTGTTCGGATACCTGGGACAAGCTGCGAGAGGTACATCCGATAGTCAGGTGGTGGAAGATTGTTTGGTCTCCCACTTCTATCCTCCGTCATTCCTTTCTTCTTTGGCTAGTTTTCCAGGATGTTTTGGTCACAAAACAACGAATGAGTGGTTGGGGCTATACATGACAGATTTTGTGTGTATTCTGTTATGGAGCCCAAGAGATCCGTGATCACCTTTCCTTTAGGTGCAGTTTCAGTCATCGGATTTGGACTGCAATCATGGCTGATTGTTCTTTTCTCAATGTGCATTTGGATTGGGAAAGTATAGAAGATTGGTGTTCGAAGGCGTTGTAAGGGAAAAGCCAGCTTGGGCTGGTTGTGCCTTGGAGCTACTGTGTACCATTTATGGAAGTAGAGAAATGATCTTTTGCACAATAATACTCCATGCACTGAGGAAGCACTCCTTGCTCGTATTAGGTGGGAAGCTCGGGCTAGGATCGTGGCTAAAGGGCATTTCAAGTGATGTGTGTTTTAAATAGTACTCGCAAGCGCACGAATCGTTTGCAATATAGTGTGTGCAAGTGCGAGGTCGAATCCACAGGGAAATGGTCAAATATTGGTGTCTTGCTTAATCAACCTCATTTTAACCTAGTTCCAAAGGTTTGAGAAATGATTGAAGAACAAAAGACTAATGGAAAGAGATATAATGAAATATGTAAATTAAAAGGAACTAAGGTTAAGGAATCCACCAAACCAAATCCTACAACTCACACTCTTGGTTTCCGCTTGAACACCCAAAGAACATTAAGCTTAGGGTGTTATTCAAGTTTCTAAACCATAAACCCAAGAACCATTAAATGAATCCAACTCATTGACAAATCACAATGAGTACCGATTGAAATCAAAACATCCAATGTATCATTCAATCACAATGGATATCATCATTCAAACCGATAAAACAATGTATTAGTCGGTTGAAACACATAAAATGTCCTCTATCCACCACTAACCACATTCATTGCAAAAGATAAAGCTTTAAATGAATGAAACTTGAACAACTAACATGATATATCATTAAATGTGCAAGTGGTACAGCAAGATTGTGAGTGTCATCAATGGAAAGGTTTCATCCTCAACCCTAGTTGAGGTTACTAGCCTTCCATGACTAAGAACACCACAAGAAAAGGATGAACAACCATGGAAATGAAAGAAAAGCTTTACAAAGAGAAAGTATATGAAAATAAACTACTGAATTACACTACAAGAAGCACGAAATTAAACCTAACTACAGAATTTCTGCTCTATTCTCTCCTCTCCTACTCTCTCTACTACCCTCTCAACAAGGGGATGGCTATGGCTTTTATAGAAGAAAGCCATGGCAAGAAATGACTTCTCTACCCTCCTCTAGGGTTCCTCTGCAGCTAGAGACAACCCCAAACACGAAACCAGCATGTTCTGCAGCGGAAATCAGAGGGAGGACTGCTTTTTGGCTTCTGATTGGGCGTTCTGGCGCGCTCTGCAAAAGCAGTTTCTGGGAAATTTCGATCGATCGACTTTTATTTCGATCGATCTACTTCGGGCAAATATTCGATCGATCGACTTTTAAGTTCGATCGATCGACTTGTCAGGGTCTCCGAATTTCCAGTTATCTTCTTATGAAATTTGTCATTCCTCTCTTATTTTCCTACAGAAACAGAAAACACAAAAACTAACCAAAACATTAGAAAATAACAAGGCTAAAGGTCTAACTAGTGCAAATCAATGGGTCCAAATACACAATATTTGGCACTCATCATCAAGCACCTCCAAAATTTTATGGGTCTTGTTTCTAGATGGAACCTGCAGAATCTTATCTAGTTGATCTGCTTGGTATGGAGGGTTACTAAGTTTCTGATGTTGGTTTGCTGGGGTTTTTCTAAGTTTTTTGTGCTGCTCTGTTGTATAGAAGGGAGCTTGGTTTTGTTTTGGTTTGGGTATTAGGGTACTGCTCCCTGCGAAGATGCATTTGTTTTGTTTGAGTTGGCTTGTTTGGCCTTTGGGAGTGTGTTCCTATGGGACAGAGTTCCAGTCTTTTCTGGAGTGTATTCTGGTTTGATGATCAATAAATGCTTTATTCATAAAAAAAAAAAGAAAAAAAAAAGAAGAAAAAGAAGAAGAAGAAGAAGAAGAAGAAGAAGAAGAAGAGCGACATGGTTAGGTTGCGAGAGAGATACTACATACCTGATTCTGTAGTTCTTTACCCTCCCAATCCTTAGGAGGGTGCTCTGGTAGATGACAAACTCGATGAGTTTGTCTTTTTGAAGAAATTCTCAAAGCTAGCCTTTGGCTTCCGTTCATGATCGAGGCTGGTTAAGGAGGTGCTTTCTACCCTCCATTTAGCTTGAGCCCAACTCATGCCCAATGGCTAGAGGGTTTTAGTTTCTTGCTGAACTTTCGAATGAGGACTTGAGTACTTTAGCCGGATAACTGCTGCTCCCCTAGCAGCTAGGCATAAGTCCCATTTTCCCCTACGTCCTCGTCCTCAAATCGTTCAGACCCCGGCCGTAACTAGCCTTCGAGGTGTCAGCTGGGGCAGAGCGTCGGACGACAAGTGAGTCTAGCTGCGAGCCACTTGTTGGGGGTTGCATTTTCTCACGAGCTCCCTCATCTTGAACTCCAATTCATCTGCATGATATGCCACAATCGGTTGTGATTGTTGTTATTCTCTCCTAATTGCAATTGTAGCTGGTTTAGGACGTTATAATTTTTCAATAATCACAATCACAACCGCTAGGCTAATTAGAGGTTAACTGCAATCGGCAGTTACGCAGTTATTGAAGATTAATTATTAACCAGTAACTACTTTTTATAAAAATTCAATTTTTTTTAACAATAAATTGTTTCACTATTTCAATTTTTTTTTTGAAAAATAATAATAATAACAATATATTAAAATAAATGACAAAAGAGCTTTTTTATGATTAAGATTCAGATGAAAATAGGCATTTTGGTAGGGTTATATTGCTAGGTTGGATGTGGATATGATGGTGAAGATTCACTTTGAATTTGTGTTGAATTAAGTTCCAAATTCCAATTGGATAAGCTTTCAGAAAGCAAAAAAAAAAACTGCCACTGAGAAAAAAAAATCCCTCCTCCTATGGTATTTTAGGTACTTGCTTTTAGATTCAGGTATGGATTTTTTTTTTTAGGGTGACGTCGTCATCTTAGAGGAGAAGGTAGTTTTTTTCTCGTCCTGTTCTAGGATTGAGAAATAGATTTTTATCTTTGTTGTGGTTTTTCTCGTCTTTGAGATTGAGAAGTAGATTTCTGTCTTTGTTGTGGTTTTTCTCGTCCTGTTCAGGGATTAAGAAGTAGATTTATGTCTTTGTTGTGTTTTTTCTCCTTTGGGGTTTATTTTTATGTTTGCAGTTCATATTGTGGGTAAGATTGCAATAAAGTCCACCCTAATTCGGGAATGGAAACCAATCTGGGATGAATGCTTTCACGTTCCTCAGTGAAATCGGTTTTGTTCTAGTGTGGTGTAATCCCAGGGTTTGTCCAGAGAGTATTCCTATTATGGCATCATGGAGTGACTACAGCCAGCTGGTCAAGCCCGTGACGCAGACAGAAGAGGTAGCAGCAATTATGTGGCAAAGGAAACTACTCTAACTTCTTCGAAAAGATCGGACGCAATTGCAGAAGACGTGATCATACATGAACAGTTTCTTCTCTAGTTTTTGGGGACAAAATGGTTATTGTAAACTTCCAGAATAAATAATGTTATGGAGAAATTTAAGTGTATGGCTAGTTTTGTTTTCCTGCGTGTTTTCAGGAAACTGTATCCAAAGAGTTTAGGACTCTGTTTCTGTAGAGCATTTTTGCTCTATTGGTTATGATTGAAATTAGATTTATTATTTCAAAAAAAAAAAATATTCCAATTGGATAAGCATATACTATTGGACATAAATGTATATCTTAGCTGTCTCGGAGATTGTTTCTGAACCTTTTTGTTGTGTATATTTCTAATTATTCGAAATTTTGTGAATCAGATTAATTGCTCCTTGTAGGTTCGTAAGTACTCATCTCTAAAGAAAGAAAAATGTAGGTTAGTAATTGATTTATACAAAAACAATAAAGTTGTAATTGGATAATTAAATTAATCATTTTCTATTATGTAATATATATTAGAGTATTCTCAATGGCTCAACTATTTTTACCTTTAGGCTAAAATGACTAACCAATTCACTAAAAAGTCCCTTCATCCGATTATGCAAATCAAATGCAAAAGAGTAATGATTGAATACCACCCAAAGATACAACTTTTCACCACTTTGTCTATGTGGCAAGGTGGTCTCGCACTACTTTTTGAGTTTTTTAATTTTTTAAAAATAAATTAAGGTGGTGAAAAGTTGTATCTTTGAGTGATATTCAATCATTAATCAATGCAAAATGCATTTATGATACATGTAGAGTTGCACTATTCAAACATGCATCTATTTTTTTTATTTGTATTTCAAAGTATGTCTATATGACAAAATCTATGTGTTATTTTAAGGTCACACTCATGCGAATTACCTTAGATGAGAACAAAAATTTTGCTGACTTTATAGCAAATAATTATCCAAAAAAAAAAGACCAGCAATGTTTAAAAAAATGACTTATCGTTGAAAAAATATCTTAGAATTTAAATAAAGAAAGATAAAGAAAGAATAAAAAAGTAATATATAAATGATATAGTGAAATAATAGATAATCCGATGTATAGTACGTTTAGAAACCCATTAGTTAAAATAAATAAAGTAAGTTTTGATTAGCCATTTTGCATATAAAAATACATAAGCTCTTACAAACCAATTAGCGGTTATTAACCGCTTTTCTCAATTTCTATTATAGGTAACTGCACCCGCGTTCCTCCACCGAACCCCACAGCGAAAGATAACCTGTTTTCCTCCTCGCCTACCAGAGCTCTGCGTTCCTCTCTCTCCTCCGTAGTGCCACCTCTCTCACACACCTTCATCAAATTCAAGCCCAAATTCTCGTACATGGCCTCCCTCTCCAAAATTAGCTGCTCACCAAGCTTGTCGACCTTTAATTTCATTGGCTATGCTCACTTTGTGTTCGACGAAATCCTTTCCCCGACCGATTTCCCTTGGAACACCTCGATTAGAAGCTAACACACTCCAAGGTTCTCCTCAAGAGTCCTTGTTTCTCTACCTCAAACTGCGAGAAGGCATCATACCCATTTGTTCTTAAGGCCTGCTCGACCCTTATGTACGTCGATCACTCCTGGTGAACAAATTAATAATGAAATTGGAAAATAAATAAATAACGGAATAACGTGGTTCGGTGTATGATCTATGTTCACGGGATAAAGCTCTAAATGGTACATTTTACTCTTATTTACTGAAAATAATAATAACAGACAACAAAAGTAACAATCGGCACTTCAAGGGGCCAAATTCTTCTTTAGTACACATCTATAATTTCACGAATTTTGATTCAAATACTTCGATATCTTTTCATTGATTCACAAGGATTAAATACGATAAACTAATAACTAAACATAACTCACCCACTTGCCCATCTACAGGCTATGTGATACTAACTCCCCACATAAGTGACCCACGACCTTATAAACTACACATAAGAGCACTCTCAATAGCTTGTGTATATCTCAATTTAAAATAGCTAACTAAAACTCACTTTATCTAGTTTAGCTAATGCTTTTTTTTTTCTTTTCTTTTTTCTTTTTTTTAAAAAAGGGTCATATTTGATCATATTTGTCAACAGTTGTTTTGTTAAAACTGTCATTTTTCTAGCTAACACAAAATTTTTGACGATCATTTTTTTTCGAAAGACCATTTTTCTAACAATCATATTTTTTAACAGTCATTTTGTTAAATCTGTTATTTTCCTAACGCAATAATTTTTAAACAATAATTTTTCAAACGGTTATTAAGGGTTGAACCTATCATAATATCACATTAAATGGGACTTCTTTGTAACCGAAGCTAGTCAACCTAAATCAATCAATTGCACTTACAAAAAAAAAAAACCAATCAACTATTGCTGCATGTAGAACGTAGAGGGAAAATGAAGAAAAAAAGCGCAGAAAGTGGAGATAAGCAATAATAATAATAATAATAATAATAAAAGAAAAGAAAGAGAGATATGTGAACAGTGCAACGCTACATGTAGAGTTGCACTGTTCACGGATCTAAAAAACATGTATTCTAACTTTTGTTTACATAATTCAATGAAGTGTGTTTTTAACCTAAAGTTGTAGATAGCTAATCCATTAAGAATGCTCTAACTGACTTACCATTACCCCATAAAAAACACACACGTACAAAGCATAAATAACTAGAGTAGATCGTGGCCTCCTTTGGGCCAAGTGACGGAAGGAAAGGGGGGCCGGTAAGGGCCATGCCACCCCCCCCCCCCCCTCCCCTCAATTATTAAGAAGAAGAAAAAATTAAGGTAAAAAAAAAAAAAAACAATTTTTAGGTTTTTTGTTTATTAGCCCCCAACAAAAAAAAATTTGGCTCCTTCCCTTTTATCATCTTTTCAACTAGTTTCATTTCATTTGGAACAAGAGCTTTATTGTCAAAACTTTTTCTTTTAATATTTCACGGGTAACAACGGACATGTCTAAGAAGGGTAACAATGAAATGAGTTTTACAAAGTTGCATATGTTTTGTTCAAAGTAAATGAAAGAGTTTAGTAAAGCAGTGGCAAAGCTCAATTTCCTAAAGATGTGTGGTAAATATAACGTAAAATGGGGATTCATTTCAATATAGCTAGATAACATTAGAAAAGTCTAGAAGATATGAGTTTCATTTGTTTTGTATTGTGTTGCGTTTAATAGAATGTGTATTGTGTAGAATATATTGTGTTTTGTATTACAGTAAGTAGACTACTGTATTAGTTAGAGTGAGCTGTTCTAACAAAAGAAGCAAGCGAATGTTAGCTTAAAGATGTATGTCATCCAATTAAAGCCTTATGAGCACTGAGAAACATACAATTCATCCAACTGAATTTTCTCAATTTTCAGTACAGAAACTAAGACTTTTTTTTTTTTATCAAAAAACTTTCTTTTCAATTTTGCTTATTAATTTTTTTTAATTTAAAGAGAATAATAAAAATATAAAAATTGGGTTATTTTTAATTTACTTAAAATTTGGCTTTATATATAGTTATAAATATATATATACTTTAACCCTTTCTTAAAAAAAAAAAAAAAAAAAAAGAAGAAAAAAAGAAAGAAAAAAGAAAGAAAGATTATTTAAAAAAAAAAAAAAGAAAGAAAAAAGAAAGAAAGATTATTTGGCCCCTTCAATTAAAATGTCTGGCTCCGTCCTGTATGGACCCATAACAGAGGTTGAAAGGGCAAGGGATTTGTTTGAAAAACATCTGCTAAAAAGGAATGTGTTTTTGTTGGACTGCGATGATAAATGGGGTATGGGGAAAGAACGGAATTTGGTGGAGATGTTGGGCTTTTTTCGTGACATGCTTGTCTCGGCTGATGAGGTTGAAGTGTTGAACCCAACTCGGCAACAATGGTCTGCCTTCTCACTGAATGTTCAAGTCTTGCTAATTTTGAAGTTGGAAGATAGACTTGATTCTACGTACATGGCCATTCCTCTGAACATTTTCTTTTCTAGCTACTGCTCTTATACACATGTACTCAAAATGTGGAGATGTGGAGAATGTAAAAATAAAGACAAGGAGATGGAAGCTTGTAAAGGGAACACGAGCTTGTTGAGACGGACAGCGACCAGACTGGGGCAAAAAGAAGATGTGATGAGAGTGGCTTAAGACCAGATTGTCACATGGTGCAATCTTCTGCAACACTTGGTGACTTTTGAAGTGTGCAAGTATACTGTTGAAGAAGGCTTTTGAAGTCTTCCACTTGCAACAGAGAGGAAGAGGGTGACTTGGCTGCGGGACATGTTGGGCTGCTGGGCGTGGCTTCTTCTCTACAAAGAGAAAGAGAGTGGTTGGACTGCTGGACGTGCAGGGTCTCAGGGGCTGTGGCTAAGGTGTTTGACAGAAAGACGCAGAGAAGCTACAGGAAGAAAAAGAAGACGACGTTGGTCGATTTTGAAGGCTCAATACCATGTAAAAATAAAGGCAAGGAGATGGAAGCTTGTAAAGGAAGAAGAAGAGAACACGAAGGTCAACTAAAGGACTACATTTTGTCTAGTTTTCATTACATATTTTGGTTACAAGATAGAACAATATATAGACTAATAAAGGGGAGCACATCCCATAAAACGTTGGTGAGCACTCCGGATGACATGGGGCTTGATTATGCAGCAAGAATCAAGGAGGTAGGCTGCTGCAGGCTGCTGTGAGAGAGCAAGTCAGCATGAATTGTGGAGGGTTTTGCTGGATTCTGCGGCTGATTTTCATGCTTGATTTGAGGGTCCTTTTGCAGATCATGTTTCATCTTAATTAATAGAGAAGGCTCGTTTTTGTTTGGCAGTGGCATTTGGCGGAGGAAGGGAGAGGTGGCTCCGCCGAGGAGAGGGGGCGAACAGTGGACTTCGAATCTCTTGAACGAGGTAACGGGTATTTTGTTCATCACTTCCTCTGTTGAATGGAATAGCGTGGGGTATGCTGTTTTCATTTTAAACTTTTTCGGTGTTCTATGCTAACATGCCTTAATATTATTATTATTGTACAGCACTAAAATTCAAATTTGTGCTAGATTCATGTACAAATTATTTTCATTATATAATTAAGCCCGCTGAAGTGGGCTCTCACTTGCTTCTGTTACCCACAACACGAAATGAAAGTTAAAATGCCCAACTCAAGAACACCTAAAATGCAACGAGTTATGATTTATGTTTGCAATACAATAATAGACTCAGCCTTCAACCCTCTACCCAGTAATACCCACAAACAAAAGTCATATTATAATGCCCAGAAAAATAAAAATAAAAAGATCACAATGACATTCTTCATAAGTTAGAAACAAATTTACAGATGGAGACTTTAATAGGCCCGTGAGATGCCTAATCTATCAACTCTTATCACTCCTTGCTCCTTGGTACATCTTGGCAATGAAAGGGTAACAAATGCCCTCCAGCTCCTTCATCCTATTGTCAAACTCATGTGCCTCCACATGCTGGTTCCTTTCAAGCCAGTGGATGGTCTGCTCAATTTCATCTTCAGTCTTTGCCAAAGCATTCTTCACATCTCGGATTCTGTACTTCATGTAGTAAGCACAATTTTCCAATGCATTCTTTGCCTCAGCGTTCTTCTGATGCTCCCTGTCCTCAGGGATGGTCTCAGCCTTCTTCTTATGCTCCTCATCCTGAGCCATGTACTTCTCAGCCTCCTGTGCCTGGTTCTTAATCTCCCTCTCAGGTTCCTTATCGTCTTGCGTGGCCATGGCCTTCTTATCCTTCTTCACCTTCTTCCTGATCTTCTCCTTCTCGTGCTCCTCATCCTGAACCATGTACTTCTCAGCCTCCTGCACCTCGTTCTTAATCTCCTTCTCAGGCTCCTTATCCTTCTTCTCCTTCTTAATCACCTTCTCAGCCTTCTTCTCCTCCTCAATTTTCTCCTTCTTATGCTCCTCATCCTGACCCACGTACTGCTCTGCCTCCTGTGCCCGGTTCTTAATCTCCCTCTCAGGCTCCTTGTCCTCTTGCACAGCTCCACCCATGTCATCACCATCAGAACCTTGCTCAATCTTGGAAATGACTGGGTTGCATATGTTCTCCAGCTCGCTCATCTTGAACTGAAATTCATCTGCCTCAGCAAGTTGGTTCCGTTCAACCCAATCGATAGCCTGCTCAATTGCATTGTCAATCTTCTCCCTGTTAGCAGATGGGACCTTGGCTGCAAACTTTTCATCTTTAAATGTATTCCTCATGTTGTAGGCATAGTTCTCCAGTGCATTCTTTGTATCGACCTTCATGTTATGCTCCTCATCCTCAGCCTTGTACTTCTTAGCCTTCCGCACTAACTTCTTGATTTCTTCCTTGGAGAGCCTGCCCGTATTGGTGATTGTAATTTCATTCTTCTTTCCTGTGGCTTGGTCCTTGGCAGAGGCGCTCAAGATACCATCAGCATCAATGTCAAAACAAACAGTGATTTGTGGAACTCCACTAGGAGCAGGACGAATACCCGAGAGCTCAAATTTGCCCAGCAAGTTGTTGTCTCGGGTTCCGATACTTTCACCCTCATACACATTTATGGACACACTATCCTGGTTTTCAGTTTTGGCTGAGAAGTTCTCCTCCTTCTTGGCGGGAATGGTGGTGTTTTTCGGAATCAGCACACTCATGACATCACCAGAAGTCTCCAGACCAAGGGATAGAGGAGTGACATCCAGGCACAAGATGTCCTTCACCTTCTTACAAGCCTCATGGTTAAGAATTGCAGCCTGAACAGCAGCACCATAAGCAACAGCCTCATCAGGGTTAATCCTTTTGCAAAGCTCTTTCCCCTTGAAGTAGTTCTGCAGCAATTTCTGAACCCTGGGGATCCTGGAAGACCCCCCAACCAGAACCACATCATGGACACTGCTCTTATCCATTTTTGCATCCTTCAAACACTTCTCAACAGGCTCTATACACTTCCAGAATAATTCCTTATTAAGCTCCTCAAACCTGGCTCGGCTGATGCTTGAGTAGAAGTCAATACCGTCGTACAAAGAATCAATCTCAATACTTGTTAGAGTATTAGATGACAGAGTCCTCTTAGCCCTTTCACAGGCAGTCCACAACTTCCGAAGAGCCTTACCTCCAGTAATTTTCTTCTTATACTTTTCGTTGAACTCTCCACAAAAATGTCCGACCATCATACGGTCAAAATCTTTACCTCCCAAGTGGGTATCACCAGCTGTAGCTTTCACTTCAAAGATACCCTCTTCCATGGTGAGAAGTGAGACATCCAACGTGCCACCACCAAGATCAAAGATGAGCACAATCTTCTCACCAGCACGATTCTCCTTGTCAAGCCCATATGCAATAGCAGCAGCAGTTGGCTCATTGATAATACGCGTCACGTTTAGGCCCGCAATGACACCAGCATCCATTGTGGCTTGACGTTGTGAGTGATTGAAACGAGCAGGAACAGAGATAACAGCATTGTTGATCTTTGAACCACAATAAGCCTCTGCAATCTCCTTCATCTTTATGAGAATCATTGAAGAGATTTCTTCAGCCAGAAACTGCTTTTCCTCGTACTTGTAGGTAACAACAATAATGGGCCTCCCATTATCAGGGTCAGCAATCACCTTGAATGGCCACAATTTCATGTCATGTTGCACTTCGTCATCATTGAATCGCATTCCAATCAAACGTTTTGTGTCTTCATACCACCGACATGAAAATCAACATGTAAACAAGTCATCAGATTAAACATTCTTCGCTTCACAATAAGTACATTTTGTCACCTTAATTTGTTTTGGACTCGTTAGAAAGCAAAAAATGTCAACCTTTTATGCTACTTACGGATTCGCCCGAAGCAAAAGAAAGACCCCAACAACTTAAACAATTTTCCTCTTTATTATCATGCAAGAAACCAAAACAACATAAAAAAAGAAAAGAAAGAACAAATCCAAAAAAAAATCTCTCCCCTTCCTCCGCAATAATTAACGTCATTGACCAAGCAAGCTAACAGAATTACAGAACCCATATATACAGAAAACAAATAACCAAAGTTTTGAATGTGAAACTCTAAAATGTATATATACTCGAGCGTAACTCACCAAAAACAGTGTTGGTAGGATTCATGGCTGTCTGGCCCTTGGCCCCATCACCGATCAAACGGTGAGTCTCATTGAAAGCTACATAAGATGGTGTTTTTCGGTTCCCAAGATCATTGGGTATGATCTCCACCCGATTATTTTTCCAAACTGCCACGCAGGAGTAGCATGTTCCCAAATCGATCCCAATCGCCGGACCCTGGCCTTTCCCAGCCATAGCTTACAAGAATTGACAGGAAAAAAGATAGTGAAAAACAAGGAAGAAACCTCTTGGAATATTTGTAAAGAGAAAGATCAATGGGGAGTGGAGAGGGCTAACTAAGTAATATAGTAATGGAGGAGTTGCATTTGTACTGTGTTCCGATCGACTGTACATGGAAATGCCTAGCTGGTAAACTTTAGCTCGCAAGTCTTTCAGTCTTGTTTGTCTGTTTACATGACTCGCAATTATTGTTTGTGAAAAGCTAGCGCATATTTGATTCCTTTTCCACTTTTTCGTACGATTGTCAATCGATGGGCTTTCATTCCTTTCCTAATCTATTCTCAATCGACGTCTCTTTTTCTTTTCCTAGTGTTTGTGTTTCACGAAAATAAGGCCATGATAAACAATTTATGTTTTGTTTCCAGGCATGTAAATATCTTTGAGTTGTTTGGTAACGGATTTATCCTCGGAACATAAACAAATAGTTGCTTTGGTAAGTAATTGTGTTGTGAAATATTTGTTTGAATTGTAATAAGAAATAATTGATGTAATATAAAATTTAAAAATGTTTTATAAAAAAGAGAAAAAGTTTTATTTTGTAGTGAAATTTTTTTATTTTATTTGAATAGTAATAAAAAAATTATTGATGTAACGTAAAAAGTATAAAAAAAGTATAATGTTTTTTTATTTGATTTGATTTTTTTTTTTTTTTTTTTTTGAGAAGTGAAAAGTGTGTTGAAAATTTTACACTTGCTTGCCAAATAGGCCCCTAATGTCATTTTCCTATCATCACACGTTAGTTAAAAAAAAAAAAAAGTTTAATTAAGCTCAATAAATAGTTGCAAACATATTAATTAAGATTTAGTATACTAGCTACTACAAACATTTAGAATTTTATGAAGGGTATTTTTGTCATTGATGGGGTATGTGTAATTAATTTTTTAAGTCTTTAATTTTTTATATTTATATATTTAAGATATTTGTATTTTTTTTTATTAAGAGTAATACATGTTATCATTTTATTGGTATTGTCGTGACATACTAACGGAATCCATAAAGTGTTTTGATGAAATTTGATTGCAATGGCTAAATTGTTATTTTAGCCTGTTTCGAAGACCTATAAATTATTTTTTATACCACAATGTTCGATTTAATTTGTAATATAGGCCAACCACATTGACTGATTTTACATTTATCCAAAAAAAAAAAAAAAAAAAAAACTGTCTGTCCCCTAAAATCAAATAATTTAGCACATCTAATATTTATCAATAAATCACTTGTTCTTTCTTTAAATGTTGAAGGATCGCCAACCCCCTCTTCTATTGTTAGACCATTTTCACTTTTAATTATTTATGATGCTGCATATTTTTTATAAGCATTTAATATTGAATTTCCCTCAATTTCATATGAAAGATTTGTTTGGGTTTGCGATTTCAAAAAGTGTGATTTTAAAATGTACGATTTGAAAAAATGAGTTTTAAAAACGCAGTTAAGCGTATGACAAAATCACAGTTTGACCTTTGAAATCGCAAATTAGCCTTTAAAATTCTGTATTTTCAAAAAAGTACTCCATTGTCTGCGATTTAAAAAACAGTTTTCTGCGACGCAATTTCCAAATGATTCATTTTTTACAATTTGATTTAAAATCGTACTTTTTATCTACGAAATTGCAATTCCAAACGTACCCGAAATAATGATCCTGCCATCTTTTTAATTGTCTTTTAAGAATATGAGCTATTTGGTGAATAGTTCTACCGGTAGATGTGACTATGACAATTTCAAATAAGCTCATTTTCATTTCACTTGAAAGTGAGAGAAGTCATTTTATTAAGATCTAATATATATATTGCCACCTCATTTAAAATACATTAAATTGACTAATCACTAACTTAAAGTTAATGTTGGGGATTTGCGGATGTGTTTGATAAATATTTTGTAGTGTTTTTATTTTTTAAATAATAATAAAAAATAATTGATGTGGTATAAAAAGAGAAGAAAAAAAAATTATTTAAAAGCTATTGATTTATATAAAAAGTTAAAATGTTTTCAATTTGATTTTATTAGAAAAAAGTGATGGAAAGCGGAGGAGTTTGCCAAACAAGGCCCGCTTCTTTTGAACTTCTCCATCAAAATTAGGGGTGTGGTTGAGTTATGAATGCAGGCCAACCTCACCTTTTTTTTTTTTTTTTCTTTTTTTATTTAAAAAAAAAAAAAAAAACCGAACAGAATAATTGTACTTCTATGTTGTTTTGGATATTTATTGAATGGAAAATATTAACAGAAGTATGATTTAATCAAATTGAAAATTAGAATATCAAAAATAAAAAATAAAAAAATAAAAGCCAAAGCAAAAAGAATTGGCATAAATCCACTTGGTGTCAAGTCGTATTCTCTGGATCTTGTTTAATAAATTAATATTCATGTTCTTTATTGTTGCAAATTCAAATTCCGTACAATGTGATTTTATGTTACTGCACGATAATAAAGCAACATTCAACGAGACTTAATCAATCATGAACCCACCTTTCTGAACAGTTTGACAAATGAGTCCACTCGTTGTAATTATTGCTACTTGTCCAAGAAGTTATCTATTAAAATGGGTCTAAATCTCACATAAAACAAAAAAAAAAAACGGTTTTTAAATTACAGGTTAGAAGTTCAATAACTGTTAATTGACATTTATAAAAATAATTGTTACATTTGTTAAAATTTAATAATCGTCTTAAATGATTATGATTAACAATTTTAGTCAATAATCACTAATCATAATTGTTAGTACAATTTTAAAGAAGATTTGCGTCTCTTAAACTTCTCTATCAAAATTAGGAGTATTGTTCGTGATAGAATCAACCCAACCTTTTTAATAAATAAATAAATAAATGAAAAAATTACGTGGTTTTTGTTATTTATTTAATAGAAAATATTAACAAAAGTATCGATTTATAGATATTCAAAATAACAATCTTAATTTTATCAAATTGAAAATTAGAATATCAATTTTTTTTTTTTAAAAAAAGAATTGGCATAAATCCACTTGGTCGCATTCAAAGTAAGTCATATTCTCGATTGTGTTTAATATTCGTGAGTGTGTTTGGTAAAGATTGTTAATTTTTTTTTTTTTTTTTTTCGAGTAGTAGTAAAAAGTGATTGATGTGATATATTAAAGTAAAAAGAATTTGTAAAAAAATTTGAAAAAATTTTATATTGTAGTGATAAAAAAAAAAAAATTATTGATGTAATGTAAAAAGTTAAAAAAAAGTTAGAATATTTTGAAGTTAATTATTTTTAAGAAAAGTAAAAATAAATTAGGGAAATGATATATATGTTACTAAACACCCCCATATTCTTTATTGTTGTAAATTCAAATGCTTATTGCATCCCTTTTTGGCCAACTTCTTCAAACATTAATTTGTGGTGTTTGTTATTGGTTTTGCGACAAAGATTTAAAGGATCGAGTTATTTTTATGGCTTATTTTTTATTATTTGTTGCATTGTATTTTTATTTTGGGTCTGAGGTTGAGATGTTCATCAGTTATAAGATTGTTCACTCTCTTTTTTATTCGAATCCAAAGCAAGAAGAAATTTTCTGTAATCATTTTTTATTTATTAAATTAAAAAAATAAATAAATAAATAAATTGTTTTTTTTTTTTTTTGAAAAGAAATAAATTGTTTATTGCAAGATAATAAGGCAACATCATCTGATAGAGAGTTGTCTGAACCCACCTGTCTTAGATAGAATTTAAAATGATTGATCCCGAATCCCGATCTAATACTTCTCCAACAAGTTCTCTCTTTATAAAAAAATAAAAAATAAAAAATAAAAAATAAAAAATAAAAAGAAGAAAAAAATCCCAACTTGATCGATGACACAAGCAACTCATATAGAAGGTGACGCAGATTGCTGACGTTACTATGGATGGAAGAAGAGGGCAACAAACAAAAGACGACCAAGACTTTTACAGTCTACTAGACTAATTAGAAGCTGACACATAAGTATACTTAGCATCACTTAATTTCTGTCACGTGATGTTACCTTATTGGTTGAAAGAATTACCTGGAATTATAATTTAGGGATAATTACACCGTTGATCCCTGTGGTATACTATAATTATTTTTTACTCCCTATAGTTTAAAAAGTTTATGAGAAGTCCTCGTGATATGCAATAATTACAAATCGATCCCTGGCGTCAAATTCTGTTAAATTTTTTAACAGATTCCGTCAAATGCCACGTCAGCGACACGTGTCGTCAATAAGATGGCGACACGTGTCCACCGTAATAAAAAAATATAAATTTATTAAAAAATAAATAAAAATACTTATTTTTTTTTTAAAAAAAAAAACCTGAAGGAGCCGGCCACCCCTTTGGGGGTGGCCTGGCCGCCCCCAGCCACTGGGGGTGGCCGCGCGCCACCCCGAGTGGCCGGGGGTGGCCCGATGGCCACCCTGGATCTTCCAGGGGTTGCCTTTCGGGCCACCCCAAAGGGGTGGCCAGCTCCTTCAAGTTTTTTTTTTTTTTGTTTTTTTTTTTGAATTTTTTTTGTTTAAAAAAAATAAGTATTTTTATTTATTTTTTAATAAATTTATATTTTTTTATTACGGTGGACACGTGGCATTTGACGGAATCTGTTAAAAAATTTAACAGAATTTGACGCCAGGGATCGATTTGTAATTATTGCATATCACGAGGACCTCCCATGAACTTTTTAAACCATAGGGAGTGAAAAATAATTATGGTATACCACAGGGACCAACGGTACAATTATCCCTATAATTTATTGAGGAGATGACATGGATACAAGTTTAATTTTCTTTTTGGTAACCATATTTCTACATTATAATTTCTCTCATCATGAATGTTATCACTTGACTGACGTGAGATAAAGGATGGTGCAAAATAAATCAATTATAATATGATATTTCTGATTAATTTTCTTTTTACCTATAACGTGTTAATATTCTATACCTAGTTTTAATGTTTATGAAAAATATTAAGGACGATTACTTTTTTTTAGAACCTATAGTTTAACGCAAAATAAAAAATAAAAAACCCTCAATTTCAAAACTACAACAAATGGTACTTGTGGATACTTAACACATGCAGTTCGTACTTTCATATATGTTTCGTCTAATAATTTAACGACGTATCAAGTCAAGTCTAATTACAATTTGACAATTGTCTCATACAATTCGTTAATACTTATTAAATTTTTTTAAAAAAAAAGAATAAAAGGAAACAAGAAAAAAAAAAAAAAAAATCTAGGTTGGTTCGGCGACCCAGATGACCCCAAATGAAGAGGGGGGAAGGGTTGTTTGGGGGCAAAACCATCCCATCCCTTGGTTTGACCCCTTGATGTAGGATTCAATAGTTTGATCTACCATAAAATATATATATATATATATATATATATATATATGCTATAGAGTTCTCTAGATATTAAGTTTTCACAGCTTGGAAGCATTACCATTATATTGGAAAAGAAACATGCACCACTAAACATGTGACATGTTTCTCCTTCTCGCATACACTTTCTTTCGTAGTTTATTTTTCGTAATTGTTGGAGGTCGTTGGAGCTTACTGCCTGCCGGAGTTCATTACAATTTGCCACCAGCCAATTGCGCTAAGCTCTTTGGGGTCTGTTGCCAAAATCAACCATCAAGACCGCCAAAATCCTCTATTAGAATTCATTGTAGGTCATTGAAATTTGACGTAGGTGTTTGCCGAAGGTTGCTAGAAGTCATTGGCCATTTTTGGCTGCCGTTAGAGGTCGTCAGCCATTGCCCGACGTCGCTAATTTTTCGTACGAATCAAATGTCAAAAAATATTTTCACCTGAAATTATTTTTTGATTTCATTGAAAATATTTTTTTTTAAAAAAAATTATTTACGTTGAGACAAACGAACCTAAATTTAGCTTGAAAAATGAAAACCTAGCTAGATAAGATATTAGGCAAAGATGCGACATCTAAAGCGTTGATTGGATCTTTGCTGGTTTTGCTGAGCTCTAATGCTGTGAGAGCACCGAACATGTCAGAGAGAGAGAATGTCTGGAATGGAAGAGGGGAGATTTCAACTCCATTAATTTCAACTTTTGCTCTCTTTAAATGCCCGTTAATTAGCTGCTTAATATGTGGCCATTTTTATACCTTACATTTTCTTTTAATGCTCCGTTTGTTTCGGTATAAAATGATTTTTGAAAAATAATTTTGGTATTTTATTATGTTTCGTAGGGACGAAAATCATTTTCGGTTTGACCATAAAACTTTGTTTAATTTTTGGAAAACGATTTACGGTTTTAAAAACTGTAAATCGTTTTTCGAAATTAAACTCTTCGTCCTTGCACACACGTTTTATATCCGATTGCTGAAATCCAGTAATAGTCGGTTGTCGGAATCCAGGCGGCACCGGAATCCAGCAATATCTAGCCATCGGAACCCTGATGCCGACGGACCAGATTCCGGCCGGATTTGGTGGATCTGGCCAAAATGGCCGGGATCCGGCCGGATTTGGCCAAAATGGCCAGGATCCGGCTGGATCTGGAGGAGCCCAGACGGAATCTGGTCAAACAAGCTCGCCGGAATCCGACAACGGCGACCAAACGTTTCTGAATTCCGGCAACAGTTGTATTTTCACCTTTCGTAATTTTTTGTGCCAACCAAAAGTCGAAAAAATATTTTACGACGGAAACCATTTAACGTCGAAACAAACAGAGCATAAGTACAAATTCATGATTTTTATGATCCTGTCCATTTGAAGTGAAATGCGATCATTTCATGTAATTGATTTAAGATTTTATATTCAGATAACACATAAGATGTCTATATTACACTCATATTATTCACACGACTCGCAATTTGATGTGAACTCAATAATAAATTTGTAGGTTACAATTAAGAAATCTGATCCATTTAATTAAACGAGTCAGGTTATGGTTAACATATATAGTCTTCTACTACGTAAAATATTTTTCGTCGTAAATTATTTTTGATAAAATAAATTTTCAGAAAAAATAATTTTCTTGAAAATATTTTTCGGCGTTTGGCTCGTACGAAAAAATCAACATCAACGTAAAACGGAATTTGACAACCGTCAATGGAATCCGGCGATGTCCAGCCGCCGTCGCCAGATTCCAGCCAATCTTGTCTGCCGAAATTCGGCAAAGTCGTCAGATTCCGGCAAAAATTTCCAAATTCTAGCTAAATTGGTTGAAATCTGGACAAAATTGCTGAAATTCGGTTGTACTGGCCGGATTTCGGCCGTACTGGTTAGATTTCGGTCAAACTCTAGCCAGAATCTGATCTGCCGGAATCCGGCGAAGTCTCTGAATTCAGGCAGAAATTTCATATTCCGGCCAGTTTGGCCCGAATCTGGTCCAGCGAAATTCGGCGAAGTCACCGGATTATGGTAATCCAATACTAAAATTCAGGGATCTTCGACAGTAGTGTCGGGTTACCAACAAACTCCAGTACCCGGCGGTGGTGGATTCCCACAAACATGCGCATAAGAGTGAAGAACTTAAATCCAAAAAACGATTTACGATTTTCAAAACCATAAATTGTTTTCCAAAATTAAAGAAAATTTTACGGTCAAACTGAAAATGATTCCCGTTGACCATTAATTTCGCCCCCACCAAACACCGAAAAATGCCGAAAACATTTTATGCCGAAACAAAACACAACTCAAACCCTATACACAACATTTAGTGTTGCTAATTTTTTACACGACCCACAAAGTAAACTCGAACCCAACACGAAACTAACGAATTATGATTGAGATGCTTGACCAATTTAATTAAATGAATCGGGTTAAAATTGACATATTTGTTTTATATTCATAACTCAATACAACTTAAATTATATACGAATACGAATTGTTATCTCTACATGTAATGCAGGACAAATAAATGCGGCTTGAGCTCCATGATCTCTTCAAGTTATAATTTTTCAAAATTTGTACCCCTTTTTTTTGGGTGGACATTAGAGTTTTCTTCAAAATTTTGGTACTTTTTCTCACTATAGCCCCTGCCGGTGTGGCACGAGCTCCAAAATCTTTTGCCACATCGCTATTTTACTATATTAATGTGGTATTGTTAATTTACTAATAATTTTTTATTTGTACTTTTTAACAAAAGTTGATTTAATGATACATTAACAATGGCATGTCAACATAGTAGAATAATAGTGGGATAGTAATGTAGTATATAGCATTACTCAAAGAAAAATGTTAAATACTACAAATATTTTATTACAAGTAATTTGACACACCACACAAATATTTATAAAATTGATCGATATGGCAAAAGTCATATTAAAAATTTAAAATGCCCATAAAAATAAAAATAAATAAAGAAAAGAAAATATCACAATATATAACAAATTAATTTAAAAAGATGGAGACTTTTTATAGGCCCGTGAGAATCTGAGATGCTGATTAATCTATCGACTCGAGTCACTACCAGCTCCTTTGTACATCTGGGCAATGAAAGGGTAACAAATACCCTCCAACTCCTTCATCCTATTGTCAAACTCATGTGCCTCCACAAGCTGGTTCCTTTCAAGCCAGTGGATGGTCTGCTCAATTGCATCTTCAGTCTCTGCCAAAGCATTCTTCACATCTCTGATTCTGTACCTCAAGTAGTAAGCACAATTTTCCAATGCTTTCTTTGCCTCAACCTTCTTCCGATGCTCCCTATGGATGGCCTTCCCAGCCTTCTTCTCCTCAATTTTCTCCTTCTTATGCTCCTCATCCTGAGCCACGTACTGCTCAGCCTCTTGTCCCTCGTTCACAATCTTGGCAATGACCGGCTTGCATATTTTCTCCAGCTCGCTCATCTGGAACTCAAATTCTTCTGCCTCGGCAAGTTGGTTCCCTTCCAGCCAATTAATAGTACCCTCAATTGCTTCTACAATCTTCTTCATGATAGCAGATGGGACCTTGGCTGAAAACTTCTCATCTTTAAATGTGTTCCTCATGTTGTAAGCGTAGTTCTCTAGTCTATTCTTTGTCTCGCCCTTCATGTTATACTCCTCGTCCTCAGCCTTGTACTTCTTAGCCTCCTCCACTAACTTCTCCCATCTCTTCCTTGGAGAGCCAGCCCGTATTGGTGATTGTAGTTTTGTTCTTATTTCCAGTGGTTTTATCCTCGGCAGAGACAACCAAAACACCGTTGGCATCAATGCCAAAGCACACATGGATTTGAGCAACTCCCTCAGGAGCAGGAGGAATATTGCCAGATAACTCCAACTTGCCCAGCAAGTTGTTGTCACGGGTTCTGCTACGTTCACCCTCATACACCTTAATCAGTACAGCAGACTGGTTATCGATGTGAATTGAGAACACCTGCTCCTTCATCGTGGGAATGGTGGTGTTTCTAGGAATCAACACATTCATGACTTCTCCAGCAGTCTCCAAACCAAGCGAAAGAGGAGTGACATCCAACAATAACAAGCCTGCACCTTCTCATTACCCTCACCGCTAAGGACTGCAGCGTGAACAGCAGCACCATAGGCAACCGCCTCGTCGGGGTTAATCCTTTTGCAGAGCTCTTCCCATCGAAGAAGTCCTGCAACAATGTCAGAACCTTGGGGATCCTGGTAGACCCTCCAACCAGAACCGCATCATGGACGCTGCTTTTATCCATCTTAGCATCCCTCAAACACTTCTCGACAAGCTCTATACACTTCGAGAATAAATCCATGTGAAGCTCCTCAAACCTGGCTCGGGTGATGTTTAACTGGAAGTCAATACCCTCGTACAAAGAATCAATCTCAATACTTACTCGAGTATTGGATGACAGAATCTCTTAGCCCTTTCACAAGCAGTCCGCAACTTCCTAAGAGCCTTAACTCCAGTAATTTTCTTATTATGCTTTGCTTTGAACTCTTGAACGAGATGCTTCACCATTCTACGGTCAAAATTAATCTTCACCTCCCAAGTGGTTATCACCAGCTGTAGCTTTCACTTCGATGATGCCCTCTTCAATGGTGAGAACTGAGACATCCAACGTGCCACCACCAAGATCAAAGACGAGCACATTCTTCTCACCAGTACTACCATTCCTTGTCAAGCGCATATGCTAAAGTAGCAGCACTTGGCTCATTGATTATACGCACCACATTTAGGCCCGCAATGACACCAGCATCCTTTGTGGCTTGACGTTGCAAGTGATTGAAACAAGCAGGGACAGAAATAACAGCATTCTTGATCTTTGAACCGCAATAAGCCTCTGCATCTCTTTCATCTTTGTGAGAATCATTGAAGAGATTTCTTCAGCCAGAAACTGCTTTTCCTCGTACTTGTAGGTAACAACAATAATGGGCCTCCCATTATCAGGGTCAGCCATCACCTTGAATGGCCACAATTTCATGTAATGTTGCACTGAGGCATCATTGAATCGCCTTCCAATCAAACGTTTAGAGTCTTCATATATACCACCGACATGAAAATCAACATGTAAACAAGTCATTACAATATTAAATATTCTTAGCTTCACAATAAATACATTTTGTCACCTTAATTTGTTTTGAACTCGTTAGAAAGCAAAGAAGGTCAACTTTTTATGCTACTTCGGGATTTACCCCACAACTTAAAACAATTTCCCTCTTCATTATCATGAAAGAAACCAATAATCTCTCCATTATCATTGACCAATCAAGCTAACAGAATCACAAAACCCAATTGTATCAGAGAACCAGGAACTTACCAAAAACAGTGTTGGTAGGATTCATGGCTGCCTGGTCCATGGCGCCTGACCGATCAAACGGTGAGTCTCATTGAAAGCTACAAAAGATGGTGTTTTTCGGTTCCCGAGATCATTGGGTATGATCTCCACCCGATTATGTTTCCAAACTGCCACGCAGGAGTAGCATGTTCCCAAGTCGATCCCAATCGCTGGACCCTTGCTTTCACAGCCATAGCTTACAAGAATTGACAGGAAAAAAAGGATAATATTGAAAAGCAACGAAGAAATCTCTTGGAGAGAAAGATCAGAGACTTCTCGCGGTATGGTTTGGATAACTTTTAGTATATAGTAATTAATCGAGGAGTTCCATTTGTACAAAGCTCCGAGTTTGGACATATGTATATGCCAAGCAGTAGACTTTGTTCGCAAGTCTTCAGGCTTGTTGGTCTGATTGACTACGTGAGTTGAAATATTTGTTGCCTGGTTGTCCATAGTCACCTCAAAGGCACAAATTATAGTTACAATCTATATACCTTTTTATCCGAATGATTGAGAAATATTAGGTATGTGGTAAATAATTTGTGATTAAAAAATTTAATTAAGAAATTATATATATATATATATATATATAGTACATTAGAATATTGCGCGCTCTATTACTGATCTTTTTATTCTAATAAACAATTATAAAAATGAAATTGATAACCTTGATCTTTGTGATTTGAATTGGACCAAAAAAAAAGTGTTAGATTATTATTTAAATTGCTAAAAAAAAAATCTATTAAAATGCTTTTTAATAAATTGAACAAGAATTGACTTGGATGTTGTAAAAAAAAGATTACAGTACATTTATTGTAATTTTTTTAACTATCTAGATTTAATTTTAATTTTTTTTTTCATAAAAGAGATAGTAAAAATAAATGTAGATCGTTAAAACATTACACAAAATATGTTGTAGGTTTTATTTTTTATTTTTTTTTATTATTATTATTTTACAGCAATTAAGTCAAATTTATTGAATAATAGCATATGAGTGGTGGTGGAGCCGATAGAGGCCAGGGCCAGGGGTATCTAAAATTTGAAAAATTTCCATGGTATGTACGTATGTGCATGTACGTGAAAGAGTTTTCGGTGGTTGGATTTATGACCCTATGGAATCCTAATTAAAAAATTGTTTATATGCTTATGTAAATCTATTCTATATAATAGAGACACAACTTGGACTATGTACCTATTATTTAAATTGGTTGACTAATTTGTACAATAATTTGTGGGAAAGCTTAAGGAGAATTCAAATTTATAGTGGACCTTGGATCTTGAAATCATCAAATTGAAATCTTACAGTCGTGAGTAATGTTAGAAGTCTCTTTTGTGTCCTCCAAAAATGAGGTGGCTTTTAAATCGATCACTATTAGGCTTGTGATTGATTATTATTAAATTTGATCAAATGATGATTTTAAAAGCACATTATTTTTTAAAAGAACATAAGCATGAAACATATGCAGTGATAATTAATATAATTTTCGTAATATTTTACGACTTCCACTAAATTTAGATGTCCTATTTTATTTGGATATTCAAGATATATATTCATTTTCAAAATGAAAGTAATGATATGTAGCATTACTCGTCAATAAATGATTAAAAATAATAATAATGAAAAGAGTAATTAAAAACAAGAGAATACATGATTTTGGGTATGGTGGCCCTTTAAAGTGAGGCTACCGGAAGATGATCCCTGATGGAGTGCGTGGATGCTCGCCACGCGACAGGCTGCAGCTATGCAATAACTGTCCATGTATATGTCATGTAGAAGACTGCCTGATGACATCCGCACCAAATTTATGGTTTTTTTAGTCCCTGTTTAATTTTTCTTGAGGGTTTTTATTTTCTCACATGATTGTTGGATAGTTTGAATCATTTGAATATTTAGTTCCTTCAATTATATCACCGTTGGAATACCTGAAAATCTAATGGAGTGGATTGTTTCGGGATTCACAAGAGGGGTGTATTGCAAATTGTATCTCAAGACTCTTTCTTTTATAAAAAGAGTGTTATATACAATCAAATGAATAAATCAATACAATCAAACTCTAATTCTTTATGAGTAATACTTTCATTATCAACAAAGTATTTAATTAGAAAGAATTTTATCAAAAGCTAAAGCAAAAAAGACAACAACCACCTAGCTAAAAAAAAAAAAAAAAAAAAAAAAAACAAAATTAAACTAAAATTCATCTAAATCTCAATTCCTGCAAAGAATCAGACTCTTAATTTCTGACACTCTTTCTTATTCTCATTTCTTTCCTAAATTTTGTGTTCTTACAACCTCAATCCCAACAATTTGGTGTCTAATAAATTCTTCATTGATTACCATTCAACAAAGCACAACGTCGTAATATATATAGTTGCCTACTTATTCAAGATGGTCATAGGTAAAAGAAAATTATAAAGAGATAATAAAGTGATCATTTGTAACAGCCAGCTGATCATTACGCAAGAGTCGTAGTTCACGAAAACTAGACAGGCATGAGAAGTGTTAGAACAGTTTTTGGTTGATGACCGGACAGTTTTTGGTTAATGGCTTGTGATGCTTGTGTCACTTAATCTTTGTTAAGCCATTTCTGTTATATATTTATTATGAGAAAAGGCTTAAACAGATAGATGTAATATGACTCTTTGTTTATGATTATTTGTAATAGAGGTTTATGTTATGATTTCCGCTATTTAGGTTTATGTTTTTTGCTGCATAAATGGATAGATGTTATACTCTGATTATCAGGTACATGTTATGGGGCATATACCATATGTTAGCTAAGCGATACATTGTCGTGCCACTGTGATGACTCGTTTTATGTTTGTATAAAAAAAAAAATTAAAAAAAAAAACGGGTCGTCACATGCCATGTTTGAACTGCTATCGTTTTCTTTCTTCTTATTCTTTAAGAATCTGCATTCACGAATATAATGGCTCTTTTTTTCACAGTTAAAACATGATCTGTCCTTCTTGTCTTTATTGGGATCCTTATAGTTATTCTTCTTAAAGCTAGTTTCCTTCTTATTCACTTTAAGATAATTTTTGTTCTACTACCTCCGTTGTGGACATTATTAACATTCACATTAGACTCAAATTGAATATCATCACGAATTCGACTTTCTATTTCAATTCACATATGTTTTCCAATTTACTCTAATGTAAGATCTTCTGTCATATGCAGAAGCTTCTTCCTATAATTATTCCAACTTGGTGGAAGTTTTGCAATAATTGTTCCTACTTAAAATGACTCAGAAATATTAATAGAAAGATCACGGAGTTTATTGACGAAAACCTGCAATTCATGCATTTGGTCTAGAACAGACAAATTATCTACCATTTTAAATTCAAAGTACTTCAAAATCAAAAATTTATCCGTAACTTTTTTTTTTTTTTTTTTCTGTTTTGTACTTTGCTTCTAGTGCATTCCAAATTTCCCGCAGTGACTCAATTGCAGTGAACAAATCATACAACCGATCAGAAAGAGTATTTAGAATATGCCCTATGCATACAAGTTCATCCTCTTCACGTTTCTTTCTCTTTGCCTTGATAGCATCAGTATCTTCAGGAGTTGGTTCAGATAATGGATTCAGGCTTGGATTGAGAACAAAGAAAATCTTCAGTGCAGTGAGGAGAAACTTCATCTTATCTTGCCAACGAGTAAAATTGGTTCCATCGAACCTGTCCAATTTCACAGAGTCTTGATTCATAACTTTGAAACTTGTTACGTTTGATCCTCCTTCCATTGTAAATATCGTCTTAAATTGTTAGGAGTGTAGAGCTATAAGAAGAAGAATCAAAGAAAAACACTTAATTGCTAGGAAAATATTAGTGAGAAAGAACAAAAATATGAATTAAAGGTAGCTTTGAGGCACGATGAATCACTATCTTTGACGATATTTGCCCCACTCGGAATGATTTGCTAAATAGGTTGTTAGCAAATTGCCTCCAGGATACAACAAAGCTATAAATTCTACAGATAGTAATTCTGGAGAATTCCTACAATTTCACTTGTGAATTCTAAATTGAGAATGAAAAAGTGAATAATAAAATTGGTGGAGAATGTTATATTTATAAGTATTGAAGGGGCACATGTGAAAAGTCATAACTTTTCATTTCATGTAATGACAGTAGTTAAATATTAATATTTTAAGCGTTCCACAACACCCAACAGAGCAATTGGCCTAATGGATGGGTGCCTCATTTTGTCCTCCAAGGGAAATGCTACCCTTACACCCAATTCCCCACACCCAACCCTTTACACCTTGATGTGGCAAAGAGACGTGGCATATAAAAAAAAAATTAAAAAACAAATGCTTTAGATCTCAAACCTTCCACCCGTCCATTTCCACTATCACTCGTCCCACCCGTCCCACCTATCAATGACAAAGGCAATGTTCTCGGTCTGGATTCCCGACAGTGACGGAGATGCCGGTGATGGTGACAAACGGACGGACGAGGCGCCGCGGAGGGTCCACAAACAGACTTCCAGGCGGCACGAGGCCGTGGCTGGAGAGGATTTGATTTCCTCGGCCAGAATGGTCGAATCGACCGGATCCTGGCCGGCTGGCCGAGATTTAGCCCTTCCCCGGCTAGAACGACCAGATCCCAGCTGGCTGCCGGATCTAGCACTTTTCTAGCTAGAATGATCGGATTATGGGGTGGGTGGTGCCGGATGATTCGGGGTCGGGAGTTGGTGTCGGCGTGTTCCAGGCTGGGTGTGCCTGGTGGTTCGGCGTGTTTTGGGTTGTGTTCCAATCTTCCTTTGCTTTTGAGGAAGAAAGCGATAAAAAATTAAAAATAAAAAATCTATGTGTATTACCATGTCAGGTTGTAAGGGTTGGGAATAAGGGTAGCATTTCCCTATCATCCAATGCACAAGTTCGAGTCCTCATAACTGCAATTATGCGGTTTAAGTCTTTTTAGACAATAAAGACATCAAAACCGTCATTTTGCCGAGGATAAGTTTCGAACCCTTGCAATTCGGGTTAGTAAGAAACCGTTAAACCACTAAGCCACCGAATCATAGTTATAAATAACAATCTAACAATAATATGTAACAATGAGTATATCATATTAGAAATTATCACATTTGAAACATCTATAAAATAATAGTTATATACTACATAGGTTGACATGAACATTTATATTTTAAAACTTTTATATTGTGATAATACATAACAAAAAAATGGCTAGACAAAAGTGTCACAGCGATACAAGCCATACATACATTTTGACCTTTACATATATACAACAAAAATGATATACAAAAGAGACACACTAATGCATGCTAGCTAGTCTAACACAAAGCAAGCCGCATCCCGCGACCTCAATTGTAGTAATCCAAGTATGGCTATTGGATCTTTGTCCACACACTTATCACCTCCATTAACAACATCATCTATGCGATTATGGTTACCACAATAAAAATCTTTTAAGAGTGTACCTTTTAGGTGATCATTTTCATCTTTTCTCCTCTACAATCTGCCTCCATCGTCGTTCTTTTCTTCGCCGCCGCTGGTTGTCTTTTACTAGCTCCTTCAGATTATCATCTTCAGGATTTTATGTTTTTTTTTTTGTTTTTTTGTTTTAATTTTGTCAGAATCTGTCGTTTCCGAGCCGCTGTAGACCAGCTTCCTTTTACATTGCACGTGTAGATTTACCGGTTTCTGCTGTTTTAGATCTTGTTCTTCCTTTGCTCGAGTCGGTTGTTCCCCATCTTCGATTGGTAATAGATTATCTGATGGGTCGTGCCCGAGCTCACAGTGCAACTCCTTTCGAAGGTCCTAGTAACCTACTGAAGGACTCTGCGGCACGTTGTTTTTCACGAAGCTTCATGGCACTCTGTGATGAAGGAGAGCGACATGGTTAGGTTGCGAGAGAGATACTACATACCTGATTTTATAGTTCTTTACCCTCCCAATCCTTACGAGGGTGCTCTGGTAGATGACAACCTCGATGAGTTTGTCTTTTTGAAGAAATTCTCAAAGCTAGCCTATGGCTTCCGTTCCTGAGGTTGGTTAAGGAGGTGCTTTCTACCCTCCATTTAGCTTCAGCCCAACTTATGCCCAATGGCTAGAGGGTTTTAGTTTCTTGCTGAACTTTTGAACGAGGACTTGAGTACTTACTTTAGCAGGATAATTGCTGCTCCCCTAGCAGCTAGCTAGGCATAAGTCCCTTTTTTCCCTGCGTCCTCGTCCTCAAATTGTTCAGAGCCTGGCCGTAACTAGCCTTCGAGTGTCAGCTGGGGCAGAGCGTCGGACGACAAGTGAGTCTAGCTGCGAGCCACTTGTTGGGTGGGTTGCATTTTCTCTCGAGCTCCCTCATCTTGAACTCCAATTCATCTGCATCATAGGGCCACAATCGATTGTAGTCGGTTGTGGTTGCGGTTATTCTCTACTAATTGTAATTGTAACCGGTTTAGGTGGTTATAATTTTTAAATAATTGCAATCACAACCGCTAAGCTTATTAGAGGTTAATCGCAACTGGCGGTTATATAGTCATTGAAGACTGATTATTAACCAGTAACTACTTTCCATAAAAATTCAATTTTTTTTTATCAATAAATTGTTTCACTATTTCAATTTTTTTTAAAAAAATAAAATAAAAATAATAACAACATATTAAAATAAATGACAAGAGACTTTTTTATGGTTAAGATTTGGATGAAAATAGGCATTTTGGTAGGATTATATTGCTAGGTTGGATGCGGATATGATGGTGAAGATTCACTTTGAATTTGTGTTGAATTAAGTTCCAAATTCCAATTGGATAAGCTTTCAGAGATCGAAAAAAAAAACTGCCACTGAGAAAAAAAAGTCCCTAGCCTCCTCCCATGGTGTTTTAGGTACTTGCTTTTAGATTCCGGTATGGGGTTTTTCTTTTTTTGGGCGACGTCTTCATCTTAGAGGAGAAGGTAGTTTTTTTCTCGTCCTACTCTAAGATTAAGAAGTAGATTTTTGTATTTGTTGTGGTTTTTTCATCTTTAGGATTGAGAAGTAGATTTCTGTCTTTTTGTGATTTTTCTCGTCATGTTTAAGGATTGAGAAGTAGAATTCTGTCTTTATTGTGGTTTTTCTCGTTCTATTCTGGGATTGAGAAGTAGATTTCTGTCTTTGTTGTGTTTTCTCCTTTGGGTTTATTTTTATGTTTGTAGTTCGTATTGTGGGTAAGATTGCCATAAAGTCCACCCTAATTCGGGAATGAAAACCAATCTGGGATGAATGCTTTCACGGTCCTGGGTGAAATCGGTTCTTCTAGTGTGTGTAATCCCAGGGTTTGTCTAGGAGTATTCCTACTATGGCATCATGGAGCGACGACGACTAGTTGGTCAAGCCCATGACATAAGCAGAGAAGGCAATAGTAATTATGTGGCAAAGAAAATTGCTCTAACTTCCTCGGGAAGATCAGACGTAATTGTAGAAGACGTGATTATACATGAGTAGTTTCTTCTCGAGTTTTGGAGACAAAATGGTTATTGTAAACTTCCGGCATGAAGAATGTTATGGAGAAATTTAGGTGTGTGAATAGTTTTGTTTTCCGGCGTGTTTTCAGGAAACTATATCCTCAAAGTCTAGGACTTTGTTTTCTGTAGATGATTTTTGCTCTATTGGTTTTATGATTGAAATTAGATCTATTATTTCAAAAAAAAAATATTCCAATTGGATAAGCATACACTATTGGACATAAATGTATATCATATCTTAGCTATCTCGGAGATTGTCTTTGAACCATTTTGTTGCGTATATTTTAACAATTCGAAATTTTGGGAATCAGATTAATTGCTCCTCGTAGGTTGTAATTGATTTATACAAAAACAATAAAGTTGTAAATTGGATAATTAAATTAATCATTTTCTATTATATAATATATATTAGAGCATTCTCAATTGCTTAACATTTTTTACCTTTAGGCTAAAATGACTAACCAATTCACTAAAAAGTCCTTCCATCCGATTATGAAAATCAAATGCAAAATACATTTATGATACATGTGGAGTTGCACTATTCAAACATGCATTTATTTGTATTTCAAAGTATGTCTATATGACAAAATCTATGTGTCATTTTAAGGTTACACTTATGCAAACTACCTTAGATGAGAACAAAATTTTTGCTGACTTTATAGCAAATAATTATCCAAAAAAAATAAAAATGAACGGCAATGTTTAAAAAATGACTTATCGTTGAAAAAATATCTTAGAATTAAAATAAAGATAGATAAAGAAAGAATAAAAAAATAATATTTAAATGATATAGTGAAATAATAGATAATCCGATGCATAGTATATTTAGAAACACATTAGTTAAAATAAATAAAGTAAGTTTTGATTAGCTATTTTGCATATAAAAATACATAAGCTCTTACAAACCAATTATCGATTATTAACCGCTTTCCTCAATTTCTATAATAGGTAACTGCACCGCCCCATTCCTCCACAGAACCCCACTGTGAAAAGATAACCCCTTTTCCTCCCTTGGCTACCAGAGCTCTGTGTTCCTCTCTCCTCCGCAGTGCCACCTCTCTCACACACCTTCTTCAAATTCAAGCCCAAATCCTCGTACATGGCCTCCCTCTCCAAAATTAGGTGTTCGCCAAGCTTGTCGACCTCTAATTTCATTGGCTATGCTCACTTTGTGTTCGACGAAATCCTTTCCCCGACCAATTTCCCTTGGAACACCTTGATTAGAAGCTAACACACTCCAAGGTTCACCTCAAGAGTCCTTGTTTCTCTACCTCAAACTACGAGAAGGCATCATACCCATTTGTTCTTAAGGCCTGCTCGACCCTTATGTACGTCGATCACTCTTGGTGAACAAATTAATAATGAAATTGGAAAATAAATAAATAATGGAATAACGTGGTTCGGTCTATGATCTATGTTCAAATGATAAAGCTCTAAAGGATACATTTTAATCTTATTTACTGAAAATAAAAGACAACAAAAGTAACAATTGGCACTTCAAGAGGCCAAATTCTTCTTTAGTACACATCTATAATTTCACGAATTTTGATTCAAATACTTCGATATCTTTTCATTGATTCACAAGGATTAAATACAATAAATTAATAACTAAACATAACTCGCCCACTTGCCCATCTTCAGGCTACGTGATAATAACTCTCCAAATAAGTGACCCACTACCTTATAAACTACACATAAGAGCACTCTCAATAGTTTGTGTATATCTCAATTTAAAATAGTTAACTAAAACTCACTTTATCTAGTTTGGATAATGCTGTCTTTTTCTTCTTCTTCTTTATATATATATATATATATAAATGGCCATATTTGATTATATTTGTCAACGGTTGTTTTATTAAAACGGTAATTTTCTAACACAAATTTTTGACGATCATTTTTTCTCAAACGACCATTTTTCTACTAATCATATTCTTTAACAGTCGTTTTGTTAAATCTGTTATTTTCATAACGCAATAATTTTTAAACAATAATTTTTCTAACGGTCATTAAGGGTTGAACCTATCATAATATCACATTAAATGGGACTTCTGTGTAACCAAAGCTAGTCGACCTAAATCAATCAATTGCATTACCAAAAAAAAAAACCAATCAACTGCTGCTGCATGTAGAACGTAGAGGGAAAATGAAGAAAAAAAGCGCAGAAAGTGGAGATAAGCAATAATAATAATAATAATAATAATAATAAAAGAGAGAGATATGTGAACAGGGCAACGCTACATGTAGAGTTGCACTGTTCACGGATCTAAAAAACATGTATTCTAACTTTTGTTTACATAATTCAATGAAGTGTATTTTTAACCTAAAGTTACAGATAGCTAATCCAATGAGAATGCTCTAACTGATTTAAAGACCATTACGCCCATAACAAACACACATGTACAAAGCATAAATAACTAGAGTAGATCATGGCTTCCTTTGGGCCCAATGACCAAAACTCACTTTATCTAGTTTAGATAATGCTGACTTTTTTTTATTATTATTTTCTTCTTTATATATATATATATATATATATATATATATAAATGGTCATATTTGATCATATTTGTCAACGGTTGTTTTTATTAAAACGGTCATTTTTCTAACACAAATTTTTTACGATCATTTTTTCTCAAACGACCATTTTTCTAATAGTCATATTCTTTAACAGTTTTTTGTTAAATCTGGTATTTTCCTAACGCAATAATTTTTAAACAATCATTTTTCTAACGGTCATTAAGGGTTGAACCTATCATAATATCACATTAAATGGGACTTCTGTGTAACCAAAGCTAGTCGACCTAATTCAATCAATTGCATTAAAAAAAAAAAAAAAAACCAATCAACTGCTGCTGCATGTAGAACGTAGAGGGAAAATGAAGAAAAAAAGCGCAGAAAGTGGAGATAATAATAATAATAATAATAATAATAATAATAATAAAAAAAAAAAGAAAGAAAGAGAGAGATATGTGAACAGGGCAACGCTACATGTAGAGTTGCACTGTTCACGGATCTAAAAAACATGTATTCTAACTTTTGTTTATATAATTCAATGAAGTGTATTTTTAACCTAAAGTTACAGATAGCTAATCCAATGAGAATGCTCTAAATGACTTAAAGACCATTACGCCCATAACAAACACACACGTACAAAGCATAAATAACTAGAGTAGATCGTGGCTTCCTTTGGGCCCAGTGACAGAGGGAAGGGGGGGCCGGTAAGGGTCATGCCCCCCCCCCCCATAATTATTAAAAAGAAAAAAAAACAATTTTAAGGTTTTTTGTTTATTAGCCCCTAGCAAAAAAAAAAAAAAAAAAAAAATTGGCCCTTCCCTTTTATCATCTTTTCAACTAGTTTCATCTCATTTGGAACAATAGATTCATTGTCAAAACTTTTTCTTTTAATATTTCACGGGTAGCAATAGACATGTCTAAGAAGGGTTGTTAGAAAATGTAAACGAAAAGAAAAAAAGAAATGCTCTTAAGGCGCGTTACAACGTCGCTTTCCTTAAAGAAATTATTTGCCCCCTCGAAAAAGGTATTCAAAAGGTTACAACAAATATTTCTCCAGGATACAATGGAGCCCAAAATCCTCTGTTTGTTTGATTGCGTTTTGCACTAATGAAAAATTAAACCCGAACACTTCTAGATTTTTCTATTATAGAAAGAGATAGACAAAGACTTTTTTTTTTTTTTTTTTTAATTTATTTAAAAATACAGAAGGTATAAGAAAAAGCGCTAAAAATAAAAGAAATTTTGTTATGCAGTTACTTCTGTATATCGTCCATCTACAGCCCACTACCACACGCGCGCACGTGTGTGTGTGCGTCCGGTGCTTCGCATACACTCAAGCATTACTTAAAATGCTTAAAGTGTGTTGGGTCTTACAAATGTCAACTACAATTTCTCTTTTTCCCATGTGAGACTATCTTCAATTAATGTTCTTTAACACCTTCTTTTTAAATCATTCCCAAGACACAAAATAAATATATATACATATTAATTTTGAAAATACTTTAGGAAGGGTAACAATGAAATGAGCTTTACAAAGTTGCATATGTTTTGTTCAAAGTAAATGAAAGGGTTTAGTAAAGCAGTGGCAAAGCTCAATTTCCTAAAGATGTGTGGTAAATATAACGTAAAATGGGGATTCATTTCAATATAGCTAGATGACATTAGAAAAGTCTAGAAGATATGTGTTTCATTTGTTTTGTGTTGCGTTTAATAGAATGTTTTTGTGTAGAATATATTGTGTTTTGTATTACAGTAAGTGGACTACTGTATTAGTTAGAGTGAGATGTTCTAACAAAAGAAGTAAGAGAATGTTAGCTTAAAGAGTTATGTCATCCAAGTAAAGCCTTATGAGCACCGAGAAGCATATAATTCATCCAATTGAATTTCCTCAATTTTCAGTACAAAAACTGAGACATTCTTTTTTTCATTTTCTGAATCTTTGGATAGCTGTTTTCTTTACTCTTCTTCTTTCTTTTTTTTTTTTTTTTTTTTTTTTTTTTTTTTTTTAATCAAAAAACTTTCTTTTCAATTTTGCTTATTATTATTATTTTTATTTAAAGGAATAATAAAAATATAAAAATTGGGTTATGTTTAATTTATTTAAAATTTAGCTTTATATATAGTTATAAATATACATATACTTTAACCCTTACTTAAAAATAAAAATAATAATAATAGTAATAATAAAAATTATTTGGCCCTTCAATTAAAATGTCTGGCTCCGTCTTGTATGGACCCATAACAGAGGTTGAAAGGGCAAGGGATTTGTTTGAAAAAAATCTGCGAAAAAGGAATGTGTTTTTGTTGGACTGCGATTAGGGGTGTAAACGAGCCGATCCTGAGCGGGTATTGCCTGTTCGGGCTCGGCTCGTTTAACAAACAGTAAAGCTCGAGCTCGAGCTCGAGCTCGACACGAGCTGAAAAATCTTGTGCGAGCTCGGCTCGCATAACAAAAACTATTGTCCGAGCTCGAGCTCGAGCTCGGCCATATTGGTCGATCCCGAGCTCGAGTACCCAGCTCGAGCTCGGCTCGTATCATAATTTAAATTATTTTAGCAACAAAAAATTAAAAATTAAACCACAAATTTTCAAAATAATGTGCACTTGCACGTATTAGAATTTTGCAATAAAAGCAAACAATAAGGCAATTGCCAATGAGTCTAGAATCTGAATTACAATTATCTATGAATCTATAATAAGTAATTAAATATGGTCAAATTGATCATTATGAATTTATGAGTCATAAATCATAATTCATAACTACCTACTAATAATACTAATATTATATGATCATACGATCTAAGTATTATCATATGATAGCATATTTAATGTATTAACATGATTTAACAACTCGTATGATCTTAAATCTTAGATCTTAGATCACGTGATGTAATGATATTAAGTATTTAATGATAAACTCATAACATATAATAAAGTGATTGCATATTTTATATTTACATGTCATATGGCACAATGTTATACTATTATATGATCATATAGCCATATAATCTTATTATATAACATGAATAATATGATTAAGTATACAAATTGTCATTATATCATATGACTAATAATTAATTATTGATTATTCACTTTTATTATTTTATATACCTATAACCAATTAATATATACTAACTCATAACTATTGTTATTTATTACTTAATTTATGCTTACATATAGTATATATTTATTAATATACTATATTATCAAACTAGTTATATATATATACGAGTCGAGCCTTAATAAACGAGTCGATCCCTATACGAGCGGGTTCACGAGCTTTAGTCGAGTCAAGTCGAGTTTATACGAGTTTGCATCGTTTAATAATCGAGTTTGATTTTCGTGTTCACGAGTAGCTCATTTAATAATCGATTCGAGCACGAGTCGAGTTTATTCGAGCCGATCTCGAGTAAGCTCACGAGTAGCTCAGCTCGTTTACACCCCTAACTGCGATGATAAATGGGGTGTGGGGGAAAGAACGGAATTGGTGGAGATGTTGGGCTTTTTTCGTGACATGCTTGTCTCGGCTGATGAGGTTGAAGTGTTGAACCCAACTCGGCAACAATGGTCTGCCTTCTCACTGAATGTTCAAGTCTTGCTAATTTTGAAGTTGGAAGATAGACTTGATTCTACGTACATGCCATTCCTCTGAACATTTTCTTTTCTAGCTACTGCTCTTATACACATGTACTCAAAATGTGGAGATGTGGAGAATGTAAAAATAAAGACAAGGAGATGGAAGCTTGTAAAGGGAACACGAGCTTGTTGAGACGGACAGCGACCAGACTGGGGCAAAAAGAAGATGTGATGAGAGTGGCTTAAGACCAGATTGTCACATGGTGCAATCTTCTGCAACACTTGGTGACTTTTGAAGTGTGCAAGTATACTGTTGAAGAAGGCTTTTGAAGTCTTCCACTTGCAACAGAGAGGAAGAGGGTGACTTGGCTGCGGGACATGTTGGGCTGCTGGGCGTGGCTTCTTCTCTACAAAGAGAAAGAGAGTGGTTGGACTGCTGGACGTGCAGGGTCTCAGGGGCTGTGGCTAAGGTGTTTGACAGAAAGACGCAGAGAAGCTACAGGAAAAAAAGAAGACGACGTTGGTTGGTCGATTTTGAAGGCTCAATACCATGTAAAAATAAAGGCAAGGAGATGGAAGCTTGTAAAGGAAGAATAAGAGAACACGAAGGTCAACTAAAGGACTACATTTTGTCTAGTTTTCATTACATATTTTGGTTACAAGATAGAACAATATATAGACTAATAAAGGGGAGCACATCCCATAAAACGTTGGTGAGCACTCCGGATGACATGGGGCTTGATTATGCAGCAAGAATCAAGGAGGTAGGCTGCTGCAGGCTGCTGTGAGAGAGCAAGTCAGCATGAATTGTGGAGGGTTTTGCTGGATTCTGCGGCTGATTTTCATGCTTGATTTGAGGTCCTTTTGCAGATCATGTTTCATCTTAATTAATAGAGAAGGCTCGTTTTTGTTTGGCAGTGGCATTTGGCGGAGGAAGGGAGAGGTGGCTCCGCCGAGGAGAGGGGGCGAACAGTGGACTTCGAATCTCTTGAACGAGGTAACGGGTATTTTGTTCATCACTTCCTCTGTTGAATGGAATAGCGTGGGGTATGCTGTTTTCATTTTAAACTTTTCGGTGTTCTATGCTAACATGCCTTAATATTATTATATGTACAGCACTAAAATTCAAATTTGTGCTAGATTCATGTACAAATTATTTTCATTATATAATTAAGCCCACTGAAGTGGGCTCTCACTTGCTTCTGTTACCCACAACACGAAATGAAAGTTAAAATGCCCAACTCAAGAACACCTAAAATGCAACGAGTTATGATTTATGTTTGCAATACAATAATAGACTCAGCCTGCAACCCTCTACCCAGTAATACCCACAAACAAAAGTCATATTATAATGCCCAGAAAAATAAAAATAAAAAGATCACAATGACATTCTTCATGAGTTAGAAACAAATTTACAGATGGAGACTTTAATAGGCCCGTGAGATGCTAAATCTATCAACTCTTATCACTCCCTGCTCCTTGGTACATCTTGGCAATGAAAGGGTAACAAATGCCCTCCAGCTCCTTCATCCTATTGTCAAACTCATGTGCCTCCACATGCTGGTTCCTTTCAAGCCAGTGGATGGTCTGCTAAATTTCATCTTCAGTCTTTGCCAAAGCATTCTTCACATCTCGGATTCTTCTCAGCCTCCTGTGCCTGGTTCTTAATCTCCCTCTCAGGTTCCTTATCGGCTTGCGTGGCCATGGCCTTCTTATCCTTCTTCACCTTCTTCTCGATCTTCTCCTTCTCGTGCTCCTCATCCTGAACCATGTACTTCTCAGCCTCCTGCACCTCGTTCTTAATCTCCTTCTCAGGCTCCTTATCCTTCTTCTCCTCCTCAATTTTCTCCTTCTTATGCTCCTCATCCTGACCCACGTACTGCTCTGCCTCCTGTGCCTGGTTCTTAATCTCCCTCCCAGGCTCCTTGTCCTCTTGCGCAGCTCCACCCATGTCATCACCATCAGAACCTTGCTCAATCTTGGAAATGACCGGGTTGCATATGTTCTCCAGCTCGCTCATCTTCAACTGAAATTCATCTGCCTCAGCAAGTTGGTTCCGTTCAACCCAATCGATAGCCTGCTCAATTGCATTGTCAATCTTCTCCCTGTTAGCAGATGGGACCTTGGCTGCAAACTTTTCCTCTTTAAATGTGTTCCTCATGTTGTAGTAGTTCTCCAGTGCATTCTTTGTATCGACCTTCCTGTTATGCTCCTCATCCTCAGCCTTGTACTTCTTAGCCTTCCGCACTAACTTCTTGATCTCTTCCTTGGAGAGCCTGCCCGTATTGGTGATTGTAATTTCATTCTTATTTCCTGTGGCTTGGTCCTTGGCAGAGGCGCTCAAGATACCATCAGCATCAATGTCAAAACAAACAGTGATTTGTGGAACTCCACTAGGAGCAGGACGAATACCCGAGAGCTCAAATTTGCCCAGCAAGTAGTTGTATCGGGTTCTGATACTTTCACCCTCATACACATGTATGGACACACTATCCTGGTTTTCAGTTTTGGTTGAGAATTCTCCTCCTTCTTGCGGAATGATGGTGTTTTTCGGAATCAGCACACTCATGACATCACCATAAGTCTTCAGACCAAGGGATAGAGGAGTGACATCCAGGCACAAGATGTCCTTCACCTTCTTACTAGCCTCATCGTTAAGAATTGCAGCCTGAACAGCAGCACCATAAGCAACAGCCTCATCGGGGTTAATCCTTTTGCAAAGCTCTTTCCCCTTGAAGTAGTTCTGCAGCAATTTCTGAACCCTGGGGATCCTGGAAGACCCCCCAACCAGAACCACATCATGGACACTGCTCTTATCCTTTTTTGCATCCTTCAAACACTTCTCAACAGGCTCTATACACTTCCAGAATAATTTCTTATTCAGCTCCTCAAACCTGGCTCGGCTGATGCTTGAGTAGAAGTCAATACCGTCGTACAAAGAATCAATCTCAATACTTGTTAGAGTACTAGATGACAGTCCTCTTAGCCCTTTCACAGGCAGTCCACAACTTCCGAAGAGCCTTGCCTCCATTAATTTCTTCTTATACTTTTCGTTGAACTCTCCACAAAAATGTTCGACCATCATACAGTCAAAATCTTTACCTCCCAAGTGGGTATCACCAGCTGTAGCTTTCACTTCAAAGATACCCTCTTCCATGGCGAGAAGTGAGACATCCAACGTGCCACCACCAAGATCAAAGATGAGCACAATCTTCTCACCAGCACGACTCTCCTTGTCACGCCCATATGCAATAGCAGCAGCAGTTGGCTCATTGATAATACGCATCACATTTAGGCCCGCAATGACACCAGCATCCATTGTGGCTTGACGTTGTGAGTGATTGAAACGAGCAGGAACAGAGATAACAGCATTGTTGATCTTTGAACCACAATAAGCCTCTGCAATCTCCTTCATCTTTATGAGAATCATCGAAGAGATTTCTTCAGCCAGAAACTGCTTTTCCTCGTACTTGTAGGTAACAACAATAATGGGCCTCCCATTATCAGGGTCAGCAATCACCTTGAATGGCCACAATTTCATGTCATGTTGCACTTCGTCATCATTGAATCGCATTCCAATCAAACGTTTAGTGTCTTCAAACCACCGACATGCAGTTTCAACATGTAAACAAGTCATCACATTAAACATTCTTCGCTTCACAATAAGTACATTTTGTCGCCTTAATTTGTTTTGGACTCGTTAGAAAGCAAAAATGTCAACTTTTTATGCTACTAACGGATTCGCCCGAAGCAAAAAAAGACCCCAACAACTTAAAACAATTTTCCTCTTTATTATCATGAAAGAAACCAAAACAACATAAAAAAGAAAAGAAAGAACAAATCCAAAAAAAAATTCTCTCTCCTTCCTCCGCAATAATTAACGTCATTGACCAAGCAAGCTAACAGAATTACAGAACCCATATATACAGAAAACAAATAACCAAAGTTTTGAATGTGAAACTCTAAAATGTATATATACTCGAGCGTAACTCACCAAAAACAGTGTTGGTAGGATTCATGGCTGTCTGGCCCTTGGCCCCATCACCGATCAAACGGTGAGTCTCATTGAAAGCTACATAAGATGGTGTTTTTCGGTTCCCAAGATCATTGGGTATGATCTCCACCCGATTATTTTTCCAAACTGCCACGCAGGAGTAGCATGTTCCCAAATCGATCCCAATCGCCGGACCCTGGCCTTTCCCAGCCATAGCTTACAAGAATTGACAGGAAAAAGATAGTGAAAAACAAGGAAGAAACCTCTTGGAATATTTGTAAAGAGAAAGATCACTGGGGAGTGGAGAGGGCTAACTAAGTAATATAGTTATGGAGGCGTTGCATTTGTACTGTGTCCGATCGACTGTGCATGGAAATGCAGAGCTGGTAAACTTGGCTCGCAAGTCTTTCAGTCTTGTTTGTCCATTTTTTTTTTATTTATTTATTTATTTTTTGAGTACATTGTGAAGAAAACAAAAACTTAAGGAATAAAGAAAGTGAAGGGGGAGTCTTTTCCAAAACATGGTGGAAAAGATGTGGATAGAGGGGAAAGAATGGGAATGCAGTCAGAATGAATTTTGGTTGCGGTCCAATTTGCCACATGATGAGCATTGGGCACAGAAGTTTACACTTCGGCTTACATGAATAGCTTTTCAGCTAGGGCATATTTGATTCCTTTTCCACTTTTTCGTACGATTGTCAATCGATGGGCTTTCATTCTTTTCCTAATCTATTGTCAATCGACGTCTCTGAGTTTGTTTGGTAAAGATTGTTAAATTTTTTTCAAGTAGTAAAAAGTGATTGATGTGATATATTAAAGTAAAAAGAATTTGTAAAAATTTGAAATTTTTTTTTGTTGTAGTGATTTTTTTTATTTGAATAGTAATAAAAAAATTTATTAATGTGATATAAAAGTAAAAAAAATTGAAATGTTTTGAAGTTAATTATTTTTAGGATAAGTAAAAATAAATGAGGGGAATGATATATATGTTACCAAACACCCCCTTATTCTTTATTGTTACAAATTCAAATGCTTATTGCACCCCTTTTTGGCCAGCTTCTTCGAACACTAATTGTGGTGTTTGTTATTGGTTTTGTGACCAAGATTTAAAGGATCGAGTTGGCCTATTTTCTGTTATTTGCTGCATTGTTTTTTTATTTTGGGTATAATGTTGAGAAGCTCACCAATTTTTTAATTTAAAAATTGTTCACTCTCTCTTTTATTCTAATCTGAAGCGAGAAGAAATTTTTTGTAATAATTTTTATTTATTAAATTAAAAAAAATAAATAAATAAATTGTTTATTGCAAGATAATAAGGCAACATCATATGATAGAGAGTTGTCTGAACCCACCTGTCTAGATAGAATTTAAAATGATTAATCCCGAATCCCGATCTAATACTTCTCCAACAAGTTCTCTCTTTATAAAAAAAATAATAATAAAAAAAAAAATCCAACTTTATCGATGACCCAAGCAACTCATATAGAAGGTGACGTAGATTGCTGACGTTACTTGGATGGAAGAAGAGGGCAACAACAAACAAAGACGACCAAGACTTTTACACTCTACTAGACTAATTAGAAGCTGACATATCATGTTCGAAAGAAAAAAAAGAAGAAGCTGACATATAAGTATTCTTTGCAACATTTAATTTCTGTCACGTGATGTTACCTTATTGGTTGAAAGAATTACCTGGAATTATAATTTATTGAGGAAATGACATGGATACAAGTTTAATTTTATTTTTGGTAACCATATTTCTACATTATAATTTCTCTCATCATGAATGTTATCACGTGAGAGAAAGGATGGTGCAAAATAAATCAATTATAATATGATATTTTTGTCTAATTTTCTTTTACCTATAACGTTAATATTCTATACCTAGTTTTAATGTGTATGAAAAATATTAGGGTCAATTACTTTATTAGTACCTATAGTTTAACGCAAAGTAAAAAAGACCCTTCAATTTCAAAAAGTACAATAAATGGTATACGTGGATACTTAATACACACATTTCGTACTTTCCTTTACGTTACGTCCAATAAGTTAACGGCGTGTCAAGTCAAGTCTAATTACAATTTGACAATTGTCTCATACAATTCATTAATACAAATTAATTTTTTTTAAAAATAATTAAAGGAAAGCAACAAAAAAAATAAAATGTCTTGGTTGGTTCGGCCGACCAGAAGGCCAAATGGGAGGGGGAACCATCCCCTGGTTTGAGCCCTTGATGTAGGATTCAATAGACTGATTTGCCATTAAAAAAATGCTAGTATATTGGAAAAGAAACATGCACCACTAAACCTGTGGTAGGTTTTCCTTCTCGTATGCACTTTCTTTCGTAGTTCATTCTTCGTAGCTGTCGGAGGTCGTTGGAGCTTACCGCCTGCCGGAGTTCACTACAATTTGCCATTGGCCAATTGCGAGGAGTTCTTCAGGGTCTGTTGCCAAAATCCACCACCAAGACCGCTGAAATCAGCTGCTAGAATTCACTGTATGTCACCAAAATTTGACGCAGGTGTTTGCGGGAGGTTGCCATAAGTCATTGGTTATTTTTGGCCGCCGTCAGAGGACGTCGGCCATTGCCTGCTGTCGCTTATTTTTCGTACGAATCAAATGTCAACAAATATTTTCAGCTGAAATCATTTTTTGATTTCATTGAAAATATTTTTAAGAAAAAATATTTACGTTGAAACAAACTGAACCTAAATTTAGCTTCAAAAATGAAAACCTAGCTAGATAAGATATTAGGCAAATATGCCACATCTAAAGCGTTGATTGGATCTTTGCTGGTTTTGCTAAGCTCTAATGCCGTGAGAGCACCGAACACCAAGAAGTAGAAAAGCTTCATTCTCGGCCTCGCTAATCAATCTCAGAGAGAGAGAGAGAGAGAATGTCTGGAATGGAAGAGGGGAGATTTCAACCGTTAATTTCTTTAAATGCCCGTTAATTAGCTGCTAAATATGTGAACATTTTATACCTTACATTTTCTTTTAATAAATTCATGATTCCTATGATCCGATCCATTTGAAGTGAAATACGATCATTTCATGTAATTGATTTAAGATTTAATATTTAGATAACACGGAAGATGTTTATATTACACTCATTATTAACACGACTAGTGAATTTGATGTGAACTCAATAATACATTTGTAGGTTGCAGTTAAGAAATTGACCCGTTTAATTAAATAAGTCACGTTATGGTTGACATTTATATATAGTCTTATATTCATGCATGTTTTAACATAGTTCAAACCCTATACGCGACATTTAGGGCTGCCAATTTTGTACACGACTCACAAACTAAACTCGAACCCAACATGAAACTAGCGAATTATGATTGAAAAGTTTGACCTGTTTAATTAAATGAATCGGATTAAGATTGATATATTTGTTTTACATTCATAACTCGACACAACCTTAATTATATACGAATACAAATTGTTATCTCTACATGTAATGCATGACAAATGAATGCGGCTCGAGCTCCACTGCTCTATGATCTCTTTCTTCAAGTTGTAATTCCCCAAAATCAATCCTCATATTTTTTTTTTTTTATTGGGCGGGGGGCAATAGAGAGCCTATTTGGCAACCTGTTTTGGAAACAGTTTTATGTTTCCAAAACAGCAAAACATGTTTCATCTTAGAGAGACGTTTGGCTGCTTGTTTTAGAAACAAAAACATGGAAAACAAAAACAAGGAGAAACACGAAAACAGGAAACAATTTCAACCTGTTTTCGAAAATAGGTTTCTATTTTCACTAAAATATTGACCAAAATACGCACTTCAACTTAAGTTCACAGTGCTGGATAGTTGCCTTGATCTGTTTCTAATCTTAACAGCTTCATTTTCCTCTGCCTTCTTACAAGAATGCCTCCCTTACTTTCATTCATTGGAGCTTCCCCCTCTTTATTTTCTTTCTGTAACTCACACCAGACCAAAGAGAACTATAGAGAGAAGTGTTGAGAGAGAACGAGTAGATGAGAGAGAGAGAACGATAGAGAGATGGTGTGAGAAAGGAATCGGTGAGGATGGTGAGTGAAAGGGGTGAAGCCGTGGAATGGGTGGTGGCAACAACCCCTGGCCCTGTCTTTCAGGAGTACCACACCGAGGAGAGTATGTACAATGTTGTTTGACAGTTTGGAAGATCCGGTATGATACTCTACAATTGCCGCACAAGGTTGTGGCTCAAGAGGCTGATGGGTTTGTGAAATTCGTCAAGGAGATGGGTCTGCTTATTTGTTTGGCCCCGATATATACACGGACGGGAGAATTTTGGTGCAAGGGATTGATGGTTTTGGTCCCACCGTATGAGGAAACGAATACATAGAAAAAACAGCTCCGGTTGTTGAGGTTGTCACCAAACCCAGAAGAGGTATGTTATAGAGACAGTTAAAATTGCTTATGTTGATGTTGTTTATTATGTCGATACCCATTCATATGGACTCCTCTAAAGGCTCTAGATTTTGGAAAATGCTTATTAATTCCGTTCCCCTGCTTATTGACAAGTCCGTTTGGCGTGTCAAAGATGGAACCTTTCTTTTTGGCGGGATAAGTGGATGGAGTCAGGTCCTATATGTCAGAAGGTTCAGATATCTGATTTGCCTTTGTTAAAAATAAAAGACTGCATTGAGCATAGTTGGGATGTGGACATGGTTGTTCAGCTTTGTGTCAAGAGGTTGCTGATGATATTTTCTCTCAGGTTGATGAACTAAACCAGGAATGGATCGTTAATATGCTTGGTAGTAGGATGGGAAATTTCAACAAAAAGTGTTTGGATTGGCTTCGTATTTCGGTTCCAAAGCACCAATGGACAAACTGGATTTGGCACTCTGCTTTACCAAAAAAAAATTCAATTGTTGTGTGGAAGGCAATGACAAATAGCTTGAGTGTGGACAACCGGATAAGCGTATTGGTATCTCTATAGCCTCAAAATGTGAATGCTGTCCGCAGTGACATTGAGGACCTGGATCATGTGCTTTACAGTGGCAAGATTGCGGCTAAGCTTTGGAAAATGTGCTCTAGTTTCCTGGGTATGCCTTATGTGGCTACTAGGTCTTGGTTGAGTACTGTTGAAGCTTGGTTCGTAGATCCAAAAAATCACAATGTTGGTAATTTGATTGGATTGATTCCCTGTATCATTATTGGAACCTATGGATATGGAGATGTTCGCTCGTATGGAGGACAAAAGGATTGCTTTAATGTTTTGTGCGGAAGGTTAAATACTGGATTCATTGGGTTGGCTTGAGGCTCAGGGATACCGTAATTTGATCATCGTAATCAAGCAATTCTTAAAGAATTAAATCTGCCGCTATCTCCTGCGAAAAGTAAGTTCATTGCAGTTGCTTGGAGAAGCCAGAGCTGGGTTGGTTCAAATTAAATACGGATGGCAGTAGTTTGGTGAATTCGGGGATTTTAGTGCGGGGACTGATTAGAGACCATAAAGGTAATTTAATCGCTGCTTTTTCGGAGTATATTGGTATTGTTAATAATAAAGCAAATTATTGGGGGTTTTTATTGGTTTGCGAAAATGTAAGGCGATGGTTACGTAATATTGTTGTTGAACTTGACTCTTCTCTGATTGTGACTTGGTTCGAGAAAGGTAGTTGTCGGTTTGGTATTTGGAGGATTTTTCGGAGGAAATAGTTCTTCTTCTCAGTGGCCTGAATACTCGGTTTAACCATGTGCTTATAGAAGGTAACCAAGCTGCGGACTGGCTCAATAAACGTAGTGCGGGGATTACGCATGATTATAATTCGAATAATATTCTCAAGAACTCAAAGGGATTTTACGGGTAGACAAATGTGGTTTACCTTGCTTAAGAATAAAGTGAGTTGTGTTTGTCTTTCATGGGATGTTTTCTTTGTAATTCCTGTGATTTTTGGATGTTATCATGGTATTCCTCCGCCAAAAGTGAGGCTTTATTCTAATAAAATTGGGCCGGGATCACTATTGGACATGTGATCTCATCTTTTCTTTAAAAAAAAAAAAAAAAAAAGGATTGAGATGTGTTGCTTGATGGAGAGACGCCACAATAACTGTTCATTTAATTTTATTACTACTTTAAGTGTGTCAATGCTTACATTTTATGAAATGTTCAATGCGTAGGCGACCTGTGAACGGATGAAGCGGATGCGAGAGCAGAATGACCTCCCCCATTGTTTGGGATCCAAAAGTTATGCCAGATTTAATCACGATGAGGTATGAACAAATATATGTAGATGTTTTTCAATTTATCAAACAATTTTTTTTATATTAAATGAATATTACTGTTTGTGTATATTTCAACTGGATGGCGACAGGCATCTACATCTGACAGGCCCCCCACTCGCGCCGATTGTTCGTGAAGACGCACACAAGGAAGGACGGCACTTACCTGAATGAACGTACACGGGTCTTATGCGTATGATACTGATCTATTTTACTAATATTTATAAGTTATACGTGTGATAAAGTATGTATTCAATACATGTGTATTTTATGTTGACGACGTACATGAGAGGATGACGTATAATTTATCCATTGATTCTGCCGCCACGCAGAGTGTCTCAGAAGACATGGTGCGTTGGGCACTGAACAACGCGTACGAACAGGCGTTGGGGAGGCCTGAGTACTCGGGGAGGGTTCGGTAGGTTGGCCCGAATGTTACTCCTGTTCGTGGGATGTGTTTCTCGTACCGGGCTCGCTCACAACGGGGACCATCTCAGGGCACATCTTAGGACTAGGCTGTACATGACAGGAGGATGGCGACAATGGAGACGATGCTACGGACAGAGAGAGAAAGAGGAATGACGCCTTGGAGCAGCGCATGCGACAACTCGAGGTCTTCCTCACCTCTATGGGTGTATCACATGTGAGCCCTGGTACTCAGCAGTCTCCACCGGCAAACGGAGGTAGTACGTCGTCTGTTAGTAGTGCATCTGCAGGTATGATTAATATTATTTAAACTGCTTATTTTTTAATTTCATTACTTGTTTAAATTTGCATATAGTTTTATATTTTTTAATTATTTTTATTACTTGAAGGTAATGCGACAACGGTTGGTCCGTTATCGCCTATTGGACGACGGCTGAGCCAGCACTCCCTTGTCGGGACACCATTGCTTGCTACACCATCCCTTGCGCAGCAATCGCCCATTGTCGAGTACACGCCTGGGACGGTATATCGTGATCCGCAGGGACAGCCTTCAGATTTGTAGATATTTTGTGTAATTATTTTTTGTTAGTAATGAACACGTTTATTAGTACATGGTATTCAAATTTGTAGATATTGTTGTTGTTGATTTGTGTAATTAACAAACACGATATTAATTATTGATTTGTGTAATTTGATTTTGTGTTCGTAGTAAATTTAAAATGTTGTCTTAATATTTTTGTGATAGTTTTGGGTAAAATAGATTTTATGATATTTTTGGGTGAAAAAAAAAATTAAAACAATAAATTAATTAATTAATTAATTTTTTTTTTAAAAAAATTGCCACGTGGCACCTAGCCACGCAGCAAAGTGGTAGCTGTCAATTGTGGCCACGTGTATCTAAGTACACATGGCTGACATCAGACATGTGTACTTTGGTACACGTAGCTGATAGTCAGCCACGTGTATTAAATACACGCGACTGAAACGTCAGTCATGTGTATATTACACGTGTCTAACGTGTGGCAGCGTGTTTTATGGGACACGTGGCACAATGACAATGTGTATTCACTGTACACGTGACAAATTGTACAATTCGCAACAATCGGATCTACCATGCCGGTCCCCGCACACATGTGGCCATTTACACGTGGCAACCTGTTTGCCATGTGTATGGGCTCCGTTCACATGGCTACTTGCAAGTGGCAAACTGCAACTTTTTTGTAGTGCCAAGTGGGTACCACCAACTGTGGCTTTCACTTCAATGATACCAGCTTCAATGGTGAGAAGTGAGACATCCAAGGTGCCACCACCAAGATCAAAGACGAGCACATTCTTCTCACCAGTTCTACCAAGATCAAGCCCATACGCTAAAGCAGCAGGACTTGTATCATTGATAATACGCATCACATTTAGGCCCGCAATGATACCAGCATCCACTGTGGCTTGACTTTGTGAGTGATTGAAACGAGCAGGAACAGAGATAACAGCATTCTCGATCTTTGAACCACAATGAGCCTCTGCAATCTCCTTAGTCCTTCATCTTCATGAGAATCATTGAAGAGATTTCTTCAGCCAGAAACTTCTTTGTCTTGTACTTGTAGGTAACAACAATAATGGGCCTCCCATTATCATGGTCAGCAATCACCTTGAATGGCCACGATCTCATGTCATGTTGGACTTCGGCATCATTGAATCGCCTTCCAATCAAACGTTTAGAGTCTTCATATATATATAATATATATATATATATATAATATATAATATATATATATATATATTATATATATATATTATTTTTATTTAATAAATTTTTCTTGCTTTTAAGATTTAACATTTTATTGCTAGTAATAAATTTGTCTGCAGAATTTTTTTAGATTCAATTATATTTTTTTTATTCTTCTATGTTTAAAGCTTTTCTAAGTCATAACTAATCATATTTGTAGCATAAATTACAAAATATTATAAATAAAAAAGTGACATAAAAGAATAATAAAATAAAACCTGATTTATCAAAAACGCCTTGCTCTATAATAAAATCATGTAACAATTTTAACCTGCATAAGACAATTTTTTTTTAATAATTAGTAACTAATTTATACGGACAAAATAATAAACGGGCATCCTTTCATAATTTCATCTGCCTAATATTAGTTTATTTATATAAGTTTTTGTTGAAAAAAATTAATAATAATATTTTATAAGTAAAGTAACTCCTTTCCCTTATTGTTTTTTTTTTAAAAAAAAAAAGAGGTTACTTTTTCGCATGGGGAAAATGACCGAAAAAGAAAAAGTAAAAGCAAAGAAAAGATGTGGCTGTGAAACAGCCACACCTTTTCACCTTCATCTCTTGTCAAAGATGTGAAACGGCCCTGTGTAAACTAGTCATTACAATATATAAAACAAATAAGCAAAGTTTTGAATGTAATGCTCCGTTTATTTGAGTATAAAATGATTTTTGTCGTATAATATTTTGACGAAATTATTTTTTAAAAAAATAATTTTTTTAAAAATATTTTTCGGTGTTTGGTTTGTACAGAAAATTCATTAACGATGAAAAAAAAAAAAATCTAACAACTGTCGTCGGAATCCGGCAACATCCGATCATTGTCTCCGGATTCCGGCGTGCTAGATTCTTGTCAAATTTGCCGGAATCTAGTCTAATACGGCCAGATTCCGGCCAGATCCGACCAGCTTGGCCAGATCCCAGCCAGATTTAGCCGGAATCCGGTCGCTGGAGTCCGGGGACGGCAGCCGGACGTGTCGGATTCGGAACTGGCAGGATTCCGGCACTTGCAAGTTTTGGACGAAAGTCGACTGTTTGAGTGTGATTTGTGAAGGTTGGCTGCGTCGTTTAAAAAATGGTTGAACGCGTCTGTTGTCGGGGGAAAATGGTCGATTGTGTGGTTTACGCTAAAAAAGCGTAAAATGGTTTTCGTCGTAAAATATTTTCAGGGAAGTAATTTTTCAGGAAAAATATTTTCGTCGAAATAATTTTTCGGTGTTTGGCGCGTACAAAAAATTACAAATATTTTTTATATTTTATTTAATCATGTTAATTTAAAAAATAAATAAAAAATAAGATAAAAAGATTTTTTTTTTTTTTTTTTATATTTGGCACATACAAATTCCGGCAAAACGGCCGGATCTCGACCAATTGACCGGAAACTTGCCATCTTGGCCGTTCTGGTCGGATCCGGTCGTTCCGATCAGATTTCGGCCAGATTGGTTGAAATCTGGCACTGTACTGCCAAAATCCGGTGAAGGTAGCTGGACGTCGCCGGATTCCGGCATAATTTGTCAGATGGTTCGTGCCGAAATCCAGCGATAGTCAACTGCTTGAACATAAAGGTCGACTGCGTTTGCCATCTACGGAAAATGATTTAAAAAATATAAATCATTTTTCGAAATTTACGAAGCGTTTTTGTTAAACGGAAATCATTTTCCGGTTGACCATTATTTTCACCTCTACCAAACGTCAAAAAATGCCGAAATCATTTTTAGAAACCATTTTACGCCGAAACAAACGAAAGATAAAACTCTAAAATATGTACTCCTAACAGAGGACGAGGAACTCACCAAAAACAATGTTGGTACGATTCAGGAGGGCTTGGTCCATGGCCTCATTGCCGATCATACGGCGAGCCTCATTGAAAGCTACAAAAGATGGGTTTTTTTGTACCCAAGATGATTGGGTATGATCTCCACCCAATTATGTTCCCAAACTGCCACGCAGGAGTAGCATGTTCCCAAATTGATCCCAATCACTGGACGACCCTGGCCTTTCCCAGCCATTGCTTACAAGAACTGACAGGAAAAAAAGAGAATATAATATTGAAAAGCAACGAAGAAATCTCTTGGATTCTTGAAGAGAAAGATCAGAGACTCAGCAGTACGTATGGTTTGGATAAGTTTTAGTATATATATATAGGTAAAAATTTCCCAATTACCAACTCAGAAGAACACATCTCACTAAAAATTAGGGTTCATCGCTCCCGAAAATGCCCGACTCAGAAGAACACATCTCGGTTAGTTGAAGTATGGTTTCTCGTTGAGAACCAGTGCAGTCCTAATTTTGGCTCGTACGAAAAAAATCAACAACTGCGTAAAACAGAATCTGGCAACCGTCGTTGGAATCCAGTGATGTCCGGCCGCCGTCGCCAAATTCCAGCCAATCTTGTCTGCTGAAATCTAGCAAAGTCGCCAGATCCCAGCAGAAATTTTCAAACTGGCCGAATCTAATATGCCGGAATCCAGCAAAGTCTCCGGATTCAGGCATAAATTTCTATATTCCAGCCGTACTGGTCTGGTGAAATTCGGCGACGTCACCGGATTACGGTAATTCGATACTAAAATTCAGGATCTTCGGCAATAAAGTCGGGTTACCAACAAACTCCAGTGCTCGGCGGTGGTGGATTCCCATAAACGTGTGTGCAAGAGTGAAGAGCTTAAATCCAGAAAACGATTTACAATTTCAAAACCGTAAATCGTTTTCCAAAAATTAAAGAAGATTTTACGGTCAAACTGAAAATGATTCCCGTTGATCATTATTTTCGCTCTCACCAAACACCAAAAAATGTCGAAAACATTTTACACCGAAACAAACGGAGCATTATACTCATGTTTTACACGACCCAAACCCTATACACAATATTTAGGGTTGCCAATTTTTTACACACCCACAAACTAAACTTGAACCCAACATGAAACTAGCGAATTGTGATTGAGATGACTGACCAATTTAATTAAATGAATCGAATTAAGATTGACATATTCGTTTTATATTCATAACTCGACACGACCTAAATTATATATGAAATAAATTGTTACCTCTACATGTAATGCATGACAAATAAATGCGGCTCTAGCTCCATGATCTCTTTCTTCAAGTTGTAATTTTTCAAAATTTGTCCCCTTTTTGTTGGGCAATAGAGTTTCCTTCAAAATTTTGGCACTTTTTCTCACTATAGCCCCCACCGGTATGGCACGAGCTCCAAAATCTCTTGCCACATCGCTATTTTACTATATTAACGTGGCATTGTTAATTAACTATTGATTTTTTTTTTTGGACTTTTTAACAAAATTTGATTTAAGGATGCATTGGTAATGACACGTCAACATAGTAGGATAGTAATAGGATAGTAGTGTAGTATATAATATTACTCAAAGAAAAATGTTAAATATTACAAATATTTTATTACAAGTAATGTTACACACCACACAAATATTTTATAAATATTTGGTAAAATTGATACGTACGGCAAAAGTCATATTAAAATGCCCATAAAAATAAAAATAAATAAAGAAAGGAAAATATCACTATATATAACAAATTAATTTAAAAAGATGGAGACTTTTTATAGGCCCGTGAGAATCTGAGATGCTAATTAATCCATCAACTCGAGTCACTACCAGCTCCTTTGTACATCTGGGCAATGAAAGGGTGACAAATACCCTCCAACTCCTTCATCCTATTGTCAAACTCATGTGCCTCCACAAGCTGGTTCCTTTCAAGCCAGTGGATGGTCTGCTCAATTGCATCTTCAGTCTCTGCCAAAGCATTCTTCACATCTCTGATTCTGTACCTCATGTAGTAAGCACAATTTTCCAATGCTCTCTTTGCCTCAACCTTCTTCCGATGCTCCCTATGGATGGTCTTCCCAGCTTTCTTCTCCTCAATTTTCTCCTTCTTATGCTCCTCATCCTGAGCCACGTACTGGTCAGCCTCTTGTCCCTGGTTCACATCCTTGGCAATGACCGGCTTGCATAATTTCTCCAGCTCGCTCATCTGGAACTCAAATTCATCTGCCTCAGCAAGCTGGTTCCCTTCCAACCACTTAATAGTACCCTCAATTGCATCTACAATCTTCTTCATGATAGCAGATGGACCTTGGCTGAAAACTTCTCATCTTTAAATGTGTTCCTCATGTTGTAAGCGTAGTTCTCTAGTCTATTCTTTGTCTCGCCCTTCATGTTATACTCCTCGTCCTCAGCCTTGTACTTCTTAGCCTCCTCCACTAACTTCTCCATCTCTTCCTTGGAGAGCCAGCCCGTATTGGTGATTGTAGTTTTGTTCATATTTCCAGTGTTTTATCCTCGGCAGAGACAACCAAAACACCGTTGGCATCAATGCCAAAGCACACATGGATTTGAGCAACTCCCTCAGGAGCAGGAGGAATATTGCCAGATAACTCCAACTTGCCCAGCAAGTTGTTGTCACCGGTTCTGCTACGTTCACCCTCATACACCTTAATCAGTACAGCAGACTGGTTATCGATGTGGATTGAGAACACCTGCTCCTTCATGGTGGGAATGGTGTGTTTCTAGGAATCAACACATTCATGACTTCTCCAGCAGTCTCCAAACCAAGCGAAAGAGGAGTGACATCCATCAATACAAGCCCTGCACCTTCTCATTACCCTCACCGCTAAGGACTGCAGCGTGAACAGCAGCACCATAGGCAATCGCCTCGTCGGGGTTAATCCTTTTGCAGAGCTCCTTCCCATCGAAGAAGTCCTGCAACAATGTCAGAACCTTGGGGATCCTGGTAGACCCTCCAACCAGAACCACATCATGGACACTGCTTTTATCCATCTTAGCATCCCTCAAACACTTCTCGACAAGCCCTATACACTTCGAGAATAAATCCATGTTAAGCTCCTCAAACCTGGCTCGGGTGATGTTTAACTGGAAGTCAATACCCTCGTACAAAGAATCAATCTCAATACTTACTCGAGTATTAGATGACAGAATCCTCTTAGCCCTTTCACAAGCAGTCCGCAACTTCCTAAGAGCCTTAACTCCAGTAATTTTCTTCTTATGCTTTGCTTTGAACTCTTGAACGAGATGCTTCACCATTCTACTGTCAAAATCTTCACCTCCCAAGTGGGTATCACCAGCTGTAGCTTTCACTTCGATGATGCCCTCTTCAATGGTGAGAACTGAGACATCCAACGTGCCACCACCAAGATCAAAGACGAGACATTCTTCTCACCAGTACTACCATACTCCTTGTCAAGCGCATATGCTAAAGCAGCAGCACTTGGCTCATTGATTATACGCACCACATTTAGGCCCGCAATGACACCAGCATCCTTTGTGGCTTGACGTTGCAAGTGATTGAAACAAGCAGGGACAGAAATAACAGCATCTTGATCTTTGAACCGCAATAAGCCTCTGCAATCTCTTCATCTTTGCGAGAATCATTGAAGAGATTTCTTCAGCCAGAAACTGCTTTTCCTCGTATAGGTAACAACAATAATGGCCTCCCATTATCAGGGTCAGCCATCACCTTGAATGGCCACAATTTCATGTCATGTTGCACTGAGGCATCATTGAATCGCCTTCCAATCAAACGTTTAGAGTCTTCATATATACCACCGACATGAAAATCAACATGTAAACAAGTCATTACAATATCAAACATTCTTCGCTTCACAATAAGTACATTTTGTCATCAGAAAGGTCAACTTTTTATGCTACTTCGGGATTTACCCCTACAACTTAAAACAATTTTCCTCTTCATTATCATGAAAGAAACCAAACAACATTAAAAAAGAGAGGAAAAAATTCCAAAATTTTCTCTTCATTATCATTGACCAAGCAAGCTAACAGAATTACAGAACCCATTGTATCAGAGAACCAGGAACTCACCAAAAACAGTGTTGGTAGGATTCATGGCTGCCTGGTCCATGGCCGCCTGACCGATCAAACGGTGAGTCTCATTGAAAGCTACAAAAGATGGTGTTTTTCGGTTCCCGAGATCATTGGGTATGATCTCCACCCGATTATGTTTCCAAACTGCCACGCAGGAGTAGCATGTTCCCAAATCGATCCCAATCGCTGGACCCTGCCTTTCACAGCCATAGCTTACAAGAATTGACAGTTAAAAAAAGGATAATATTGAAAAGCAACGAAGAAATCTCTTGGAGAGAAAGATCAGAGACTACTCCGCAGTATGGTTTGGATAACTTTTAGTATATAGTAATTAATCGAGGAGTTCCATTTATACAAAGCTCCGAGTTTGGACATTTATATATGCCAAGAAGGTAGACTTTGTTCGCAAGTCTTCAGGCTTGTTTGTCTGATTGACTACGTGAGTTGAAATTTGTTGCCTGGTTGTTCATAATCACCTCAAAGGCTCAAATTATTGTTACAATCTATATACCTTTTTTATCCGAATGATTGAGAAATATTAGGTATGGTGTAAATAATTTGTGATTAAAATAATTTAATTAAGAAATTAATATATAAAATATGGATCAATTGCATCAGATAATAAGAATGTACAAATATATATATATATATAGTACATTAGAATATTGCTCTATTACTGATATTTTTATTCTAATAAACAATTATAAAAATGAAATTGATAACCTTGATCTTAGTGATTTGAATGGACCAAAAAAAAAAGTGTTAGATTATTATTTAAATTGCTAAAAATAATATTCTATTAAAATGCTTTTTAATAAATTGAACAAGAATTTGACTTGGATTTGTAAAAAAAATATTACAGTACATTCTTGTAATTTTTTTTTAACTATCTAGATTTATTTTTAATTTTTTTTTCAAAAAGAGATAGTAAAAATAAATGTAGATCGTTAAAAACATTACACAATATGTTGTACGTTTT